>VZSF01001349.1:1703933-1884031 GCA_013398295.1 Chionis minor
GGCCGGGCGGCCTGGGGGGGCGCGCCCCAGCGACAGGCCCGGCCCGGCCTCGACACCCACTTCGGAAACGCTGCTGCGCCCTGGGAACGCGAGCGGTGGCACGGAACGCTCGGGCTGCTGAAAGCCCCGCGCAGCTTCTCCCTCAGCCCCCGCTCTGGCCGCGCCCGGGCGCACGGAGCTGCAGGGCGGCAGGGCCGCTCGAGAGGACAGCGAGGGGTGAGGGCTCCGACCAGGCGTTCAGCGCTTCCAGAAGACGGCACTTCTTTTTAGAGAAGATTTTCTTAATCGCATGGGTTTTCTAAACCAATGCTCTAAATTACTTTTTAAAAGCACTTCTGTAATTTGATACTGCTAGAAATGGGCTTCCTACAAAGAAGCGTCTGCAAAAAACAGCATACGATCACGTAACCGAGGTGGTTATCGTAACCTTGACGTACAAATAAACACTTCCCTGGTTTCTTACCGTCTGTAACATTCCTTTAGCACATGTTGTAAGGTAATGTAGTAACACACACGGTTCGACACAGCTGAAGTAAAGGCTGTTCCCTAGAGACCTCCGGAATCCAGGGAAGAGTCAGCGGCTCCAAAGCAGCCCTGGCCCCGGGCTGGGGCGCCTGCTGAGCTCCCGAGGGACGCGGGTCACTGCCACGGCTTCTGCCGGGAGGATGGGGAGGCGCGACCCAGCTCCCCTTGGCGTGGGGGTGCGGGAGGGAAAGGGCACAGCATCTGTGTCGGAAACCAGCAGGAGTTTATTGGAAACTCCTGAGGAAACCATGAGATTCCATCTACTATGGAATGAATGCTCACACTAATCATTTTATTTAGTCACTTAAGAGCAAAACTGCATTCTAAAGTCATACTTAATTTTTAAAGAATAGTAGCGAAAAGATAGTAATATTTCTGCATTGTACGTCCTCATTTTGCAGCAGGGCCGACGGCAAACACAAGCTATGCTCTGCTGATCCTCAAGGTGGCTATCTATGCCCAGCAGCTGCACTTTCCTCCATTTGCAGCTGCCTTTATGTTCCTACGACATGCGTTAGCACGTCTGCTATAAATCCCGTTATCCCAAATTTCATTATGTTTACATTTGGGCTATAAATAAAGTATACATGGAACGTGACTCTAAGTGTTAGCCTAAGTACAGCATAATTATATTTGAGAAGAAAAGGAGACAGACACATTATAAGAATAAATTATCAAAACACTTGATAGGAATGACTACATGTGGCGTACCTAATAACTCAAAACCAAATATTTAAAAATATTTCTCTATTCCGCGCAATTACATACTTAACCCTCTAGGATTTCAGCAGGAAAACTGACCAACACCGCCCATTTGGGAGGCCTGTGGCTCTGCAGAGCGAGCAGTGCTTGTGAAACGTCACCCAAGTTAATACCCTGTTGACCCACGGGGCTCGCGGTGCAGCTCGGTGTCGCTGACAGCCCACGGATGAAAGGCAGGCCAAGGCTGGTGTTTACTCCAGAGCCCCTTCCTACTCCCTTAGAAGAATAAAGGAGCTGTAGAGTGATAACAGGGCTTTGGCAGTGTAAAATGGGCCTGTTAACGTTTCTTTCATGTTGAAAACCCTGTCAGTAACACCAGCACAAGATACTTGCCATTAAACAGCAAATTATTTCTTTAAACCACACTCATGTTAAAAGAGGCATGTTTTGTAATCATGAAGTATGCTAAACAAATTCCACTTCCAAATGACACAACACTATACAATTAAACATTTCTTAAATAGCACGGAACAGAATTTTGTGCTGTGCCAGGACAGGCCTATGGTATTCATGTATCACAGCATCACCCCAAAAGTGCAGAATAGTCATGCCAAACAGCCAAATTTTTCTGCTGCTTCAAACATGGAAATGGTAGGTATTTATCCAGCTGCATTAAAAAAAGAGAGGAAAGATTCTTGTAGAAGCATCAAAGACAACATTACAGCACTTTATAAATATTAGTTATGCGATAGGAAGGGACTTGGATAAATACGTTAGGTATTTCTGATGCTTCTTGTTTTTTCTCATTATCTACAGTTCCAATGAATGATTTGGTAAAATAAATAAGGTTTAGTTACATAGTTTGGGGCCTGAGAGGGAAAAGCAGCACAGACTATGAGGTTGCCTGCAGCTGTATTTCTTAGGACAGAAGCTGGAGTATTTTGTAATAGGGATATTACAGCCACATTCTTGAACAAGAGTAAGACCTTGCTGTGCCTATAATGAAATGCCAATAAAATCTGGCAGTAAACTGCAGTTTGTATATAACATTGGTTTATCTTGCAATTTTTCAAGCTGATACCAGCTTTGCATTCTATGGTTAAATACTGTGTCTGTCTGGGTTTACGTAATCTTCCTGATTGGGAAAACGTGAAGTGCCCCAATCGGGGCATAAATCAAGGCAGGATGTTTTACATTATTGCAGCAATCCCTTCTGGTTCTTTAACTATCAAACACACAAACGTGGTCTTTCAACCCACGGCATCGCAAAGCTAGCTCATCTGCTGGCTGGTTACCAAGTTTTAGGTTAGTCTTCCTAAAATGAGTCCTTCCATCTCAAATCGGTATGGAGCACCTAACCTTATGACAAACACTTTTACGCACTGCAGCGTTACGATTTTAACCTTGCCTCACTCCTGTTATTGCCAAGCACTCTATACCATATCCCTCGGTAGGTGCACTTTAACAGCACGCCCTTTACGTAGGCCAGACAGTCACTCCTTTCGCACAGTCCAAACTCTGAGGAAGCCAGTGCATGAGGATCCCTTTTCCATCACTGACTTATGACAGAACATGCTTTTACATTAAAATTTACCACAGTTTTATGAATAGTCAGATAAATCGATGGTGTAAGTGCACTTGCCCATCCCTCAGAATGGTACGCTGCCATTGGGAAAATTCCCCTTTTCCACTGCTAACCCTTTACACAGTATTTGACTGTTGGAAGTAGAACCAAGAATATAAAAAGAAAGATACTAGTTACACATTCTGCTAGCCAACACCACCGTATACTCTAAACTTCTTTTGAATGTGCTAATCAAGGAGGCGTTTAGGAAAGTAAAAAAATGCTGCCAGGTGAGCAGCACGGGGTCCCAGTGAAGGGCCAGGGGCTGTCTGGCCCGAACCCGAGCTCATGGGAGCAGGATGAGGAGGAGCAACCAGCTCAACCCGCCCTGGGCATCACGGCTCCTGGGCACGAGGAACCCGTTCAGGAGCTGGCTGTGACCGTGACAGCTGGCTCTACTGAGGCTGGCAGAATTCTTGCAGAACACCCTTGGATTTGTAAATTATTTTGTTACCAGTCAGCCATGCTCACAGTTACAGATTTCACTTTTTTTAAGCATCCAGGTTAATTTGACTAGAACTTACTTATTCAGAAATAATTGAAATTAGAGGTCATACTTAATATACTGAAAAACATACTTTCTTCTTTTCTTTTAGCTTTATCTGGAGCAGGACAATAGCATTAAGCATCACAAAGTGACACATTGCTTTTTGGCAATACATAAATTGACAGAGTCAGAATTCAAAGCTTAGATACATCTGTGAACTGTCAGTGTGAGTGAAAAACACTGAAATCCCCCTTGGTTTTTGCTCACAATTGTAACCAAACCCATAAATCTAACTTTAAAGGAATGAGACTTGAGCCAGAAACCCATGCCTTGTCTACACTTAAAAGGGTTGGCTGGTATAGCTACACCTTAGAGCTGTATTGGCAAGCACAGATTTCTTTTCTGGTGTAACTTAAATCACTTTCTGCATGGAACATGCTAAACTGGCTAAAGGGCTCTGCCAATATAACGGCATCTACACTAGGGCTCTTGCCAGTATGCCTGTAGCTGCATGGGAGTGATTTTTCATCATTCTGACAGCTATTTTGGCAAAACTTCTACATTCAGACTGAGTCCAAGTCAAAGTTGGCATTGTTTTATGTTACAAATAAAGCAGAAGAGAAGCACTGCCAGTTTACGGCCCTGGTTTTACATTATTTTAAATTGTTTGTTCTAAAGGAATGTGTGGGGCAGGATCCATGTGGTCCTTTGGACGTTTGCCTCCCACATTTGTGCTGCATTAAAGTCACTTGGTTTTTCAGTGAGTGAGCTTTGGCAATGGGGAAACTTACTTTCCTACAAAAAGATAGCATCCATATTATTCACCCCAGTAACAGCTATCCTCATGCTTTAAAGCAAATTTCCAAAGTGAAGTGAACTGCAAAAGGAAGCATCTGGGCCAAAGGACATGTGGATTAATGCATCATTATTCTTCACTTTGTCCTCCATTCAACAGAGAATTTAAGCACAGGATTAATTTTAGGCACACACATAAGGCCATTTCAAGTTTAGTAGTCATGTCAGACTCCAGATAATGCTCCTTTTTCAACTTTAATTAAGCAGATACTTGAAATTAATCATATGTTTAAGCACTGTGCAGAATCGGGATTTCTGTCACAAGTGCAAGTTTACATAGAGTGAGGCTATTTATTGCGGTACCATCTGCATTTTCTTTCCTGAACTGGATGTTAAGTCTGCATTTTAAAGATGTCCCAAAGGGCATATTTTTCCACATAAGTACATTTACATATTTGGCTCTTTTTTCCTAATCTCTCTTGGGCTAAGTGTGGGGTTTTTTGGTTTCAGAGATCCATGCGGAGAGGTTTACATTGAGTTTGTAACTGTATTTACTGTTGAGCTCTCTCCCCTGCCAGACGTTGTGCGTGCACGTGTAATCCTGCCGTGCGGGTTCACAGCCCTGCCCTTGCTGCCGAGCTGCGCTGCGGGCAGACAGCGCGAGGCTGCGCGAGGCAGATAGGAAATTTCGTGCGCAATCAGCCAGCACGGAACCAGCGAGCCAATTGGCCGAGGAAGTCTGATTTAATCGAGGCTTCTTCCTTCCTTTTTGTCAAACGCAGAGTGTGCCCATTAGAAGAAAACACAGACATATTCTTCTGCGTTTTGAAAATGCGAAGCAGGCTTTTGGTGACTTCGGCCGGGCTACACGTGCACCACAACTGAAACCTCTCAGCAGTTCCCAGGTGAGTGTTCTGGGCACTTTGATTTCCAGTGTCACTTACAGCTCAGTGAAGCAGTTGGAGTGGTATTTACCGTGAAACGGAACAGGGTAACAGGATGGGTGTCTGTTGAAAGCAAAATTGTGTAATTTGTTGCAGGGGTTTTCTGTTGCTTTGGATTTATTTAATATTTAAAAATAAATAGTAGCTTAGTTAAAAGAGCTTACAATGATTTTTAGCTGTGAAAATGAAACTTCAGATGAAGTACGGATAGTTTTCAAGACAGATATATTCAAAGCAGAAGATTTGTATATCATGGCGTTCACTTCTGCATTCTTCTATTTACCAGATTTTCTGGTAAATCATGTTTTAAAGTAGTATTTTTATATATACACACATATATACACATATTTTTATATACAAAGTTACATGTAAAAATATGTATCTTGAATATAAATACAATTTTGCTTACAAGGTTACACCAACTCACAACTTAAGGAGGATTAGAAAAACAGTGAGAACTTTCACCTCCTAGTCCGAAGTCCAAAAATAAGGGCTTCCATGATGCTCTTATTAACGAGGATGACAACATGTATGTACGTGCTTAACCAAGCCAGGCAAAGGAAGGGTTTCTGTCAGAGGAAACTGGTTTGCACTTCCATTATTTTCAGTGGGGAAAGTAACCACTTTTCTTTTTATAGCCCTGCAGTTTGCCCGAAATCATCAAGTCTGCCGAAGAAGTTTCCTCACCTCTGTATTGCGTAACTGTGAGGTAGACAAGCAGAGGCAAAATGATATGTAGTAAAATCCCTGTCCTAAACTCTCTCATTACCCAACAACTGCTTGGCCGTTATTTTTACATTTGTAGCAGGGAGACTTGTTTGGTTTTGTTTGGTTTTTTTTTTAAAGTAGGCTGTTCTGTTATTTGTTTTTCACCGGTTGGCTGAATTGTAAGCAACACTTCTCTCATGCTAACTACCAACACAGCAACCTGGCAAAGCTGTTGGGAAGCTCTTAGAACTTTTTCAGCTGCTGGTGCAACACAAAGATGTCACCCGTAGGCGGCGGTTTTTAAAAAAACAACAAACCATCCTGAGGAGCATTTACGCAGCAGAATGGCCAATCCGGTCAATGAAGGAGGAGTATTTTGTGTTAAGCATTTTATCAGTGTGTGGTAAAATAGTAGTCCTAGCAGAACTGCTGCAGTGGATAGGTTAAAAAGATGAGTAAAAGGAGAATGCTTCTGTATAATAATTAGCAAATTCAGTTCTTCCACCTAGCCATTGTCAGGTTCAGTTGTTTTGTTCTCACAGTACAGAGACAAGTGGCTGGAGAGAACGTGAAACTGTGAAGTATGACAAAAGTATGTGAAAAAACGTGAAGTATGACAGTATTTCAGATATCACCCTATTTTGCCCTACAGGTTGTGATTAAGAACAGATGGCAAATTTTGGAGTCTTGAGAACAGTAAATCCTAGCAGTGTAAGAGAGCCAGGCTGCTAGTTATACTAATTATCTGCTAGATTTTAGTTCATCTGAACTCGTACTTGCAAGATTGAGAGAAAAATACAAGGGGAAAAAACCTGTGCCCACTCAAGTTTATGACAAAACTCTCATAGATAAGAATGGAGGATGGAGTTCCCCGCCTAATCTTATTCAACATAACTTCTTATGGTTTTCATGTTTGATTTTAATCTGCCAAAAAGATATCCAAACACTTTCAGTGGTAATGGCAATAGGAGTTCACTAGTAGCTATGTAGGTATTTCTGTTTATTACTTCAGTTCTCATGAAACCAGGGTTGCCCTCATACAAGTTCATAGAGAACAATGAGTAAGTCAACAAAAAAGGTTACCAGACTGGATGCTTTAAAGGCACGCTACTAAGAAATGTCATGGTTTTTGTAATCTTTCAGTGGTAGCTTGCAATGGACCAAGACTCACACTGCACAGAGGAGAGGGAATTGTTGGAAGCTGTAAGCAGAATTACTACATTTTCTACCACAGATCCATCTGATGAAGAACAAAATCAACCCAAAGCTGAAATGTCATGTCAAGTGAGAAAAGAAAACCCGGAAAAAGATGACCTGCAAGGTTGATGCTATCCTTTAATTTTATTTTTCATGTAGCTATTTGCGCTGTACACTTTTATATAAAGCACTTGCTTTATCTATTGGAGCAGCAGTGCAGAATCGCACTACTACACTCCACTGAAAACAAGCCTTGATTAAACTTGTAGTAATAATGCAGCGATAGTGAAATAGATGCGCATCCTTCTATGTATATACACACACAGAGTTTTCCTTTTAAATCCCTTGGCCTAAAATATATTCCAGATTTCATTTACACACCAGGGACCAAACCAGTGATCATCACATGGCCTGTCTCACGAGCACATTTTCTGTACATCACAAAATCTGAACTTCTTGGCTGTATCACCAAGGTCACCAAGACTGAAGCTAGTTTCCAGCAGTAGTCTCTCACATGCCTTATGAAGAG
Organism: Chionis minor; assembly: GCA_013398295.1. NCBI lineage: Eukaryota > Metazoa > Chordata > Aves > Charadriiformes > Chionidae > Chionis > Chionis minor. The sequence continues at coordinate 1,711,445 of VZSF01001349.1, forward strand.
GCAGCACTGAACTTTTACTATGCCTAAGATTGCTGTCATCTGTTATTAAATAAAGTGCTATATATAATGCAAAATATATCTAATCTCATCAAGATTTTCAGCCTGCAAAGATGTCATAAACACCACCCCTCTTAGGAAATATATGCTTTGTAGAGATTGAGCCAAACCCCAAAGGCCTTGATAATTGGAACGGTATGGCTGAATGATTAAGAACATGTAAAAGCGGGGCCACTGAAGGAGCACTACGATGCCATTAGAGTTCTGTTTCTGCATCAAACTGTTATCTTCCCATTCATTTGTGGTCATTCACCTCCATTGTCTGAATGTTAGCTACATTGCAGACTGACTGCAGCTAACTGCATTGACAGAGACATTATTGATTGGAAATTGGGACTGATGTGCCCAGTGAAATACAAATATTCTATTTCTTTTATCCACTTTGCTACCCTGTATGCACCTGATCAAAACTGTTGTCAGTAGATTTCAGAGAGATAAATCACCCTTTTGAAAATCTCCAGCAAATTCCCCATAAGTAACCTCTTCAACCAGCTGTCCTACATTATTTCTTTTAATATATATATATGTATATATGTTTGTGCGGCTGTGGGAGAAGAGAGAGGAGAAGGGAAGGAGGTATATAAAAATATTTGTAGCTGAACTGTGGCATCAGTTCAGCTACAAAAGAAAATGAGGATGTGAGAATTCCTCCTTCAGCTGAGCTGGTTATCCGAGTTTCTCCTTTAAGGTTAGGATGTTCATGTTTTCTCAGCTTTCACCTGTTACTGCCCAAACCCAATATTTGAATAGGGTCAGTATTTGAATAATATGTCTGAATTTGCAGCTGCGTTGTACTGTCTCCTCCTCTTAGCAACAAAGAAGCCTGGAGAAACATCTGATTCAGAAGACTGAGTCCACGTTTCTTAGGGCTGCTTCTGGGTTGGTGAAGCATACCTCCTGCTCAAACTGTGCCCAAGGTTACAACCTAGACATACAATACTTCTTGTCAGTACTTTTTCTATAACTTTGTGTTCTCTGGTCAACTCGGCGTCTTTCAAAATTTCAGACAATAGCTTTCCTCAAAGAATCTGGACCTGTCTTTATTAGCAGTGAAATCACTTATTTTATCGGTCTTTAGGCCTTGCTGTTACAGCAACAGAAATTCCAGGCTATCCTTTCACAGTAAACACATACGAGTTTTCTTTCCATATGTAAAAGTTATAATGTGAAATACTAAATATATTGTTTTCAGATTCCAATGCATCACTAAGTCCCAACTCTTCAATGACCACTAAGGAGCTTCAGGAATACTGGAGGAATGAAAAAAGCCAGTGCAGACAAGTCAAACTCCTTTTTGAAATCCCATCAACCAGAATTGTAGAGCACCACTTTTCTAAATATGTGGTAAGCTAAGAAATGAATATGTAAGAAGGTCATTAATTTTTATTCACTCTACAGGGGTCTGCACAGCACACAGCATGCCTCACTACATGAAAGCCTTACTGAGGGCCACGTTTTGCAACCCGTGATCATATTAAGTAGAACCTGTTCTCACTGATCCTGTGGGCATAGCTGGTGAAATCTGCCCCTAAAAACAAACTTCTGACCGTCAGTTCACAAAATCTGCAGCAGTGGAAAAGTGATACGAAGTAAATTAGTAGCTTGAGTATCCTTAACACCCAAAGGCTCGTCAAAATTAAAGAAATTCACACAAGTAGAAACATATCAATATAGTTACACTTCCACTGAGCTAGCATGCTGTAGCAGCTACATTGCCTTTACATAAGTTTTACATCAGAGCTTTATGTTAGCAGAAGTGCAAAATTCTTTGATGTTGACAATGTTTAAGACACCCTCTAGCTAGATTCCCCTTCCCTACCTAGGGCTCCAGTAGATGGCATATTTCTGTCATATTTTTAAGGTGAGACATGAGTATGAGGGACAGGAACAACAGAACGGGCTGGATTTTTGTACATTTATTCACAGTACTGAAACTTGGGGTTTATTTCTGATCCTGCTCATGGCCTTCAAGAGGACTGATCTAGAGCAAGTACGTTTCAGTACTCCTGGGAAATTCAGATTCTTTGTTTGACACAGTCTCTGTAATCTGTAGGTGAAAAATGCTAAGAATCACACTAGTGTTGCTGATAGTGGGTGATGCAGCAGAATTTGAAGCAGGTAAATGTTCTGGAGACTGTCCAAAAGTCTTCTTGCATGCTGTACACACCTACTTAGATGCTGCCATTCTTGCACGCACACAATAGTATCCAGCTTGTTGAATAGTTAAAAATTATTTTAGCACAACTGTATGAGAATGAGTGTCATTCAGTGTACGTGCAAGTAGTTAAACTTAGTCATAAGTTACACGCCTAGGCAAAGAGATTTACATCATAACAAAATTTAGCCAATTTGAATGATAGTGTATTAAATGGTATTTCTTCCCTTTTTCATGCAGATTCCACAAATGAAAAAACAAGTACTTGTATATTATTCACTTAGCTGCCCTTGATAAAACGATAGCTTAAAAAATTGCTCTTATGATTGTTTTGGATATGTGTCAGGCACGTATACAGTTTTCAGCAGGGAGCAGGACAAAGCATAGGAAAATGTCACTGTGCTTACAAATGATAAGAGATCAGAGAAGTCAGCTCAGATTTAGAAACCTTTCAAGGAGAGCCTGTAAAGATCATTTATGAAGATTAAAAGAGGATTTCTCTTTAGGCAAAACCAGGGAAGATAATCAGACAGACACTAGTGCTAGTACAGGTTTGCACCCTTCAACATCGGCAAAGAAAACAACTGGCAACTGTAGCACTGCTCCATTTCCTGTGGAACAGGGTGAAGTTGAATGTGAACGTGGCCATTGTTCAAAAGCCAGCAAGGTCAGCAGCCCGTGTCCTTAGCTGGTGTACAGTGACACACTTAAGCTGGCCTCAGTGGAACTCCACTGGTTTACACGCATTAGGGATTTGGCCCTTCCTCAACGCCATTATGCTTGGATCAGGATCAGAAGAGAATCTATTTGTACAACACATAACAAACAATTTTATTGTGCAGCTATTTTTCTAATATCACATTTATTAGAGTCACTCGGAGGCTAGCGAAGAGCTGAGGAAGACATGCTCTCGAGTCCTGTTAATGTGGGACGGCGTTGCTGTTAGTTATTAGCAAAGGATTTTGGAGAGCAAACAGATTTTTGTAGAAATGTCACATTTTTTGCATTATTTATATGCCAAGTAAGTTTGAATAACAGGACAATGATTTAGACAGGCAAAAAGGCTTTGGAATTCCTCCATCGTATTTTTGCACACACCAAATATTACTGCCAAATATTCCCCCTTCTTTCACAGCATTAATAACACGCCCAAATCCCCAGAAATGTCTGATACAAACAACATTTCTGAGTATTACGACCAATGTAAAATAGATTACATTCAATATTAAGTCTGGGAAATCCATTCAGTTCCCTAAAGATGATTGATTGCAGCAGCCATGGCTGTTATAAACAAAGTACAGCTACAGAAATGCTTTGCAAGGGATTTTACATGCTTCAGTCTGCTGCTAGTTCACCATTCCCAGCACCTTGCAGGATGGATCTATCAGTGTATTGTTTATCTACAACCTATTTACATGCTGAGGCTAAGTCTGGTCTCAGAAGTATAGAACAGCAGGAGGTGGGAATTATTAATTTGATGGCTGCAGATTTCAAAGATCAGGCTGACACTGATTATGTACCATAATCTCAGGCAGCAGCTAATTCAGCAGCACTGCTATAAGCCATAGGAGTAGACAAGATGAAGGTTTGGGCTGGTGGAATATACAAGGACCAAGTCTTTTCAAAGCAATAACTGACAAAATCTGACAGCACTGGGGCTAGGACCGTTCTTCTCATGCTTGTTTTGCTGTTTTATTGTTTTTAGATGTATAAAATCATCATTTTGCAAACAGGCTGTTTTGACAGCAACAAGTCTGTAATTGAACGGCGTTACTCAGATTTTGAGAAACTGCACAGAAATCTGCTGGAGGAGTTCAGTGAAGAAATGGAAGATGTGACCTTTCCCAAAAAAACTCTAACAGGGAACTTCACAGAAGAAATAATCAATGAGAGAAAATTAGCCTTCAAGGACTACCTGAGACTTCTATATTCTATGAAATATATCCGAAGATCAAAAAAATTTATTGACTTTTTAACAAGACTGGAGCTTCAGGAAGCATATGGTTGCCTGCGGGGTGGCCACTACACCAAAGCTTTGGAAATCCTTTTAGAAGTCATTGGTCTGCAGGAAAGACTGACGAGAGGCAACCCTGTCTCCGTTGTCCCGACCCTCTGTGCTATCGTGGTGTGCCACAAGGACCTGGAAAACCCAGCAAGTGCCTTTGAATACGGAGAAAAGGCTCTATCCCGCCTTCGTGTGCATACCAACCACAGGTATTATATTCCATTGCTAGAAACAATGATCACTTTGGCATATGAACTTGGCAAGGATTTTCTGTCTTTGCAAGAAAAACTGGAAGAATGGAAGGCAAAAAAAGATCCCATACGGGTTTTTACCCTGAAAGAGCTTGCTGTTCGGGAGTACGTACAATGAACACAAGAAACAACTTCATTAAAGAGCAAAGCTGTCAGCTCCTTTTCTTGAACACAAACTCTTGAAAGAGTAAGAACTGGAAATTACCTGGTTGGCTAACATAACTTTATATTAATAGGAAAAAAAGAAATCTTTCATGTTCAAAAGGGACATTAACATTTATGTTGGAAAGTATTCTATTTACTCTACAGATATGAGGAGCACCTAAGCTTATTAAGGTTTTTGGAAAGAAATTTGTAACAAAAAATCATTTATCATTCGCTTATTTTGAAAATAGCCTATCTCGTGTGAAAAGTCAGAACAGGAAAATACAATTAATAAAGCAGTTCTGAATTTGCAGAATCAGAGGCATTGCTTGCTCACGTGGAAACTACTTCCTTTCAAGAAGGTAAGTATCTCCTCAGTCGATGCAGTCTAAAGATGCATCTTCAGACACTGAACGTAGTTATTTTACTCCTCCAGCTGGAGCCTGTTCAAACAACACTTGCCATTTGTGAGAATGACGGGACTGGTACTGTTCCCACCAAAGTCAACTGCTGCGGGTGGGAGGACCTGGGGGGAAGGCTTACAATCAACTTGGGTAAGAGCAAAAAATGCAAGTGATCATCGTTCCATCAGAGATGAGGGAATATGCTTCATTTCCCTTTTGTAGCTGATACAGTTTTATGGCTTACACTGAAGGCACATTCTTGTTTGGGGTGTGCAGCTCTGATCAGGCTAGAAAATTCATACCACGTGTGCTCTATGCACAATGGAGAGGAACCACAGAAGAGGGCTGTTGAGGAGAACATCTGGCTAGTACGATGCCAGTATTTAACTCTGATTATCAAGCTGTGAGACACATGGCTAGCAGACAGTCTATGCTAAGCATGTGCTTCCCCGTTGCCTTTGGGAGGTTTATGTACATTGGGTGTTGCCTTAGTTTTACAGCCTGGTACACCATGCAAGTACCGTCTTGGTGGCACTGTGACATTACAGCTAATTCTTTCACGGATCCAACCCACAGATACAAATACTAAGCTTGTCTGGCCCTAACACTCCTGTGAAAGCTTCTCAAGAGCTGAAAAAGTTTCTCTTTACCTGCTTCTGTAATTTCCCTCAATTCTATTATCCCATACGCTTATTTTAACGATCTGGTAAATTAATTCTCCTAAATACTGTAATTGACATGTCATGCTAGCATGGGTCATTGTTCTCTGCTGATCGTAGGCCACTGAGTACTTTCAGCCCTGCACTACAGGTACAGATACTGCACACATCACAGTGAAACTGTCTGTAAATCAGGAATAACTGTATTAACTTATGTCCCAGACACGTAAAAGAATTACCTAATTGAAAGTGCACTGAACCTGAAGAACATTGCTGTGCATTGTTATAAGAAGGATGGCTTGGAAAAAATACAGAATAATAGGAGTGTCTAGGGTGGAAAGTTAGTATTTTAAGTAGTTATTAACAGCTAGGACTTAAAATGTGTGGATTATTTGTTACTTGACAATTATTATTTTTTCTAGTTATACCAGAATTAAGAGAATTAGGAGTCTTAAGGACTAATCTTCCCACAACATACCATATTGCAGGACAGTTAAAATGGATCAAAATAACACCTTCTTAGAGGATCCTGACTGACTCGGTAACAAAGTGATGAAGAAGAAAGCACGTCTGGGGTCTGCATCACACTCAGGCCACTTGGGGTTAAGGCAGAAAGGAAGCGTGCCCATCACGCTGCTCTATCTCCACAGCAGTTTGTGGTGAAAGACCAAAAGAATAGGGAAAAGTAATTTCCCCCCTTTTGCTCCCTCCCCTCATTGTGTGCAGCATCCCAGGCACAGCTGCCTTGGATTCTTCTCAGCTTCCTATGGGACTGTATGAGAGTAGCTGATTGTGCCCATAGACCCTCACCCTACAGCTGACTACAAGACTGAGAGTCCGTGAGTACATGCCATCTAGCGAGGGTAAGTACCAGGAAAGCGGCACATCAGAGAGGTCTTGCGTAACCTTTACTTGTGGTAATACTAGAACTTTCCATCTCTGAAGGATTAACTGATCCAAAGCTAACCAATTTTTGTTGGCTTGGCAGTGCACATTACAAATATGAGGAGGTGCTATTTGGCTAAGAGAAAAATTTACATAATTCAAAAGGCACTAAAACAAACAGTGCCAACCCCCCCCACTGTTTTGTTGGTATAAGCCAAATTTCTTCTGAGAATGCTTTTCCATAGAATGTACTAGCAGAGTTATGGCAGCAAAATGGTCCTAGAATAGGTCACTTTGTCCCTATGCACCAGAATGTCAGTTTCCTTGTATTATGGGGGAAAATGAAAGAAATAAATACAGGAAGGGTGTAAAGAAAGAACAATGTGTTGGATAATTCCCCCCTCACTGAACTTCTTTAATGGAGAGGCTTTTCAGTGGGGCATCTCTGAAAAGCAGTCAGCCACAACATCTTCAGAGCTACCCAAGAAGAACGTACCATCTCCCTCACTCGAAGGGCCGATTTCAGTTTCTGCTGCATGGAGACTTCTCGTCAGGCCACTCCATGCAGAGCCTACAGCATACGTCATCAAAGCGTCAGGGGTAGTGTTCATAAAATCAGTTTGTGATTTCATTACTATTAAAATACAACAAAATCAAAATCTCCACCGACATTCAACCTCCCCCTCGTCTCTTCAGAGATGACCTTGAAAACCCTCAGAAAAAGAAAGCTAGTATGGTGATGGCAACGAATGGGAACCCACAGGGCCTGGATTTCACCTGGAGCTCTGCCACAGGCACGGTCTGAACTCTGCAAAAGTAACTTAACCTCTGTGCCCCTATTTCCTCACCCAGTACTTCCCCAGTGAAGTTTCCTCATTCAGGTTTTCAGTACTTACTGAACAGAAAAGCTGTGAAACTTGACCAAATATGTTAACTCCAGCATTTAGCTTAGAAACGTGCATTGGGATGGAGACAATTTTGACTTGTACAAGCCAATTTCCTGAAGATACCTTGAAATGGAAGAGAACTTAGAGACGGTAAGTTGCCAAACCTCTGTGCTTATTTTTGACTGCATAGTTTTTTACTAATTTTTACTAAAAGTTACTTCCTCTATATACTAGAGAAGTTACAAAATTATCTGTTGATTGCACTGGACTTTAGTGAGACCATGCTGGCTCATCGGCTCCATAGGCAATCAGCCAGTTCTGGTTTCTTAGCCATGAACTCTGAGAGACTGGGTGGACTTGCCAAAAGAATTATGTTTTCATTTAACCACATTTCGAAAGTCAACTTCTGCATATTGTTTTCCACTTGATTTTTACAGCAAAGTGCATATTCAACAGTTACATGTTATTAAACTAAAAGATAATGTCCTGGCTTTTTTATAAGATGTATAAAAACTAAGTAGGTGCTCTCCGCCTGCCACCACATCTTGTCTTTTCTCTGAATAATGTTTTAAGAATGGCTCAAAAAGGAAATAGCTAACATTTTCACCCACACCTACTTGTTTTGCTTATCTATTGACCTTCCTTAACTGTTGTCGAGAAGTCATTGGAGAAATGACAACTAAAAACCTTGCACGCTCTCTATGGGGTTTGCAGTCTGCCCCCAGAGTACACATCCCACTTTTCCCAGTGCTGGCCATCAGTGAAGCGATTTCAGAAGAAAAAAACTCTGGCACTACCACGTACGCAAGAATGGAACATAAAGGAAGCAAGCAGGTGGCTCCTGCTTCGAGACAGCCATTTTACTTTCACTCTTCATTGCTGTACAATATTTGAGTAATAAAAGCCCCTTTTATAAATAAATCCATTTCATCCATTTCCTGTCTCACAAAACAACGTGTGCTCTTTACAAAAAAAATCTTCAGTTTAATAAAATAAATGGAAATGAGCAGTTGCTGGCATTTGTTGTGTTTGCATTAACATTCATCAACCGTTCTCTGTACCTGGAAGGCAGCTGGAGTCCAACAGACAGAATGTCTGGAGACCCAAGATCTGCGCTTGGCAACGTCACAAGCCCACTGAGTGACCTTGATCAAGTCTAATTAAATCTCAGATTTGAATACCGATATTGCTTTGCTCTCTTCTATAAAGCTATGTTTTATTTCTATTTTATCAGTACATTCCAATGTACCATTTTCCCAATTTTACAGCTGGGGGAATTGTGGTACAAACAAGAGAAGTGATTTTTCCCAACGTTTCATACGTGTGGTTCGGAGACCACACTAACTGTCTGGAGAAATAGTTAAGCACAACTGGCACCACAGCTTTGCAAAACAGAGACTTGTCACGGTTGCGTGTTCTTAAGTTCATCTTGCATGGATAACCGCAACACAGCTTAATTTCTGCCTGATACCATACACCTGAGACAAGTGCATGTGATGCCTATGCAAGAGAAAACAGCTGAGTAAGTCTGACTAATTCATATATTTGAAGAACTAATAAATAGTTCAATAGGGAAAATATTTTAACCACTACTTTATAAAAATAACAAAGCAGAAAGTCTTGCATAAGAGATTTTTTAGAATATATAAAAAAAAATCTCCACGCTTCGATATCATTTTCCGCAAGAAGGAACAGAAAAATATTTTCAAATACATTTTTCCAGTTTTAAGCATTTCTTAGAACTCTGGTATTTCTTTCCACTTTTCTTGTAGTCTAAACAAGAAGAATCACGCAACCACTAGAGTGTACCATGTATGCCAGCAATCTTCTATTACCCACTTTTCTCAACAACAGCACACAGTGCATCAGAGCTTTTTGGTATGATCTCACTCTTCGCATCGGCGTTGACACATGCAAACTATACCTACAACAGGTAAAAATCCAAGCATAAATTCACATTTAAATTTTTGCCAGAAAAAAAAGCTCAAAAAAAGGTAAATATTGTCCAACCAACAGCTGCCTAGCATGTCTAACAAACCACAGGCTGCGTACATACAAGCTAGAAGGAAATTTAAATAAAATCTGGGCAGATCATCTCCAAGAGTCCACTGAGAGTTGTATTACGATCTATTGAGCTTTGCCCCATTTCCATATCAATTATTATATCATTTGGGGCATTAAGTAGATAATACTGTTTACACAACTTTCTAAAATAACTAAAGAAGCCCATGAGGATGCCTAGTTACTTATGAAACATATGCAGACAAGATACTCTCTGTGCAATGCAGCATCTTGTTTACAGGGAATCCTGTGATCTTTATCACATACTTGTTATTAACTCCTGTTATCTGCTGCATCACTGGAGGATAATATTTGCTTTCCTGAATCTTAATAAGGCTAAATACATTTATTGAATTCAACAGATTTGTACAAGCAGCATGGGAGTCGAGTTCAGGACACGAGATGAAATCTAGGTTTTGTGGCTCAGACAGCAGCTGAGCAAATCAAATCAAGAATGTTTATCCTCTGATTAGATCAAAGGCAGGAGCAAGATATGTTGAAAAACTAAACACAGTTATAATGGTGTAAAATACTGAATGTCAGTTCCCATCCGGATGAGGTGAGAACCCCAAAGAACCAACCTATTTACATTAAGATCACATTACAACATGTGTTCATCACACACTGTGAGTATATATTTGCTCTATATACAGATACACAAGACGCTAATTTTCATGTCAGACCAGTGAGAGTTGAGAGTAACTACACTGAAATAAATTAAGTTCTAATGTAATGAGAGCAGAATAAGGTCTACTGTCTGTATAAACATGTGCAGACGGACGGACGGATTGATGAGTGCATAGAGCAAACAAATGTGAACATTTTGATGTTTAATAAATTTTTGCCAAGTGTTTTAAGAAATTCGGATCAAAGCTACTTTTAGAAGTACCACACGGTTATATATACATACATAGTTTTAAACATACTACCGTCTTTTATTAGAAATAGGAATACAGCTGTAAGTCTGTGATTATTCAGGCAAGAAAAATACTGAAGAGAAATAGACTGGATGGACTTTCCTATACAAATCTCTCTAAACTACTGTAATTTAAATATTGTTTCACTTCATATGGCACTAGAGTAGACTCTAAATGTGATAACCGAAAAGAAATACTAAAGAATTTTGCTGAAAATACAGAATTTAAATCCTAATATTTTCTTATTAGCATTTCTAAAAATTTGCCTCCACCCTGACAACTGTCTGCAGTGCCACTAGATGGAGCTGCAGCATTTGCAGGAGCTCAGGACCCCCGCAAGCTGAAGTGAATGGAAAATAAACTTTTTTTTTTTTAACAAAAAGGATTTAATGACTTGAAAATTTTTTTAAAAATCCACTCTAAAGTCTAACATTTAAATTTTAATATGATTAAACTAAATATATATATATCAATTCCATTGTGACTTCAGACTGTAGCGCTGAGCTTTCTAGCTGTCCTTCAGGACAATTTAACGTACCCCTTTATCAGCCAGCTCTACGAGCAGGCTAGAAAGCTGAAAGAGAAAATGTTCTTGCAGGCTTTTAGACCTGGTGAGTTCAAAGCCAGAGTCACTGCAGCGTCTCAGTTCCTACAGTACCTTTTCCTTCTGATCAAAAGGAACCAAGTAAAACTCACAACTCTTAAAAGAACTATCAAATAATGGGGGGAGGGAAGTAAAAATAAATGGACCCATAATGCCTTCTGAATGGTGCCGGGGAAAGTTATTGACTCCATTTTAGATAGCCGCACTCCCAAGTGTGCAAACGAGAGCTGATCCTGTTTTGAACTGAACCACTATAAAATATTTTAAAGCTCCATTAATTTAATTATATAAAGGCACGAATACACCCCAAACACTACACACACACACATTGGATTCTGAGCTTTGCCCCCTGGGTGATAACACCGAAGGCGAAGACATGATGGCTAAACCTGCAGTGTAGTTGCCAGTCATCTCCTTCATCTGTGCTTTAAATAACAAAACACAGAAATGTTTTTGGAAGCAGCCGCTGAAAAACAGGGCAGATCTGGCTAGCACAGGCCTACAGTTCCCCGAGTTGTGCTAGCAATTTTTATCAAGCTGCTGGATGGCCTGGATTTGGAGTCTGGCTTCTCCCCGCCGGAGCGCCAGCTGCAGACCACAGTTTGCAAGCAGCCTCCCCCTGCATCAAGATTTCTTTTTTTCCAAAAGGTTTCTGCAGAGGCTGCCAGCTCTTAAAAAGTGCTTAGGAAACAGCATGAGGGAACTGGGCAGTCCAGCGGCAGCAAAAAGCAGGAAGACTATGCCAAAGCCTTTGAAAGAATACCCTTAGGAGGTGAAATCTTTGAAGGGGGTCTCCCTCCTTCCTATTCAGCTTCTTCCAGAAATCCTGGAAGGAAGCTGGGGGGGAGGGAGGGGGGTAGGGAGGAGGAGAGAGACCGAAAGAAAGAAAGGAAAGAGAGAGACACAATTTCAGAAGACGAGACATGGATTTGGCTGTGTCTGTCACTGCACTTCACCTCCAGATACAGCAGCTTAAATGTACGCTGCGTTAGCGGGGCAGGGGGGGGACTTCCACAGACCCAGTAATACTATACCGTACTTTTATAGTGCTTCACATGTTCAGAACATTTATAAATACTGGACCAGATTAATCCAGGCTTTAAATCTGCATAAACCTTGGCAGAGGGCTCTGGTACCCGTGAGATTATGAAGTCTGCCATGAAACTAAATTGTGACAATCAAAAAAGGAGACTCAAAAAAAGACACAGCCAGGAAGAAAAGTTTGTTATTTGGGAATCATGAAGAGAAAAAAAGAAATCTGAGAAGAGACAAACAAATGGCTGGTCAGTTGCATAACAGATGGCTGCATTTTTAAGGCTGATGTTGGGAAACTTCGGGAAAGGAAGGGCGTAAGCTTCTGTTCATTTCATCTCCTCTGGAGAACAGTCATGCAGATTTTTAAGGTAAAAACAGAAACTCAGAGAGACTGACAGGAAGAACTGGGTTTTGTTTATGCACTCATATATTTCTTATCCTGAGGAGAGAGCAGTGAGGACATTTAGTTGTAAGTAAACATAAACAAGGGTATAAATTATATAGTCTTTGCAAACAGCAGTAAACCCAACTAACTTGTTCCTTGATTATTATGCTCCATGTTCATCTGACTGGTCCACATAGCAACTCTAAGAGGCTTGATTTGTACTATATCAGGATGTATTTTAAATGTACTTACATTTTAAATTTATTTAAAATTATGATTCGTCCTGCTGTGCAGTAGCTTAATGGTAACTGACCTAATTTGCCATGTAAGTCTCCTGTATAGGAAAGGAATTCATTTCCCATTGGGAAGGCAGAGCACTCCAAAACAGCCTTTGTCTGCTGCTGCCACCCCAAAACCCTTCGATGCCTGAGTTAAGAGGCAGAGCATGAAGGCAGCGCAAGGGACACGCTTTAGCTGATGGCAGTATGGTTCCCCTATTTCTGCCAGGCTGTAGCATGTCACTGATGTCACAATAGAGAGGATGAGGGAGCAGGAGACAAAATAAACAAGTGGAATGCTGAGACAAAGAACAATCACAGTCAGAGGAAGCACGGGGTAGAGCTGGGCAGATTATTTGTGTGTCAGTCCAGAGGTTCAGTCTTTCCACTGGCTGTATTTATAGCTACTATTCTGCGTGTTTCACAATGTCTGTGCTATGTCCACAGACCTTCTCTCTGCTCCTTCCTCCCATCCCATTCTCTCTGCCTCAGACACTGCAATTATATTTGGAGAAAAATAGATGAATTTACTAGCTATGGAAAGATCTCTAAATCAGAAACAACATACTCGAGAGAGCATCTCTCACCTCACCGTTGCCACATTGGATTCTCCACAGCATAAAGGATTGGCTGCAGACGTGCCCTTAACTTCTGACTTGACCTGTACTGTTGGTCCTTCCTCAGGCCCAGATTGGATCTATTCACTGAACAACGCACACCCTCTCTACATTTTGTCTTCCTATTTTGGTAAAGATCTTATCTTCACAAAAGCACATACAGCCTTAGAGATCTAAAAAGCTCAGCCTAAGAAAGTTTTCAAACACGTACGCTTCCCGTCTTTCCTGCCATACTGCAGTACCTCTCGGCTGCACCTCACAGGAAGTTTTCAGCGACGGTCTGGCACCGTGAAGTGTTACAAGGCACATCTCCACAGAAAATGCAACTTTCTTGCTTAACCCATTAGCTATGATAACAAGAGCTTATGTCTCCTTGTACAGTTGTATTTAAAAAAATCTGACTTTTCTCAAAAGATTTTTGTCATTGTTCTTTGTAACGAGCGCCAGACTTCAGATACTGTCTTTCCTAACAATGTGGCTATAAAAAAAAAAATCTCTTCCTTTTGTTCAGTGCCATTTAAGGCTTTCCTGCTTGTTGCAGATGACCCTCAAGCATCTGCGCTGGTCACACAGTTGTCGTGATTTGAAATTGCCACATCATAATATGCTGATGCCCTTTGTCTCACTGCTTTGGAAAGGGCAGGGACAAGCCATGGAGGTGGACTTCCACCAACCTGACCACCACCTTTGGTTTAGCAGAGCTGTAAACGAACATGACTGAGCTGCGTTCAGTTCTCTCTGGCTGGTTCAGACCAACATCACCTGTCTCATGCAGCAATCTCTCTTTTAAATTTTCTCAGCAGGTTTGATGCATCTTCAGACCCTATAGTTCTCTTCCACGAAGGAGCAATGGTGGTGATCAAACTAATGCCTTAAAGAAACATTTTATTTATTTAAAAGAAAAGGATCAAAAGAAAGTCTTACAGCAATGAAATAGATCACGTGCTAGTCTGGTTTTCATTAAGATCTCCAGGCCTAGGAAAAGATCTCACTCTCAGCGTCCTTCCTCAGCACAACACCCTGTGTCAACCTGTCCCTCCTCACAACTTCTGCAACAATCTTCTTTTTTGTAATCCTGAGAAACCAACCGGAGTTTGCTTTATTTCAACGCCCCTTGCTCTGACGAAAAGATTTATATCATTTTGGATCCACGGTTCACATCCCTCAAAGCTATTTTTTTATTCCTCCCATCATCTTCCTTGTGGATGACTGAAGCCATGTATCACAAAGAATCGTGTGGCTTTCCCATTTCTTTTGAGAAGCAGCAAATGTCAGAACAACGTGTGCCTAAAGGGAGATCTGACAGCCCACCTATGTGTTGCTTCACCTGCCACCTTGAGGTCATTTACAGCATTCATGCAATTCAGCCTGGCCAGTATCCTTAGAGCAGCGCATTGCACGACTTGGAGAATCACACTCCAAACCTGGTATAAAGGAATATACTGAATTAGTTACTCCTCTGTTACTCTGGTGTAACAGAGAAGAACTTGCCCCTCTGCCCGTTTTAACTTTGGACCAAGTGCTTACATTTCTACCTTCTCTTTACCAGTTTGTTTTTGTCTGGTTTTTTTTTTTTTTAAATGAATCTTTTAGGAATTTGTATGTACTTCAGAGCTAATTTTAGCTTGATCAGAAAGTGCTCTGGGGATGCTTGCATAAAAGGTGCTATAGCAATGTACTACATTGCATTGTATCCAAATCAAATTCAACATAGTTAAAAATTAGCTATGGTAGTAAAAAACACTGCAGGGACGAGGCCAGCACAGAGTCTATGCTGGAAGAAAATGCCTAAATACTTGCGGTACCTATATTTTCACACGTTAAGACAAGGGCCTTCAAGGGCAATTCAAATCTGATGCTTTAAGATATGAGCGGATCACATACCGAGATCAAGAAGGGATTTATAAGCAGTGGATAATTGAGCTGCAGCCATACAGAAAAGCACTAGTGGATCTAGACTACACAATGCTCAATAGCTGTGGACAGCAGGGTGTGTTCACTTCCCATTTCTCCCTGCCCTGCTGGTAACAATGCAAGGCACACGACAAGGGCATCATGCTAGGTGAATCATTACTCAGAACCACTGAGAAAAATCTCATTTTTTCATAGAATGAAGCAGCAGTGGCACTCTGAGGTCAGAGTTAGGCAGTCAGGTATACATGGGTAATTGCAGTTCCTATATACAGTCTTTACAAACATACATTGATTCACTACAGAATGCCTCCAAAAGAAATGGATTTCTTAAGATTTCTTAGCATTCTCCCATGAGACTTAGTTTCTTTTTCAATCCATTCTGCCACTGTTACAACCTTATTTTTATTTTCAAGAATTTTCATTGAATCGCAGAATTCCTCTCTGACACAGCTCACCTTCTATAGATATTTTCCAATTGATCCAATACATCCATTCTACCTAAGAACTCCTTTGCCTATTTTTTTTAAAAAACCCAAAAACCTAAGGATGCATGTAAAATGTAGCATCATTAACAATTCTTTAATATATACAAGCAAATCTGGCAACTTTAAATCATGTTACTTCTTTGAAACATGCCACAGACTGTCTTTTCTACTTTCTACTTAGTGAATCTTCATAGGGTTTTTAATACTCTTTCTACTTTTGCCATGATCAAAGGAATCGCTCTCCGTTTGCTTGTTCCTCTGATAAGTGATAAAAGATGTCAGTGAGACTAATGAGAACTGCCTCCAGCTTCCTTCATAAAGCCCTGTAGAAAAGAAATCACAATGCGTCGTCAAACCTGCTAGTCTTTTAGGAAATAAAGTGTGGAAAAATACAAGGCACAAAGACAACAGGGGGATGGGAGCGGGGGAGGAGGGGGAGAAAAAAGCTTTTGTAAAAGAAACAAAACAGGATATTGATGAGTTAGTAGAAATATTACTCCCATCAATGACCTGTTTGGGATAAATCCTGAAACCACTGCATATGCAAATGTGGAGCTTCAATTATTTGCTTCCCTCCTCCGCCCCAACATTGCACATGCTGAAAAGGCAACATACAGCTTCCCCATCCCATGATACAGCGGTGCTAAAAAACTGGGAATCCAAGTCCAGATCAGGCCTTTACCCTTCAGCGCCGAATGACAGTTTACATCACTTTTTTTTTTTTTCAGACCCTTTTCAGCTTCAAAGTGAATTTTGCCCACTAGTGCCAAGGCCCTCATTCCCGTGAGGACTGAAGGCAGTTAGCACATCTGCAGGCCCTCAAACCACGGGCACGTTTCCATTTACTCCCGCTGAAAACAACTGGAATAAACCCTATGGATCAAATGAAGTGTGCACGCATCGAGACCAGTCCCAAACAAGTGGCAAGATTTTAATTTGCCCTGTGAAAAGCTGCTCAGCCTCCTGAGCAAATTCCTCTTCCAGTTCCTGTTTCTAATTTGCTTCTGCAGACCGGCTGACCAATACCTCATCTGCTGGGGCTGCTTGCGCGTGTTTTCTGTAACCCAGATCATGGCCACATGCAAACAGATAGGTATCTCGCCGAGGCAGGACGGGCAGTCTCAGTTCTTTGAATTAAATGGCAAAAGCCAAGCTGCATGCAAATCAAACAGCAGGCTATTTCCTGCACGGCCTCCTGAACAGCAGCACACGCGACCCCGTCACCAGCTCCTTTGTGGCAGACGTCTAGAGAACGTGTTCTTGTTCTCCAAGACTGACACGGACGTGCCAAAAGGCAGGAGCACGGCGATATTTCCTGTGAAGAACCTGTGCTATCACACATGCTTGGTCGATTGCATATTAAACCCTGATTAACTAGACCTGTGGGCTTTTTAGCAAGTTATTTGAAGTGTTGGAACATGAACGACCTGATAGAGAATCATGACCTTTAAGTGAGTGAGCAGAAAACTTTGATTTATTTTGCTCTTGTTTTACATCGATACTTCTCAGTTTTTTCCTAAAGAGAGACTGATTATCTCAGGCTGGTAACTTGTAAAACGTGTTGATTTCTGACTAAGTATAGCCAGTTTATTGTGTCTGCATACATAGTTTTCTATCTATACACATTTATTGAAGCAACTATAAAAGGTAGTAATCTACAAAAATGCAGATTATATAATCAATATTTACAATATAAATACAAATTAATGCAAGTATTCGAGGGGAAAACGTAAAGTTATCAAAATATATTTTGCTTTTCAATATAATTATTTTAATCAACAAAGGAAGGTTTATTAAAGTGATTTGCAACGGTTGTTCCTCACTATCATGTCATTCAAGATTTTAAAACTAGTAGGTCTCATCTTGTGTGAGATTCTATGATTATACTTCATTGTTAACCATAGGTGGTAGAGGAAAAAAGGCATCCTGCTTTTTCAGAGACGCAGTGCTGAGTGCCAGACATGGCAAAATGGATATATTTAATTCCAAGGAAAAAATGTAATATTGCTATCTTTTTAGGGAATTAACTGAAGAGTACACAGTGGAAACAAATATCTCTATTTTCTAGTCGCCAAATGGAATTGAATAAATGGAACCTAGAGAACTATTGTCTCTTCAGAGCTAATGAGCAGTGACTCTCTGGTCCAACGTGAAAACCTTGCCAGCAACACACATTTTTGGATTTTTTTCTTTAAACTTTGAAAGATTTAATACATCTGAATAAATTGGAGTTAATAACGGTTTAAAACAATTTTAAACAGTTTTACTCAAGAAAGATTTTTTTAAAACTTAAATTAAAAATCCAATTTATTTTTTAAGTCACTGATTTTTATCCATCCTGCTGTTCCTCTTCATTAAGGGAAGAATGACTCTGATGCCTCAACAGAACTGAAACTCTGATCTTTCTCCTGGGGCTCTGTTTCCCCTTTATACTAATATTAAATATGAAGGGTCTATGGAACCCTNCACAGGGGAGGGATTAAGCCAGGGAAGTAGCCTAGGGGAGAGTGGAGGAGCTCCATAAACAGACAGGCACCCCGAGGCGGCTTCTATCGTCATTAGCTTCACTGGGCCGAACCACCAATTAACGCCAGCCCTGAGTTTGGTCCATAGCTGCAAAGTCACAATCCCACATGCTCTTAGGACTGTGTTCTTCTTTGTCTAAGTACAATTCAAGCTTAACCAGCAAAACCCACCAGAAATTGATCTTGATTTTGATTCCGTCTGGATTACTTCTGTCTTGTGAGAGTAGGAGAGCGTAGTAATTAGCATGGGAATAAGCTGATGTTTTCATTCAATTTCCACATGAACATATTCACTGGAAGAATCATTGCTTGGGGAATATGCACAGTTCTGCATTCATTATTTAAAGCTCACAAATGCAACTTTCCCTTGTGCAAAACACCTACAGAGAAACGGTGCCTCTTGTATTCAAAACAACAGATCTTTAACTTTTTTCCCCCCACATGAACTGTCCATTTAATGCCTTTTACTAAACAAACAGTATGGTCTCCAGAATAGCAGGACATATTTTTAGCCTATTTTTACAAATCTTGCAGTTAAGTATTGGAAAGGGCATTTAGCAGCAACTTGCCTGTAGAGCTTGAAACTCACAGAACAGTTTCAGCAATGCAAGCTGATCACAACATCCAGTCCTGCTCAAAACCATGATCGTTTCTCAGAGGTTCCACAGGTCACTGCCTGCACAGGAGTTCGTGATGAGTTTAAGGTTTGTAGCCTTAAAAGATTGAAACTGGAAGCTCTAAACTCTTGGAAAAAAGGGCTGCTCTTCAATCTTTATGACTATGTAAAAAATACTGATTCTGTTTTAGGGCCACCGCAGGAAGACACAGGTTTTCACTTGGTATTTAGCTCTATTTTATCTGCCAAAACTTTCCAGGGCATATCAAGAGAGCCCTGACAGTGTTTGGTGAAAACGTATGGGTAATTTCCATACCTACAGAGCAAAACTGACTGTCAGACATGCATCAGGGAGGAAAGAGAATCTGCAAATTAAGAAAGGAAATGGCAGTAAGAGCAGTGTTCTTTGGAGAATGGAGACTACTGCAATGTCTTGCTACACATTAACCCTGCCCAGCACTCAGACAGCTCAGTGCTTTTTGATGTCCATAGGTCAGTTTTCCCCCTGACTTACAGCCCCTCTACATTTCTCCAATTCTACTAGCTACAGTTTGCAGTACTCAGAAACATGCAATTCAATTTTTTTTTTAAAAAATATATCATTTCTGCAAAAAGAAAGAACTAAACCATCACTATCTGTTAGCCGAGACAGCTGCTTTGCTCCGCGCAGGCTAAATTGCAGCCTGCATTTTGATATCCCAGTTCCCATCCATCAGCACCCTCTTTCCCAAGCGAACAGTTTCCCTGTGCAGCTACCAAGAGAGCAGCAGTCTCCCGGCTACCCTGACTATCTGTCTTGTACTGGGAAAGAAAAGCACATGAGAAACTGCAGAATTTTTAAAAGGGGAGCTTATGCAAAAAATAGATGAAAGAAGAAATGAAAGAGAGAGGATAAAGACAAGAAAAAAAGAAAGTAGTCAAACAAATCTAGAGAGGTTTAAAATTACAAGGAAGTGAGAGATTTAAAAGAATAATGAAATGCTGACATAGAATTGAAATTTAACAAATAAAGTGCACCGTGGAAAAGAAAGAAAAATTTGAGGGCAGTCATGGAAATAACAAAAAAGTGGAAAAAAAGAAAATAAAGGAGTAACATAAGATGCACATCTCAGTTATTGTAGTATGCTAGACAGAAATCAAGAATGGCTTTCTCAAAGCTGTGCAGTGAATCAAAAATTTAATGGCAATCTTTACTCATTTTCAGAAATTAGATCATTACGCTTTTCATGTTACTTTTCTTCCCCCCCAAAAAAAATCCGATTGGAAACTTCCCAATCCTGGCACAAACTGAAAGGATTTTCTACTTGAAAATTAATTTTTTCAAGTGAAAATTCTACTGCAGCTCTGTGTCAAAATATTTTAGACAACTCTGAGAACACCAACAACTTTCCTTTGTCAAAAGAAAACAAAAAATCTCAGAGGTTTGCTTAGAAATTGCTTAAAGCATATAGGGAGAGCTGGGAGTTTTCCAAAGCTGGTTTTGTTATCCTCACAGAAAACAAAGGCAGCTGAACAGCCACATTTGAAGTCTGGCAGAAATTAGATCCTAGATCTCTGTACTTCTGCATAACGCTTTCTTATTATTCATTCAGGTAATGTCTCCTTCCTTCAGTAATTTCTGTTAAAGCCACTCTAAAAAGCTATTCCAGAAACTATATTAAACTTAGAGAAACATGTTGAGGAATTGCTGCAGTGGCATGTAGTAGTGTTTTTCCAGGGGAAGCAGTTGATTTTAATTTTATTGTATCACTTCTGGGAAACATCTAAGCCAGAGTACCTTTTTATATTTGATCATTTATTATGGTATTTCTTTCACTTGGTAGGCTTTTCAGTATGTGTAAAAGACTAGGGATTTACCTGTGTTATTTTCAGGATATAGAAGCAGAGAGTTCAAGGAAAAACATTAGTGGTAAAGGCTTGTAACAGGAATGTCATGGAAATGCTTATTCTTGTGATAAGTTCCATTTTGGGGCTGTTAGCCAGACCTCTTGTAATAAATTTAGGCTTTCCTAAACAGGAAACCTCAGGAAAATTCATTTGAATGAACTGTAGCTGTGAATTAACACTCCCAAGTGCCCTTACACAGACACACACTTCAGTGTTTGACAGGCCACAGTGCAGTACGTTTTAGGGACGTCCAGGATATAGCTGGGACATACCACAACTTCTGCAGTAAGTATTTTTTAACAGCACAGTTCAAACCAGAAGACTCATACTGTTTTTTGCATCTTCAACTCTTCAGTTCCACTTAAGCTGTGCTCATTTTTATCTTTGAGACACACAAGGTAATGAGGTGGAGCAATACTTTTGCTTAGAGCTGCATGGACACGAGGAGTAGGACACAATTACCATAAAAATCAACAATGCAAAACCTGCAAGATAGAATCCTTGTCCCTTAAGGCACTTCCCAAAATGGACACCAGAGAAAATCTCATCTAATTTACAGCTGCATGGACAGACACATGGACTACGACAGACATACCACCACGAACACGGGATCCATAAGGACTTTATCAGCTAGAGATCCTGTTGTAGATCCACTGAACCTATCTATCATCTCCCTTGTTATTCAGTCCCTACATCTGACCAATTCTGAGTATGATTTTAGCAGTCTAATGCTAGAGCTGCATGCTATGGGCCTGCACCACCTCAGAAGTGCTGTGCACAAAGGGGAACATCCTCTCCAACACGTTTCCTGCCACACTACTTCTGTCACATGTTCGGTTGCTTCTCCACTATGGTACCCAAACACATTTCACACTATTTGCTTTCACATACCACTCCTATTCACCAGACACAGTTCATAGTCCCTGGTACTGATTTATTGCTTTGCTTTTGGGCACATCCCAACACATTTTGGTCTTCTGTTTCCAGTCCTACTTTGCAATCCAAGTCACCTCAGTTGGCATTCTGCCACTGACAGTATCATTGCAGTGATGTTACAGTGAAAAATACTGATTAACACCAGACTGCACATCGATATACACCATTCATAGCATCACTAGTTGATGAAAATCACTTTTCTGACAGCTATTTAAAACAAGTCCATCATCCAATTCTTAATTATTTAATATTTTCCATATAGACAAACTATAATGTTCTTTATGCAACAGTCATAAGATTTACAGAAGTCTCTCTATATATTCCTTAGTTATTTTCCTTAAACAAACTTTCTATTTTCTCAGAGAATGAAGTTAGGCTTGCTTGAAAAGACCTATTTTTCGCATTGGTTGCGATTGATTTTATTCTCACCGTTACAATTACTTTGTTAAAAAATGCTATCATATCAATTTTAGCAGTTTACCCCAATCACCAAAAACATTAGAATAACTCAAATTATTAATTTTCAGTTCAGGTGGGAACCTGGTCACTTTTTAGAAAAGTTATGAATATTAGTAAAAGTCAGTTTAATTTTTAACCACCAAAAGTTCTCACTAACCTATAAACAAGATTGTCTTGACAGAGGGCAAATGAACCTGAAACAAAACTCAGAGGAATTCTTTTACGTACACAGCCTACTCCCACCCATCGAACCAGCTCCCATTTCTACCTTCAGCTTGCTGGGAGACAAAAGTATGGCGAGTCAATCCATCCATTATAATGAAGTAACTACACAAAGTATTATTAAATTAAAAACTCATTTGCCTTTACTGAATTGTGTCTTTATGTGAAAAAGAACCCATTTTGGACCAGATTCAATCTTTAAGTAAATAGGCATATTTTCATTCACTCCACTGGACTGCTTCATAAATATAAGCAGGTGCAGAAAGCAGCCTGTGGTATATTTTTATTTCAGATATTTAAATTTCGGTTGGAAGCATCCTCAAAATGATAATCACCACAGAATAAAAAGATTTGAGACTCTGCTGTATAAACCAAAGTTATGAAGCACAGAGGCCAGAAAGGTATTTAGGGCAGCACTTCTTCTCAGTGTAGCCTTCTGGGGTGCGCAGTCTGAAGCTACAACCACCTCCCACTCACAGAGTAAGTGTGCACACAGTGTTAGCTGAAATGGGGTACCATCAACAACCATCTGGGAGATTGTACTCTGCCACTTCTTAGTTACATGGACATTTACATCCAATATATTTTTTCTATCCATGGCATTTACAGTCTCACATATGAAAACAAACCTTTCCTAAAACCTTTTAAAAGCTGTTCTCAACTAAAGTGCCATTTAATTGTGTTTAGTGCTGTTCAGTTCAACAGCAAAATTCTTACTGATTCCAACACGCTGAAGACGATTCTTAGCAAGATTTTCAAAGGGAAAGTTTTTTTCCAGTTAGTAAAACACTAGTCTCAGCTGTGGGAACCAGGGTTTACTTCTCACTCTCCATCATCCTTAGAGCAAGGCAAAAGAGAACTTAGGCCCTTCAAAACCCTCACTTACAGTACAGAAGCTCTAGAGAATAGAAACACACGCAATAACAGCAAGGCAAAGCCTGGTGTGCTAAAAAGTGTGTCTTGTCCATCTGTACCTCACACAAATTCCTCCAGAAGAATTAATAGCCTGCATCTGGCAACGGAGGGTGCTTTGAGCAATTTGGAGCAAAAAGGCCATTATAGCTTTAAGCTCATTATATAAAATAAAACATATTTTTTAAATTTATAAATAAACTTAAAATGCTCAGAGAAGAGAGCAAATTATTAAATATTGGGAACAGATGGGGAAATGTCAGACCATGGCTACTTGTATTTCCTGCATTTTACAGCTGGTTTGCAAGTACGAAGCATGCAAAGCCTCAAGCCACGCAGATCAAATGATCACAGTGGACCAAATTCTGTGCCCTTTATTCAGGCTATTTATTCTGTATTTGATTCAAGTGGTGTTTTGCCTGAAAGCTACACTTTCTTGTGCAAAGTGCTTTCACTTAGGACTGATTTTAAAACCTGTTTAATTTGGTTGAGGAAGTAAACTAAGTTTCCAAACTCCTCCAGACCTCTTGCATTCTCCTGCACATCAAGGAGAGACGACTGTCCAAGGCACTCCTATTCTCTCCTAAAATCCCACACCTTTCCCTAGAGAAACTGGTAGTTACAGCAGGTCCCTTCCTCTTTCCCTGCAGTCTTTGATGTAGCTTAGCCTCTTCAACATTGCCAGCCTATGACAATATGAAAGGCATCTTTATTTCTTTGGAGAAGGAAAACAGGAGCTGTTTAGTACTAAGAACATTTTCTCCTTGTTTAGGCTGTTGTAAACACAGTCCCTGAAAAGAAACCAACAAAAGAACACAAACAAAAACCAATAAAACACAAACAAAAACCTCCCCAAGAACAAACCACTGGTGTCATTATATTTAAAACAAAAAATCAAGATGATAGATGCAGCCAAACACTACGAGCGTGTTCCTTTTAACCTGAAACTCTGCCTGTGGGCCGTATCATCCCAAAACCTCTTTGATACAAGATAGGAACTAATGCTAGGGGCGTATACAGAACTGCACACAGGTACCTGCTGATTTGCCAACTCACGGGTTTTAAAAGTCTCCTTGCCTGCTCCTGGCACCTCTTGTCAGTCGCTGACAGGAAGATCTTCCTCTGTGAAGGGCGATTTGCACAGCAGGGGACCTGCAAAGCAGCTGCCGCAGGTACTGCAAAGAAAATACAAGAAGCAAATGATATAAAAATCAAATGGAAAAAAAGGATCAGGAGAGGGAGTGGAGGAATTTTGCTCTCATGAAAAATAGGGCATGGAGCAAAGAGGGCAGAAGAGAAGGCAGACATGAAAACGTCATAAAAATCTCAGAGCGCAATGGATGTAACTGATGAAAGATATGAAATACCACGTAGTGAAGGGAGACGCAATTGCACACAGAGGGGTGCTGATGCACCTACAAGCATCACAGCTATGCATGAACTCACTCTCCGGATGTCCTACTTTGTGGCCAGTCCAGGGGTCTCCCATGCTCTCAGCACAGGAGCAGAACTGGAGGCACAGCAGACCCTACACTAAATTCCCATGGGCTATGATACACAGCTGGTGCTTCTGGCAGGACGGCAGAGTCCTACGCACTGCAGCCACATCAGCTCACGGTGCTCTGCAGAACTTTTCTGTGGCAAGTGGAGAGACCATTTGCACATCTCCTAGATTC
Source organism: Chionis minor (assembly GCA_013398295.1). Lineage (NCBI taxonomy): Eukaryota > Metazoa > Chordata > Aves > Charadriiformes > Chionidae > Chionis > Chionis minor. Next base: position 1,736,421 of record VZSF01001349.1, read on the forward strand.
TCCTCAGAGGCAAGCCTGTATTATTTAAAGCTACAAGAGGGAATACTTTAGCTTCAGTTTGTCATATATGGAAAGGAGAAAACATAAAATAGTGCATTTAGCCTTTATAAGCCACAAATCTAAAACCAAGCACATGATAAATTGAGGTTTTCTGCTTTACAGAGCTGTATTAAAGGTTTGCCCAGAACATGGCTTCTCTCTCGTATTTCCAAGCCCAGTTTTTTCTTTTTCAGTAACTAGGTATCAGTCTCTTCAGTCCTTACCCCTTTTCCTGCCTTTTTCTACTTCCCTAGATCTGCCATCCGTCACAAAGAATCCTCCTCACACACATTGAAAAGAAACCTAAAACATCTATTGTAACAATCATATCTTCATGCTTTTTTCCTAAAGGGTTTAAAGATAGGAAAAGCTGGCTTTGTTATGCCACTATACAATATAAGTAGAAGATAAACAGAGGAAATCAAATAATAAAAAATACACACAGAGATAAAAAGCTGAGTAACCACTTTATTTATTCGAAAAGTTAATTCCATCTGTGGGATTCTAAAGTGTTTGCATGTTCCTGCTAGTTAGGATGCTCATAGCTACAACTGGTAAGGTGCCTGGAAATTGAGTCAAAGCCTATTTTCAGGAGATGAAGCGGTCTGTCACCAGCTTTTGGGAAAGCAAGCGCTGGTGTGGGATATGTGGCTGAAGTACCCTTAGGGGGACCATTAGACAGCCCAGGTTAACCACACGGTTGAGATAATTGTGTTTTACAGAGATGGAAAAGACGAGTGAGAGGACACTGACTTACGCCCATGGAGGGGAGGAGGTCCTCAGAAGAGGCAACCAAAGGGCACGCCACTCCAGTTAGTGCAAGGAAGAGTTCGTCAAGACAGGCAGTGAAATGGCAGTTTCATGGCTCAGTCACAGCTATCGCTGCCTAACTGAAAAAGCACCAAGGGTTGTTTTTACTTCAACCAATTGAGTAGAAAAAGGTTCTGTTTACTTCCCTCCTGAAAATCACCAGAAATATAATTATATACAGGACAATTTATATCTAAAAGCATGAATTCAAGGAGAAGCTGAAGGTAAACCAAGTTCTCTAGTCTAACAATGCATAGATTTTTATATATTTAAGACCTAGATCCAGCCTAAACATTTACAGCTTTCAAAATCCAAATTTCTGGCCCAGTCCAGAGCTCCATCTTCAGACATGCCAAACAGCAGGCAGATTAAAAAGATAATTTTTCAGCTTTTGCTAGAAATTTAGGTAAAGAAGAAATTGTTGAGAAGTAGAGGAGGAATCAGTTCATACAGACTTGATATTTTAAAGATAAATTAGAAAACCTGCAGGTTTTTTACATGGCTATTCCAAGCTGTCTTCAGCAATGTGTACTAACATTTTAAACTTGAGACTGCATAATTTCATACACCTGTGGCTGTGTGCCAGCTCTTTAAACAATTCATCTAAACAGCTATAGTTAAAACGCCCCAATTTTCTAAATCAGCTGGGAAAGATATTTCATAGCAATACGGAATTAATATTGTCCAACTTGTTAAAATTAGTCATGACTATAATTAAGACCATACACAGGAGTAGCCATGAGAAAAATAGACCTTTGAAAAGTATTTTTGGAGGTGAAATTACATATTGATCCCTAGTGATAATGGGATAATGCTTCAAGTTTGCAGGCAGAACTACAGGTCTTTTGAACCATGAAAAATGAACACACCAGAAGTTAAGTAAGAGAGTCAATAAGTTACAGGTGAAACTGATTATTGTTCTAGGTGGTAGAAGGACATTTTCACTGACACAAAATTTTGTAAAAATAATTTGCATTTACTTTGCGCTAAATAAGTGGCTGTAGAAGACAGAAAGATTATGATACAGGCAATGCTGGGTGGTTGGGTTGCCTGTTAGTAAGGAGGAAGGAACTAGAACTAAAATGATTCATTAAAATTAGGTTGATTGCTGAGCTCTACGAAATGCCTTAATCATTCGAAATGGTCTAAAAAGAAAGCAAGAAATAAAAGAGGGGTAGAATACAATAGCTGTTGCTGGTTGTTGTGATGACAGAAAAGAAAAAAAAAACCAAACGGGCACTCCAGCAGAGAGAAAAAGGGTCCACACTGTTTTTAAGTCAACAACTCCCAAAGAGTGGGATTATTTTAAAGCAGGAATTTCAGCCCTGCCAGATGCATGTTTTCATTAGGACCAAGAGAGCTCAGCTGCACACATTTCAAACCCACTCAGACTTGCAGGCTTTAAAATGTGCTCTTGTAAGTGAGCCTTCTGCATTCCACAGAGAAGCAGGACTCTCACATTTCCAGCAGCGTTAGAGGTTGTAGCTGACCTGGTAAACCTATTTATTGTCATAGCTCTGTACCACAACGTATGCATGGCGATTCCCAAAGCCAGCGTCACTTGGTAACTTAGGGCAATGTGGAAAAGCAGTTCAGGAACAAAATATGCTAGTAAGGTATCAAAAACGAGAAGGAAGAAGAGTAAGGCTGATACTGAAAACTCATACAAGAACCTTGTCTTTGAAAAGCAAAGAGAGAGAAGCTCTGAAACGCATCTGCATTTCTTCATGGAGCTGTTCTTTGCCCGGGTCCCAAATGAATACACACACAGGTGGCACAACAAAGTAAGACGCTTTGTGCCACAAAACCAAAATAATCTTTACATTAGAAAGAACACTCACCCATTTCCCTTGCTGACAAAGCCTCTCTAGAGCAGAGGCTTCCCAAAGAGCAGACCTTCCCAAGGCTAAATGCAGCAAATGAGAAAAGAAGGATGGTGAGCTGTTTTCAGGCCAGTTCGTCAGCTGTTGCACATTGACAGAGCCACTGATTAAATTGTTTGCAGCTCTGCCCCCGCTGAATACAAGAAACTTTTGATTAGATTCAGGTGAGCCTCTAGAACAGCAGTTGCTAGCCCAAACCCACCAATTAATAGTTTAAATAACAAAACAGTTTGTTTTTTTTTTTTAACTGAGAGGAGAGATCAATACAAGCCTATAAAATCTAAAACCTTCAAGAATAGATTTTTTGTTAATCCTTTAGAATTAGATATCTGCTTTCACTAGTATTATTATTGCTCCCTTTCTAAACTTTCTAAACTCTAGAGAACAATTATAAGATATTAGAAGATATTTGTGCGTATCAAAGTCATAGAGAATGTATTTCTGGTCTTTGTGTTTCACACAGTTTATCTATGAACAGAAATATAATGTCAACTTTTGAGCTCTGAAAAATCTTCTTTCAGAGATAACAATTTTCACCCCAAAAAAAGTGCCTATGTGACTTGGAGAAGATTTCCAAAACAATATGAAGCCATTTTTCCTCCCCTTTGCTAATTACATTAGTCCCCCTGTCCTTACTTTATCTAATATAGAAAGGCAGAAGTAACTAATCATAGTGTACAGTTTTAGTATGAATGATGATTTAGCCAAAATGTCTTTTTCTAGTTTGTCAGCACCGATTATGAAATGCACAAGAGCCTCTGCAGAGCCCATTATTCTCCAGCTAAGCTCAAGTAGTTCAGTTTTAAACCCTACATTGTCATGAATCACTATTACTACAATAGCAAGACCAAGGCACATTTCTATAACCTTCCTTTCTTACCAGCATATTGACTTATGCACTAGTACAGAAAAAATGTTGCAGAAAGCACTTTTTGAAAGATGTTTTTCATTAGGATTTCACTACTGGTAGGCATCTCGCTGGAAGGCGACATTATGGAGATCATTGTGTCTGGCCTCAGTGTCATTGCTGAATTTATGTCGGCTTCCCATCCTCTTCCAGGCATCTGTATTTAGATTATGTGTGAAATCCTGGCCCTCTTCATCAATGGCAAAATTCCCATTGACTTCAACGGGGCCTGGATTTCTCCCTATGAATGTTTGAATCAAGTCCCTTAATTTCATTCCAGGCTAGAAAATGCTTGGAACACAACAGTTCTCTGCTAATTAAGAAATGTATGACAATTGCGAACGTCTCTGAAACAAGGCTCCTGTAGCCTTTTGTCCCTAATTCTGTCCTTAATATGTTGGTTAAATTGTTCGGTATTGTAACCTCCTGTATTGTCAGCTCAGGTAACACAGGCCCTTCCAACAGGCGAGCCTATGGGACTACTCATGCTTAGAAGTTAAATGTAAGTTTAAGTGATGAAATGTCAGGTTTGTTTTCTATACAGCTTTTTGATTAAAGTGTATTTGATAGCTTTCTGCTGAATCAATTTAGAATACTGTTGCCATGAATAACTTCTACTATAAATTAGTAGAAATCAATAGAAATAATGAGAGAAGCAACCTCTGCGTGATAATTTATCATTCAATTGCTACAAGAAATGAAGGGAAAAAAAAAAAAAAAAAAAAGAGTTGAATAGGCTTGAACACTTGAACAGGCACTTGAAAAATAAACCAGAATGAAGGCAGGCACGAGGGACAGGAAGGCAGAATAAACACAACAAAACTACTCAGAGAGGGACCGTATCGGAAGACCCCCTACTAAGTTTCAATAATCGCATACATCTCCAACTCAAGATTACAAATGGTGTCACGTACTGTGAAGGGCCCGGTTCCTTTGTATACAAAAATCCATGGCCATGGAGAACCATGTTTCTTTCACAGGCCTTTTGAGAAACGTGTCTCGGAGGCATCTCATTTGAACCACCCAGCCAGGAAGCATTAGTTCTCTCCAGTACCACACTACATGGAAGAGTGAGATATCACCATTTATGACTTCTGCTCTTGCCTCTCCATAGTTATCACAAAGTTCATGTTTAAAATCACAAAGTAAAGACTAAACCAGTTATTTGTAAGACATTCTTCCTCTGCTCCATGTTAGTCTATATAAATTAAGAGTTCTTTCAAGGAGGCACGATGTTTATTTTTAAGTCTGTCCAGAGCCGTAATACCATATCCCTAAGAACTTGGAGGCTTTTGTTCCTGCTAACCAAATAGGTATGCTGCATCTGAATGTTGCAAGCATGATTTAAGCCAAAAGTCCAACGGTTCCTCCTAAAAAAAGTAGAAACATGGCTTATTTTGCCTTTTCTTTTTGTCAAGTCAAAATATGAGGAGATACACAGTAAAAAGATGACACTTTTTGAGAATGCTCCTATGTAAAGCTGATTTGTCCAAACCATCACTACTTCTGATGCAATGACTTCATTCAAAACCCAGTCCTGTTGAGAAATCGTAATGGGAAATCGCTACCCCCAAACCCTGTCAAAGTTGGGCTCTCCCAAGTGCTTGCATGATTCCTTCTTCCTCCCAAAGCACATGTTCAGCCGGGGCACTGGACACTACTGTCCAAGCTGGAAGTTAGACACTTAGGACTGCTCTCAAAAAATCTCTCATGTGTTTTGAGGCTTTTAAACTCTTCACATTTTGAAGCAAAAATGCACTCTGAAAGCACAGAAAGAGACTGAAACATGACAGGTACCCCAAGGGCTACACTGTGCCACTCTTCAAGAGTGGACTGTCAATCACTACAACATGGCAGAACAAGCGAAAACTTGAAACTCATATATTGTTTGGTCTCCCTTTGTATCACTGACCACAGAAAAGAATGAAGAGGATTTAATGGATATATCTCTGCTATTCAATACTGGTTTGGATGTGCAAAACACAATCTGGCCCTGATTTTTAAAGAAATTCCAAAAAATAGAGAGATGTCTGTACAGAACAATAGCAAGTTTCTTTGACTTAGTGATGCCATATCCAGATATTTCATTACTTGTCCTATAATATTTTAGTTATTTAAAGCTTCAGTTCATTGCTTATCTGTCTCAGCTTTCACTGAAAAAAAGAAGAAAAAGAAAGGGATTCATTTGTATCCCTCCTGCTTGCAAGGCAGAACGTAAACTCTAGAAGAAAGGAATGGGGAGCCCGGTATGACTCTTCTGGACCTCCTGATTTAAAACCTTATGATTTTTTGGCCTACTCATTTTTGATTGCCTAGGCTTACTGAAACTTTAAATTCACTCAGAAACTTTTAGTAATACATACAAGATGTAATGCGGTGTCATGACTGATGGCTGACTATATGACAGCTGTTGAAGTGTCAGGTGTAGTATACTAATAGTGATGCAAAATAAAAATTATATTCATGTACTGTGTTTCGTACAGCAGGCAAGACAGACATTCAAACAACGTTATAAGCAAGTTTTCAGGCTGGTTGTAAGTTTGCATCTGAGCAGAAAACCCTTATGCTGTAATTTTTTTTTTTTTTTTTTTTTTTGTCTGGTTGCCAGGAAATACCTTGCAGATATTATGATTAGCTCTAGCTGGGGACACAGATTTTTTATTTTTTTTTTTTTTAAACTTTAGTAACACCTGTAGCTGAAAGACTTGAAATTATCCATACAGATTTGGAGATATTTGTCCAAAAGGCTCAGAGGCATTCTCTTTTCGAGTCTAATATGGCGCTGGATGTATCCACAGATCAGGATAATCTGAGTGACCATTATTGTAATGACATCATTTAGAATGTATTTCACAGAAAACATGGAGATTGTTTGTTACCTGTTTCTGTATGTGAGTAGGCCAAGATATGTGCAGATCAAACAGTAGGGGGTTAAAAGGTTTGTGTATGTTTTGTATGGCAGAGTAAGGAGCTATTTGTTCAGTAAGTTCTGAGATGTTTCAAGACTGTCTCAAACTCTCATCCTCAGGATGACAAAAAAGTTAAAAGCTGAGAGTTATTTTTAGTTTAAAAAAGCACAACAGATACATCTTCACTGCTCTTTCTTTACTGGTAGGCTTGCAAAGATGATGAGGCAATAAATTCAGCATTAACCTCAACTGCACCCGTTTCTTCCAACTGTAAAAGCTTTTTCTGTATTGGTCTGTAAAAGACTAATACATAGGGTCAGATTATGACATTCTTGTGAGCAATACCACCGCAATAACAGGACGTTTTGTGCAGCATGGACTAAGATGCTGTGTAAGAGAAAATGTATCTCACTCTTTCAAAGCACTAGGAATGAAGGGTTTGTGGAAAATACTCCTATAAGCTCTCAGGGCTAATGTGGCAATGCAGCAAAGACTGAGCACACACTAAACATCAGGGAATATTCATGTGCTGAAAATTAAGCAGCTGCTTAGCATTTTCCTGCATCAGGAGTTCTGCAAGTTTTTATGCCTTTTGCAGTTCATAGACTATTCTCAGGTTGCAGTTCTAAACTTTCCCAGATCTGCTGATGATCACTAAGATGTGCAAGAACTTTCCTTTGTAACTTCAGTTACTTCAGTCACTTTAGCTTTTCCTAAATGAAAAGGTCATAGGCTGCTCTAGAATGTGTCTGTGTCACGTTGGCTATTATTACTGAGTCCTCTGAGGAGCAGATGAAGCATTCACTCAGGGGTCTTGACAATTCCTACTCTTTTCACAGTCTTGACTATTAGTGCTCCGTTTACTTTTGTTTTCTAAAACCTGCTACAGGTTTTAGAATTTGAGAAGTGTGCTGATCCAAGAACAGGAAACACAGACAAAACTTTGGGACTCTGGGGCTGTTAACTCTACAGCTAACAACGAAACAGTACATACTTCAAGGTACGGTTCCTATGAACATACATATAAATGCTGTCAGTGTCAGTTTTTCCTCCTTGCTTTAACTGTCTACAAAAAATATTCAATAATATGCACCAATTTAATGCAGAAATATTTTGAGGATTACTTAATTTCTGAGGACCTCAGAGAACGAGTTGAGCCCAAAGTATCTGCAGGAATCTCAGTGGATTCTGTTGCTGGTAAAAACTCAGACCAGACAGAGATAATCTTACTTGGCTTTCAGTATCCAGCATTAGAGGTGAGTGATGATAACACTGTTCTGACTGAGCATTTGTCTTGGATACTTAACAGCACACGGCATATCGAGCCTCACATTAATAAATGATGCAATTCATTTCAATCAGATTTATTGCCACAAGCACCAAAAAGTGTAATTAGTATCTTCTAATGTGCCTTGTCTCACAATAGTTTTTATCCAACACGAAGGATCGTTAGGAATTGTATCATTCTGAAGAGAATGCTGCACCACAAATTTCTTGCGCTAAGTGCTAGTTTAAGGATTTTCCACCACAAGAAAATCAGGTATAAAATACCCATTACAGTCCTGAAAAATATGCTCAAATGAGTGGTGCTATTTAACTCAGCATGGCAAATAACTTTAAGAAGGTTTCATGATGCTGAGAGACAGCTTTCTGAAACTGGTAAAGGAGCAGGTAGACATATTTCTTCCCCTGCCACACCACCGTGCCAGACTGCCACGCTACCACTGGCTGCCAAGTGACGTCCATTTCTGCATTACCATTAGGTTACGGAATGGAATGACGTTCTCTGTCATCACACCAATGGACACAGATGGGTTCTCAGGTATCCGATATAAAACTATTTCCCTAGATATAATGATAGAAAATATATAGCTTTTGCTGTCCACTCTGTAACATTAATGTCTGAGGAAGTCAGTGCCAATTGAAATCAGTGGAAATTGGACTTCCTGCCAAAGATTTTTCCAGTGGGAAGAGGCTGAGCTGCCTGTGTGGGATTTTCTGAGTTTGGTATGACACTAGGTGGCAGTAGTTGTTTTAGAAGCTTTTTTTCCTTTCTTTTTAAATGTTGATCTATAAATGGAAGTGAGAAAGCACACATATTAAAGTCAGGGGTGACTCCACTGCCAGTTGATGAGGTGGGGAAATTTACAGCAACTCAGTACCAGACAGCAACACATCGCTGGGGAACCAAGACAAGGATGCATCCAAAAAAAGAGTGATCGCCCAACATCTTGGTAAGAAACTGCTGGGAAGGACAACGGAAACCTGCTGAGCAGTCATACAGCCTGTCACAGGAGGGTTTCTTCTAAGGCATTCCCAGAACTAGACATCTCATTTCTTTCCCTTCTAGGGCCAGTTACTACATTACCAACAGATTAGGGGCTCTTTTCTCACATGTGGGAAAAATACTGACAGCTCACCTTTTTTTCTCTCCTTTGGAGATAAGTTATCTTGGGACAAGAAGAAATATGTGCATTAATAGTGAATTGAAAGGTCCACTTTCTACATTGCATGCAATCAGATATTTCTTAATTAGCTCTCGAAAAAAGAATATGACGTATTCCCATCACCTCATTTATCTGACAAGTAATAAACCAAAAAATTATCTTTTTGGAATTTCAGCCCACCAAATTCTTTAAATATTAAACAAAGTGGATTCAAACAGCACTATCTCATGAAATAGTGTACAAAAATAATTTTAAATTTATACACCTTCCATATGCAAAACCAAGAATTAAAAACACGCAGGTCAGGTCTAAAAACTCAGGAGTGTTCTAAATATATAATACATTTCAGTTTCTTCTGTGCCTGATATTTCCTAATCCTATAAAAGTATATATAATCAAGTTTTTCTGTATATCCAGCTTTATAAAATAAGGTGCTTACTTTTTTAATGAAAACTAAGATTTTCACCTAATGACTGAGTCAAGGAACTGAAGCTTTAAAGAAATGTTGTGAGGTTTGCATTTAACTTGCAAGAGTTGGCAATGCTGCATTCCAGGAACTGCTGGAATGGTGATTTCTGAGACCACGTGCATCAGTTGTTCTGTGGGACATAGCAATCTTCTGTAACCCTTTCGGGCAGCAAGAGAAGCAAGTAATGGCTAGGTCAGCAAAGGGGATTTAACAGTGACATCATCCATATTGCAATCTGGTCAAGAAGTCCCTACTTTTAGAAAAATACTAAGTGATTTTTAATACGAAGTCATTGGGAACTTGTTTTTTTCATCATATTTGAAAGCACACAGCACTGTCACTGGCTGAGTTCCTCCTCGGGTCATACTGGCTGTGAGCAAGCACTAGCTTAGAACTGGGTTCTGTCTTAAAGACTGTTTGAGCGCTGACTCTAACTAATGAAAGCAATTTCAGTCATGGCACGAAATATTCTTGCTAAAATGGGGGCTGTCTCTCTGGAAGATTTCACTTTTGGAACCTCTTCCATGTCTTAAGAGAATGAACAGTTAGGATGGCACTGAGGATCACAGCATCCCAGTAGAAAACAACAGCCCTACTGGATTTCTAGTAAATGTGGAATTTCTGGCCAGAGTTCATACAGCATTTTCATTTCTCTGATCCCAATGTTTTTTTGCCATCACACCAGATATTTGCACTAATCTATCCTAATCTAGTTCTTGCATTCTTTTGTTCTCAAAGAAAAAAGAAAACAGCACATTGATTTTTTTGGTCTTCAGACTGACAATGATACTGGGCAGACTAATAGTGATACAGTTATGAACTCCAGCTGTCTTTGGGAAGGAAAAGCCATTAACATTGGCTTTCCCTTTATCCTTTTCTTTTATATCTATTTGCTTGTTAGCTGAACTTTCTTTGTACCTCTTGAAACCCACTGTAATAATTCATACTGATTGCAAAAGACATGCTAGAAGAAAAGGCTGCAAAGCCACTTATTTGTAGTTATCTCAGTTGTTGATCTTTGCCAGTAAGCTGCTGACTGATCACTGCAAATGCTTCTGCTTATAGCAGATATGCAATGGGCTGATTCTGAATTCGTTTTAGCTTCTGTTGCTGCCAGTCTTCTAGCATGAGAGCTAAAATGGTGTGCAATACCCCAGCCCAGGCCCCAGCGCAAGCGATGCAGCATGTCTCAGCAGGGGAGCGGTGCCCGTGCTGTTCCAAAACACGCCCTGCTGGACCAGCTAACACACGCCGCTGGCATCACCTCCGAACTGCCGGTCATTTGCTCATCCAGCTGTTTCGGCTGCAGATGATTACAAGAAATATATAGCAATACTTCAAGGCTTGTCCATCATAGCTAGCGTATTTTAAAGGAGACGGGGCAGAAATTTGCAAATGCACACAGCGTGGGAAGGAAATGGGCATCTTAGGGACTGCTCTGATTCCTACTGACAGCTCTGTTCTGTCTACGGTAGTACTCTGGGCTTTCCCCGTCTCAGTTTTACCTTTAGAGCACTCACTGTGATGTCCCCTCTCTCTCAGGATGACAAGGTGCACTGTGTCTTGTGCTCCAGGGGTTCAGCTGTCAGGCACAGCATGGAGCCCTTCCTGGTATTTCACAAGTAACCTGTGGTCCATCACTCTGTTTCAGGATGGGATCTGTATTTGTCTGTAGCATTCCAACACATGACAATTAAGAAAGCTTAGTAGGTAGAATGTGCATGTTAAAAACCCTTCATCTGCCCTTCTCCCTCATCCCTAGACAGGCACCGCTAGCTACCCACAGGCACTTTTATCTCTTAAACCCAAGTGGGAAATTTATCCTTCACATGCCCTCAGCTTTGAGCCAGCCATCCCACTGCAAAACTGAGCCAGTCTACATAAAGATACCCTCTCCATAGCCCTCCCTCACTGTGAGGGAGACAGCTAAACACAACATGCAGCCGAGTGCGCAGTCATACAGATCAATACTGTCATCGCTTCTCTTTATTCCCTGCCTGTCCACATCCATCTGCTTTTTCTTGTCTTAGAAATGGCAGCTTTTGGCAAACGGGCTGACTTTTTGTTCTTCTTTTGAACTGGATTTGGGGTTACCAGCCCACAATTAGAGCTGCCACACACTAGGGTACTGCGGGTGACAAGCAGCGGCCCAGAGCAGCACAGATGGGTGCACACAGCGAGTGCCTGCCTGTTACTAGCACGTGGCATCTGCGGGTGCGCAGAGGGCTCGTGCGAGGCCCGTGGAGCACTGCAGCTTCATTGTACAGGAAGAGGGTGCAAGTGATGCAGGTCCTGAGCAAAGGGATAAATTTCAGACACGTGGAGAATGTCTAATATAAATAAAATAAACTGTATAAATCAAATGTTTAGCTTTTGAAATGCTAGCTGTTCCAGACGTAAAAATCTAAACAATTATCCCTGAGATAAGCATCACAAAGTATATTTATATTTCCCCCTAGGTTTTATTTTGTGTTCATTAACATATACAACATTTTCCTTTTAAAAAATACTTTATGAGCCACATGCTCTCTCTGTGTACTTTTATGGAATTGCTATTGGAGTTGGATGAAACTGCATTTACATTCAAGACAGAACTCAACTCACTATAATCGTGCCCAATTTGTCGGAGCACTGAGTATTTAAATCAGATTATTATAATGTTTACAGTTCCCACAACCCCAAATTGCATGATAATTGTCATGTCATACAATTTATAGCTATGCAGACTCTGCATTAAGACTGACAAGACCATTGTGTATATTATTAGTGAAACATTTGTGAATCTGAAGAAATTACGAAGAATCCAAAAGAAATCTGAGGAGCAGATTCTTACTACTATGTGCACAATGAAGTTTACAGTAAACTCACTCCGTTGCACTATTGAAAATGTACAGCCTTCATATATTCTTCTACCATTAGGCACATTTATTTCCTCAAGTTTATTCCTGATATCAGACAAAAACCTAAGGACTGGATTGTGAAGCATTCAGAAAGAAAAGAGCTACTAAGTACCTGGACAAGAACCTGCACGCTGCTTGAGTTTCCGCTCTGCTTCCTCTGTAGAAGCAGTTCTATGTGAAATTCAGCAGCTGAATAGCAGACTTGAAAGCAAATATATGACACTGAAAGAAACACACCTTGCTCATTTTACATCATTTAGCAGAGTGTGGCAATGTCTCATGAGTAAGTTTGTAGATGTCACTGTAAAATCATTAAGAATAGTACTTTCTTATTAAGAGGAGGGAGGGAAAAGAAATTGCAAGACAATTATGTTTTCTCTTCCCAAACTATAATTCTCACCACTAGAAAATGCACACAGCTGCTAGAAACCCAATGGGGATACCACTGCTAAAACTGTCTTCTAGAAAGCTGGGAGAAATGTGGCCCCCATTTTCCAAACGCAGATCCCACTCCACAGTGCAATAGCTGCTGCTGGCTTCCCGAGATGCACGGCCAGTGGTAACTCCATGTTCTCCTCTCTTAACTGAGTAATGGCAAATTAACGGGGAAGAAAAATGAAGGCACTGTAATGATCAAAGAGGAATTTTTGCAAAAAGGCATGTGTGGTTGGTTGCTAACTGAAACACAACGTCAGTGATTCTTTTTAAAAAGGAAGCAGATTCTCCTGTTACTTAGGGAAAGGCTGACAGAAATTTGCACGGCCTTTGAGGATGGCTGTTTCGGAACATCCTCTTTGAGGGATCTCAGGCACACTGCTGGCAGTGAGACGAAGCAGTGGCAGAAGGCACTTCCTTGTGGCTTGTAAGGAAATCTATTAGGAGTAAACCAGAACCTTGCCCTGGGCAAAGGCAGGTTCTGTACTATCCACATAACATTGTGGCAACCATGTGGGCCCATGAGCTGAAAAACAGGTGGTCGGCAGCAACTGCCAAATCACCATCTTGACCTCATCAATAGCCAATAAAAAGATAGAACAGAAACAAGTTACAGATGGCAAATAACTAAATAAAAAGACATTAAGCTGCCAAGAGGAGCTCTTCTGGGGAGTAAACTGGCCCAAATACCAGCAATTCTGACTAACAAAAAGAAATGAAATTGTTTGCATAATTTACGTAGTCAGTCCATGAGTATGATTCATATGCTTTAGCATTCAAAAGAGAAATAGTTTATTTAGGTGGTCAATGGTTATCAATAAGGCAAATATTATTTATAAAGACTTAAAATGTTTTCATTCAAGAAAACACAGTCAGGGAGACAGAAAAAGAAATAGATCCTAGAGATCAGTTTCTAGTAGAAGTTGATTCTAAAACAAAATGGAGTGGGGAAATGGTAGATTAAAAATCACAGTGATTACTTTAAAAAACAAGAATGCAAGAAAGGAAAAAAACTATACGTATTTTTAGAACTGAAAAAATTGAGGTTCCAACACACCTGCCGAAGATTCAAAACTTAAATTAACCTGTGAAACAGAAGCAGCATACAAGTATGTCCAGTGGGATATGTTACAGAAAAAATGTGCAAGATAAATGAAATAAAACAGCTAAAGTATCCACGTCTCTTGTGGGCCACGTTAGATAATTAGCATGAATGTGGTGGACAGTGGTATCCAGCGAGCCCAGAAGCTCCAAAAGACAAGGACAAAACATTAAGTTAATAACAGCCATTTACAAAAGGGCAGAGACTATTTGTCCAGTTGACATATAGGAAGTTGTTAAATGAACATATTACCACAACAAGGGAGAAAAGAAAGATGGGAGCTAATGAAGGAGAAGGTGGCAACAACAGAGTTATGATAGTATTGCTTTGCTAAAGTTTGTTCGGAAGACAGAATGAAGCATTGCATGCTACACTTTCTAACTACAGCAATTCAGATAGAAGAGGAGTGGAGGGTTGCAGGATTTTGTGCATCCACAGTGCCTTAGGGTAGCTACACAAAGTAGCCAACGGAAGTAGTGTCCAACAGGATTCCCAGGTGCTAAGGCAGAAATACCAGACCTGGAAAAGTATCCATATATGAAAACTCTATTCTCAATACAGCACACAAGATAGCAAATTTCAGAACTGCTTCATGCATAGAAAAGGGGGTGCTGAAGATCAGCCTGGCCTATCAGCCTTACTAGGACATTCTTCCCTTTGAAAATCTCTGAAATACTAAGATTTATTAAACTTTTCCGTTAACGTTAGTTTTCCCGCTGTTTTGCGCCTGTTTGCTTGTTCTACCATTCAGCACAAACAACAAGTTGGGTAACTAAGTTGGGGGCCATTGTTAAATCTCAATGGTAAATGAGCGCAAGTCTCACAAGAAACAGGCGCAGGACGCGCGGTACAGCATTCTGCGCTGGCGGTTTGCCCTGGGGCTCCGCTTCTGCCCTACAGCCAGGCTGGGACGGACAGGGCTCCTGCGGGAAATGCCAAACTCCAGCAGCCCACCGCCCATCTCTGTGCATTTCTGTGACGGAGAACAGTACGATCTCCATTAAATCCCACAGTTGAGTCTCCCTGCGTTGCGTCCAGCCTGGCGCTGTAGGAGCAGGGTGCTTCCACCCCGGGTGTTTGTGTGAGCGGCTACACTGCCGCCGCAGCGCTGCCTGCGGTTCTGCCTTTGCACTTCAGTGATGACGAGACAAATCTACAACACTCTTAAACTGATCTTAGCCGTTGTTGGAGGCCATTTCTGCATGAAGCTGTGCCACAGCTGTCAGGTCAGCTTGTAAGCATCTCTGCTGGCTAGAATCTCTCGGGCTAGAACGGTGGCCATGCAGACAGACTTCACGATGTACAGACATCCAAAAGCACACGAACACTTCCCTGCAGCATGTAATCTCTGGTTACACGATGCCTCTATGGACCGAATGCTACCATATTAAAAAGTTCCCTGATTTTCTTTTAAAAACAGGTAACTACTTATTAAAAGGTTATTATTAAACCTTAAGTTTCAGCAAATGTTTAAAATACAATATGTTGTAGAAGCTCCTATAAACTGCACCTGTAAGTGACATCTTTGCAATACTCTTGTACATAGGAGGCTCAAAGCTATTTCTTGCCAGCAGCAGTGATCCACAGACTTAGATGTTGTTAAAAAGCTTACAATATCAGCAGGGCAACTGCTGCCTCCATTAGAAACATGATACTAAGATGCTGATTAATACCAGGAGGGGGCTTTAATCAGCCAAAGCCATATGCTATTTAACTTAAGATGAAAGTGCAAATGATAATCATTATTTCAGAAAGGATGTATTTAAAAGAAGAGCAGAACAGCAAGTGGCATCTTTTTATCATTAGAGCTTCTTCATGCAGCCCCTTTTTTTCTAAAGCTTTATAAGCTTTTATGAACATCTGGATCATTTCTTCATTATATAGGCTTCCAATACCATTATGTTTGATGTAGCGTTTTTAGTGGAGCTATGCTAAACTTCTAAATATACAATTAATTCCTATTAATTATAGTTTTCAAACTGGTGAAATTATCCATCATTAACTTAATCACTTGTATTTTATCTTAAAATTGTATTCACTCTTTTATAATCCCGACATCTAAAGCCATTTCTTCCCTAGGCTTTGTGTGATGTTTTGCATGCTGTTTGTATAAAGGTTTGCCAGCCATTTTCAACTGCTTGTAGAACTGAAGCTGCCAGCGGCAGACCATTTTAAAATAGAACCTAATTCAGCTTAGTTGTTTTACCAAGAAGTGCTTCAGAGAGAAGGGAAAAAAAGAGATGAATTTGGATCTGTAAAAGGCAAGGCTTCATTAGACCTGATGAAACTTTAGTGCTGTATTCCTTACACCAAGGCAGGGGGCGAGGGGGGCTTAACAAGAGGAGAGTAAGGGAAGAGAGTCATTCACTGGCTTCCACTCCATGTGGCAGTAATTCAGCATGAATAGAGCCAAATGATTTGGAAGTCTGTATCCACTGTACTTGAAGAATTAGGAGCATCTTTAATATCAAGTTACAACACCTCTAAAGAAAAAAACATCTCCAAAGCTTTTTTCTGAACACTCTGGCCTCATTTTAGGCTTATTCTGTGACTTAAACTGGAACTTAAATTGTGACACTTTCATTCAATGCCTCCCCCTGTTTCCAAGCCTAAAGTTGGATGGATATTTCCTTTTCTTTGACACGACATTTACACAATGAAAAGAGAAAGAATCACAGGGTATAAAGCACCAGAACAGACCTGCTTAGTTCTCGTCAGCCTGCTTTCAGACGCTGGAAGTCAGAAAGAGTGCAGGGAGCCAGAACTGCTGTTAGCACTGATGAGACAAGACACAAGTACCCACTTTGTGGGGTGTGGTATGTCCAGTACGCAATAACCCAGCGATTATCATTGTCAGATATTTTGTTCTCAGCACTTCTCCCTTTTGCAGAAATACCTGGAGTGGGTGGTCAGGCTGAAAACAGGCCAGTGTTTTGACTCCAGTGAAGATGCACTTAAGCCCTTAAATCCAGATTGCTTTGGGGCTCTCCCTATCCCGAGCCACTGACCCTCCACAGAACAGCAGACTCCAATACAACGCAGACTCCACGCAGCATTGCAGCCCGTCCTACTAACCTAACCTTCCTTGACAGCACCGTTTTGATTAGAGCTGAGGCCACTAGAAAGCTGTCCACCTTCTGGACTCTTACCCCATCGCAGCCCAGAACATACCCCAGGCAGCTGGTTTGTATACGCCTTAAGGAATGAAGGCATCGGAAAAGACAATTCTCTTAAAGGTTCATCATCCTGAGCAGGCATTTCCTAATTCCATCACACTTATCCACTGTTGCAGCTTTTTCTCTGCTGGACCTGAAGGAGCTTAAATGACATTCACATGCATCTTTTACAAGGAACATAGTATTATCCTGGTTTTATACTGTGGGTTCACAGAATGCCTCCTCTGCTTGAATGTACCTAAGAACTGTTAAATACATCAAGAGCACAAAGGCCTCTAATTCTCACATATATAAAACTGTCTTCTCCTTCTCTTTGTTTTCACTGGCATTCTGTGACAGCAAATACTTTCTGTAACTTCAACTCTTTAATTCAATTGCCTCCTGCAATTTCAGAGACTTCTAGTCACTGCTCTAGATGTCCCATTCAACTGTTCAGGTTATTTAGGATATTATTCTCTTTATTCATGATACGATGTGATATCAAAATATTGTTTAGCACTGAAGGTTCCTTAAAGTACTGCTTTTTATTTACAGTCCCAGCTGCCTTGGTATCACAGAGCCATGTGCTCCTGCTCGGCGTGTCTCCCAGTTTCCCACTTTGGGAGGCTAACATACCTAAAAATACAGTTCCCAGTGCCTCAGATTACAAGGAAGCTGATTCTGCATTGCTCCCCCTCACTTCTATCACATGTTGGAAAAATCTTGCTTCTGTCAAAAAACCCCAGCTTGACTGACACTGAAAATTCTTGTTCCAAGAGAGAGACTGAGCAGGAGCTAAAGTTTGTTTTATTCCTTCTGTAGTGAGACAAGGTTGTTGTTGGTTTTGAAAACTTGTGGCAGCATGTGAGACCCAGCAGCAAAGCTGTGCCGGCTGGGGATGGAATCCGTCGGTCTGTTTTAATCACTAGTCTATTTCCTTTCAGCTCCTGCCCCTCCTTTGGCTCCGCTATCATTTTTACTCCCCTCCTCTAAATGGAAATTTTAAAAAATAAGACTCAGGCATCCGACCCATGGCTCACCTCCAGGTGTGCCACAATATGCCTGCTCATCATAGGGGCTGCTTTTGCTCCGGAGGGCAAAGCTTTTACCTTTGATCACTCCAGATGTATTTTCTCTTCATACTAAACTTAAAATTACAATCATCCCTTTTGGGTTTCCGGCAGCTCATTTGCCCATTATTTCTTCAGTAAGGCATACAATGAATGCAGGGGAAAAAGCTACACAGTCTAATGCAGTTTTAAACCAAAATTTAGAAACAGTGAATATGAACTGTCTCTCCCCAAGTAAATTAGCTGCCAGGTGCTCCAAGATCAAGACAGCAATATCCAGCAGGGCTGGAACTTACAGTTTACTTCAGAAGTTTTTAAGTTAGTCTCTCCGTTCACAAGCTCAATGTGAGTGAGCAGCGTGCTGCCGTGCGAAGAAAGCCAACAGGGTGCTGGGTTGCATCAGCAAGGGCAGCACCAGCAGAGACAAAGAAGTCATTATCCTGCTCTACTCAGCGCCCGTCAGGCCACACCTGGAATACTGTGGTCAGTTTTGGTCCCCACCGTGCAAAAAAGATGCGGACAGGGTGGAGAGGGCCCAGAGAAGGGCCACAAAGATGATCAAAGCCCGGGAAGCCTGCCGTAGGAGGAAAGGCTGAGAGAACCTGGTTTGTTCAGCCTTGAGAAAAGCAGGCTTAGGGGAGACCTTATCACCATGTCCCAGTATTTAAAGGGTGGCTACAAAGAAGATGGAGACTCCCTTTTTACAAGAAGTCACATGGAAAAGACAAGGAGTGACGGTTATGAGTTACTCCTGGTGAGATTCCGATTGGACACAAAAGGAAAATTTTTCACAATGAGAACAATCAGCCATTGGAATAATCTCCCCAGGTAAGTGGTGGATTCCCCAACACCGGACACTTTTAAGATTCAGCTGAACAGAGTGCTGGGCCATTTGTCTAAACCATGCTTTTGCCAAGAAAGGTTGGACCAGATGATCCTTGAGGTCCCTTCCAACCTGGTATTCTATGATTCTCTGGTTCTAGGCTAACAAAGATGGCCCAAAGTTTACTCTTTCTAGCTCTGCGTAATGTACGTACCTCTGCTTTGCAATTTACTCCTGACTAAACACAGAGAGCAGAATACTTCCAGTTGCTTCTAGGTAACACAGAAGACAGCCACTTTACAAACTTATCCTGGAAAAGAGACTGCAGCTGATTCAAGAACAGAAGAAATACTGGATTAGGTGGGTGGTGCATCTAGATTAGCATTCTGTCTTCAGCAGTGGAGAAATAACCTTTTAGCCCAACCCTTTATTTTCTGTCTTTTAACCAGTTTTCAATAAAATAACCTAGCCACCAACCTCTTGGCAATGTAGTTTCTTCAATAACCTTTTGTGTGTAACCTAGGAGAAGGTTTTTCTGAAAATCAAAGTATTAACGTGCATATGCTTACCTCATTGAACTGCAGCAGGTTACGGGCAGGATTTCCCTTTCCAGAAGCTCTTGCCCAATGCATCATATTCCTCTATGGACTCACTGAACTTTTTCTACTTGACAGACTCTGCCCTCGCTGTCCTGTTATTTCCAGTATCCCCTCTAGAGCTCATTTTGTATTTCATTTACACATCAATCGATAAGCTGAGACAGAGGCACTCAGATGAAGTCTGAAATTTCTGGTGTGCTTCAGGCGTAGTATACTCCCTGAATACCATGGCTAAGGTTCAATGGTCTCTGAGCATTAGCATGAATGGGCTCAGTCCATTTAGTGGTGCAAAGGGTGTCAAAAAACTTCCAGCTCCACCTGGCTGCATGATATAAAACCCAAGTGTTGTACCTTCTCTGCTGTGCCAAATCAGTCCCTTTTGAAGACCTTTTTTTTTTTTCATGACAAGCATCTTCAGAAGTAATACACAGAGCCTTTAAAAGATTAAGGTGCTTGGCTCCTGATAGTCCCTTTGCTTACAGAAGGGGCTGAGGCTTGCAGGCGAGGGGATCCAGGGCAAATAAACAAAACAACTAATTTAGTCAACAGCAGCAAGGACTAAGAGCCTCAGTTTTTACAAAGATGCCTTTGAGCTGGAGTCCCAGCTCTGCCCCTGACAGGCTTTGGGGCCCTTGAAAGTCTTTCTGTATCCACTGCACTCTGTAATTATCCTGTCTGTTTAGATTGTGATCTCTTCATGTCAGTGATTGACATGATACATTTGTACAGTGCCAGTGAAACAGGAGTCATAGCACAGCCCAGGTTAGGACCCTGAGGTCCTGCTTTTGCAACAACATGCACTCTCCTCTTCTGGCACTGCAGTAAGCCATAGCTACCTTATAATAGCCACCTGCTTTGGGCCGTCTGGTATACATAAATGTCCTTGTGTCGTTTTACATGTAAATATAACTCTTTGAAGACTCTTCTTATTGTTACCAGTCATTGCTTGTGAAGTGCTGTCAGAGCTTTCTGCACCGCATGAGAGAGAGGTGGATCCAAGGAGCCTCACAGTCTGAGCAGAGCAGCAAACCATTTGGAGACAACGTGCAGCGGGTGAGCCAGGAGCTGGTTCCCGTTCTCAGTGTTCCCCGGGAGCTGACTGCATTGCAGTTGCAGCAGGTTTTCAGGGAAGCGGCAGAGGGGACAGTGTTTGTACGCTCAGTGAGCAGGCACGCTTTTGAGCATGGAGGGAGGTGGCAGGTTCAGGAAGCACAACACGTGACACTGTGCTGAACAACGAGGGAGATAGAAAGACAGAAGGGTGTGAAGCGGCCAAAAGGAACCAGAGGAGAGCCAGAACAAAGCCAGAGCCGTTCTAGAGGGAGGGACAAAACAGATCAAAGGTCCTAAGGCTAAAAAATTATAAATTTATATAAAAGGGATTAAAGGCATAGGAAGTTTCAAAATGTGGGGTTGAGGCTTTGGTTGTCACATACCTTTTAGTGCTCAGTATCTCATATGTCAGAAAACATAAGGAAGAGCCATTTGAGACCCCACTTTTCTATCGCACAGATAGAATTTCCTGTGCCAATTTCAGAGCTGGAGTATGACAGATTCTGTAACAGATCTGTTCTACTAAGCAGGGATTATCTTTGCATAAGATTTGTATGAAGTGTCTCACACAAGTGAAGCTGAATAGGGCTTTTAGGCCCAACTGTAGTACACACAAGACAAAAAAATCATCATCATCACTGCTGTAAGTTGAAGTGTGGCACACCGGTGAAGAATACTGCAGTCCAACAGCTTGGGAGGGAGAATGTACTTTGAACAAATTAATCCACTGGTTCTTCTGTCTTTTTGAGATTCAAATGCCAAAATCACCCCTAACTTGGTAGCCCTATTTCAGTACCCTGTGTACAGAAATTGAACTGAGAGAGGATCATAACAAAACAAGGTGATTAAGCCTCCTAGAACAAATGCAGTTCTTTATGCACAAGTGCTGAGGGGTAAAACTTTCTTGCTTCCCAAGTCTTTTGAGAATTCTGAAATTCTTTTCTACTGTGTTGCATTTTGAAGTTGCTCCCCACGAATATCCTTGTCAGACAATACTAACTCTCCACCTACTACTGTCAGTAGTTTTCACTGAGATGACATTTAAAAGACTCAGAGCTTGAAAGCTAATCTCTCTTCTCAAAGTTATATTTCCCAGTAAACATTTGGATATCTACCAGACAAATAAAGCCAATGTGGATGTATCTTTGCAACAGGTTGACCACAAAGGTAAAGACTGCATAAGATTGGGACTTAATTTGAATAAGATAATTGAGACAAAATAGTGTCAGTTTCAGCCCAGAGTTATATGTAACTGCAATTCTTTACGCAAAAAAATCTGCATTAAACATTCACTTCCGTAAATGCAGTGTTAAGGTTGATGCTGTTGTCTGCTGGAACCAGAGTTTCTACGAATAGTGGATCAAATCCATCTGCAATTTAGCATGGCTCACAGTGAAGAAAATACCTACAAAGCCCCGAGAGGTGTGATGGCTGCGTTCAGACTACCCAGTTGTCCTTAACGCAGCCTGGCTACGGCTGAGTGCTTTTGTGACAGCATGGACCTGAGTATGCTCCGTGACCCAGGGGGGTTTTACAGGTCGGGCTAAATTCCACTCTGTGACAGCGTCTCTGCTACCTGCACCAGAGGTAGCTAGAGTGAACTTGAGGGTATGTGGGATGCCCTCACTGCACTAGAAATATGTCTGAAGTCCTTGAAAATGTCTTGGGAATATTTTTGTCATCTCCTTTCTAATACATAGTTATTCTTTTTTTTAGAACTGTCCAATCCAATTACACTTCAATTTAAGCCTAAATTCTGAATGGCAACAAGAGACCTCATCCATTTCTTTTAGATCTTGAGGAGAAAGAGCTCGGATGTTACACACCAGTTTAGCTCAAGACACATTATTTCAGCTGCTCCTATTGCTATGGGTAGTCTCTATGGCCTAAGGAGTCAGATTATTACAAACATTTCTTCCACTGTGCAGCTGCAAGTAAACCTGAAAGCACAGGATTTGATTACAGAACTTTGGGAGAGCTTGATGCAAGAATAAAGAAGCCACCCCTGATCTTTCTGTGCCTTTACAATGGTCAGTCTTCGTTCTGCTCTTGTACCCACTGTTGCACAAGGATCTTTCTTGCTCCCAGGATCTCTTCAAATGCCAAAACAACGCCTGGAGCATTGGAAGGGGAGATCTCAGTGAAGATCTACCTGAGCACAATGGCATTCAGTAGGAATTTTTCCAAGAGCTTTCCAAATTATTATAAAAAGGGGGGGGGGGGGGCGGTTTGGGGGGGGGGTTGCACACCATCCCCAGGGAAGCTTCTCCGTTCTTGACCTTTCCAAGGCATTTCTTTAATGGACATAAAATGCACAGGTTGATGGCAAAATTCAAAAAAATCCAAATCTAGAGAAATTATTTAACAGCTGAATCTTAAAACGAGGACAGATCTCACTTCATATATCCATGAACCCAAAAATTAGCATGTATTATAGCCAGCTCACACTACTCATGATCACATAATGTCTGTTCACTTTTGTCCACCTCAACTGAGAAAAAAAATATTTCTGGCTGTTGACTTTGGACTTCCCCTGAGCCTCTTCCACACCTAATCCTCTTCAGCCAAAAAACTCTGAATCTGGCAGGGAGGTCTAGATGAACGGAAAGGCCATCTTTCATCTAGATTTTATTTTTCCTCTCTGTACATTATTTTGTTAAAGTAGAATAGAGAGGGAGAAAAATTCAAGAAGTATTCTTGAACATGATTCTTAGGAGTCATAGATAGCTTTCCAGAGAAAATATAGGCATGCTCTCTGCTAGTATTGTTATCTTCTCCCAAGATGTCCAACTTGTAAGAATGAAAACAGATAAAGTGCCAATGTTCCCATGCATTATAACCTGCATTCTTCTTTTATGAGTTAGCATCCCAAGGCTGCAAAGTTTCCAGGGAGTTTCGGGCAGTTCTGAAAGATATGTTTTCTCAAACAGAAAAAGTCACTCCATGTTTATACTTGTCTCTCCCCCATCTGCAAAGGGCTAATAAATATTATTTTCTTGTAATTATTCCCAACTAACAGGAAGAAGACTGATAAGCGTTTAAGTGCCTTGCCCAAAGCTACAGAGTTTCACCTTCTGTTTCCCTGGATTCCTGTGGATATTCATTCCTCAACTATCGCACATCCAACATCCAGTCATCTCTATTTTCTGACAAATGTTTCTGATCCTAATGGGCAAGGCTCATTTTAGCGTCACACAGGTTAATACTCACAGAGGGAGCCTGGCTCTGTCTGGAAACTCACCTTTATGCATTACTCATTCAGATACACCCCAGTGCAACAGGCACCTATTGCAGGGCTTTTATGCCCTGTTAATTAATCAAAACTATTTTGCAGTCTCAGTCCAATTCCTAGCAGACAGATGGTAATATTAAGATGTTGATATATTTCAGACTTGAACCCCACAGAGCTGTCTCAGCAAAGAAAAAGACCGACTGGCACAGAGCCTGAGCTCCCATCACAGCCCCCTTGGGTGCTCCCTTTTCCAGGGCAGCACGCCCGGTGCACTTGCTCTACGAGTAAATCAAGCAAAGCACACATGGTTCATCAAACCAACCTTTTCACCAGCTTCAGGAATAATGAACAGGAAACATAATTTCAGCGCAAGCAACAGGACGATACAGTAGTAACACTCTATTCTACAGCTAAGTTTCTAGTGACATCACTGAACGTTCTTTGACTGAAAAATGTGGGGTTTGGGTCCAGAAAGTACCTTCCCCTTCATCCCAAAACCGCTTAGCCTCCCCAGGTGACTATCACTCCATTACAGTCTGTAGATCACAGGTACAGACTGAGTGAAATAATTGACGCTTTCCTTTGTTCAATTCAGCATACAACTTTTGCCAGTGTTGAGACACTAGACACCACGAAGCAACTGCTATAAATTTCCAAAATACACTGTGCTGGTTTATACTTTCCTCTCTGATGCTTTTCCCAGTGTTCACTCTGTATCTTCTCAAAATTACATATTGTCAAATTAAGCACAGGGGATGGCACATTTATGATTGTTAAGTAAAACCATTGAAAGAACATTCATTTCTTGTAAAACAACAAGGATTTTTACAGAATTCCTGTCTTGGTTCCACACTTAAAAAAAAATCCACTTTTTCTTAATCTCTTAAACTTGGGCTAAGCAGAGCTTTAAGGTTTGCAGAGCTGTTCTCCAGCTGAGTGTTTCCTTTTAGATATGCACACCTCCTTGTTGGACATTCATTATCAAACCTTGTGTTTGCCTTTTATCTACAAGTCCTCTTCAGTGTTCAGCATAAACTACATGGACACCTTGCAGATTGACATTTCTTCATTCATGCTTTACCTTAAACAGCATGCGAAGACATCAAAGAAGAGGAGCCGACTTTGATGTTACAAAATGAAAAACGCCTCATGATTTGCCAAGACCAGGGGAACTTGTAGTTTGCTCTTTTTTCCCTTAAAGAAATACTACTGTGCTTTCCCCATGAATGTGAAAATCTTTGCCATTTTCACCAAACTTGTATAAACATTCTGTTCCCAGTTAAAAAAACACACCACACCTCGTCGCAGTCCGTTAAATATGGGTCCCAGTGCCTAAACTACAGTCACTTGAAGGAACACACACACTTTATTTAAAGAGCTTATTTGTTTTGCACCTGTGACTTTTACACACTCCAGGTGTCATGACCCCCAGCGTCACCTCACTAATGCTGATAATAATAGTGCGTGTGCTGTGTTTTCCATTCACAGGTCACCGAGAGGGATTTAGAAAAGCATGGTCATTCCTATGCTGTAGATGAAGAAACTGTGCACTAAGAGATGTCACTTGGTTTGGCCACGATAGCAAATAGCCAGCCGTAAAACAGAGCAGTCCCAATTCCTATGCGGATGCTCAACTTGGCAGCTCACTCTGGTGGTGAAATTGAAGGCAATGGTGCTCAGCACCAGAACAGACACAAAAAGTGCCAATAACCTCGGGAGGAGGCCAGTCGTACCTTATCAGAAGGTGCTGCACCCCACAATAGGTAACACTTGACTTGGTTCACAAATCGGGTTCCTATTGTTTTGGATACTACCAAGGGAGGTTTTCTTTGCATGTCTTCTTTCATTGTTTGAAGTGAAGAGCTACCCAGTCCTTATAAGGGCAGTAGGAATGTGTATAATTAGTCCGAGGCTAGAGAATAGAGACATTCAAAATGAACATTTGTTATTGATTTCCCAGACTGCAGTGGAACCGAGAAGAATATCATGAGAGGAAAAGATATGTAATTAAATGGGATTTGTTAGAATGCTGCCTAGCTAGGTCATTGCATATGTATTATTCGACTGCATTGCTTCAATGTAAAACGCACAGTTCCTCTCCCTGGTACAAAATCCTTTGATTAACCAGCCTTCTGTCACTGGTGGAAGGGGCCAGCCCTTTTGTTGTTTTGCTGCCGGCAGTGTTGCTTGTGCTATTTCTTTAAGACTCTTCATCAGATGTGGTTTGTCAGGAACATGCCTAGACTGTAAGTCAGAATAGAGCTCATTTTCTTTGATGTGCATTTGTAATGTGCCTGCTCCAAAAGGAGGGGAATGAAAACTTTGGTCACACTGTTAATCTGCAGGAACTACATTTTAAGCAACTGGATGCGAGTAGACTCAGCTCATACCCTAATGTTGGCTACTCCTTTCAAGGAGAATTTTGTCTATAATTGGTGCCAACACAAGAACATATGTCAAACATTTACCACAATTGATTCAGCAGGAATGTGTTTAGCCCAGACTTTCTGCTGTAGAGAGACCTTTTATTTTCAGCTTAGGGCCTCAAATTTTCCAAAACGACATGTATAGCTACCTCATTTCTTGGTGTATTGTGCTTAAAGACCAGCACAGATACGATCAGTTTGACTATTTGGCTCCAACGTTATAGGTTTTGTACTTACAGCTTTTCCCCTTGAGCGAGTGTTTTGCATACCAAGAAAGTCTGAAAGTGAAAGGGTTACACTTCCTTGAAGGTCCACTTGAGTGACTGTGAGAAGAGAGCCAAAATGGTAATCAGATCCCTATGAGATCATATTGAAAGCAGCCATGCCTATTTCACAGAGCCTTCTGATGTTGCAGGGGTCTGTAAAACATTTAATCACTGGAGTTTCAATAACTTGAGATTTGTTGTGAGTACTGTAGAGAGCACTCGTCTTAGATAAAATGCTGCCTGGTAATGCTCTTACTGCTACATGAGCCAGAATGCAATCGAATATCCATGGTGATTTAGCCTTGCACCGTCATCCCAGTGAAGGGGATGCAGGATTTTCACAGCTACATAGCAGTGGATTAATATAACTATTCATTACAAATCACGGGAGGCCGGATCCAGCTTCTGCCAGAGTCGAAGGAAAGATGCCATTTGATTTTACTGGGAGTTTGGATGGGGTTTTGTGTGTCCAGTCCTGTAACTGCCCTCCACTACCACAGAAGTTTCCCCCGGGCCCTCCGTTACTCTGCTGCCCAGGGGGCAGCGACACGGCTGTTGGCCTGCTCGTACTGCCCAGGGGGGCCCAGGTGATCCTAATGCTGCCAGACAACCAAGCATTGGTACAGAGAGGCTTAATAGCTAAACCTTGTCTACCTTGCTTTTATTTTAGTCAAACCTGCGAAGTTCTGACTGACCTAGAAATTTAAGTTTGGCATAAACCACGTCGATGCCTGACTCTGAAGGAAGTGAGCAAGTGGGGTTTTGAAGACAGCTCTGCAAAAACTCACGGATGTGTTTGCGTGTGGATGAAACCCAACTAGCTTAGCTCACAACACACCATCTCTTCTGGTTCAACGTTTGCAGGGAGTGAAGAGAAAATCCTTGTTAGCCTATCTGCGTTAAACACCAAACAACCGTAATGCAGTAAGCTTGCACCAAATAAACCTTTTATTAAGCCTAGGTTTTGAGAAAGCCCTTCTCCACTCATGGATATGGTTTGCAGCTTACTTTGAAAGGTGCAGAAATCGAGCTAAAAATGGACCAAGATTAAAGAGCAAATTACTCCTGCAGGTCAATCCAAACAACCCCTTCCGGTTTCCTACAAAAATCCAAACCTGTAGACTGTCAATGGACCTTCTAACACTGAAGAAACCTGAAAGGTAGTTTATGTCTCTGAAGTAGTTAAAACAAAACAAACGCCCAAGCCTGTTTTATCTACATTTTCTGTCTTTGCTACCGCTTCCTAGCAGCAGAACAAGCAAGTTTGTAGGTACCAAGGCTAAAAGATGGTTTGGCACATGGTTGTATTGTGTTCTTTCTGCATATTAGATTTAAAAAAAAAAAAAAAAAAAAAAAAAAAAAAGANAGAGAGAAACACAGTGTGCTGAAAAATGCTGCTTTTTCTTTTTGTAGTGTAGTCTAGACCTTATAACAACTAAATAGGAAAAATTAGCTGGACAATTATCTGGGCTGCTAGAGCCAACCAAATAGAATGGATGCCTCTGATCAAAGAGCATTGACTTTTCAGAGGTGGCTCTTGAAATACGCTGGGTTTGAAAGTGGAAGCTTTAGAGCATCAGTCCTTTCCCCTTGGCTGACAGGCACTGGCTGAAGAACGGAAGAGGTTTTCCAGCAGATATTTTGAGTCTCAGGAAAAAAATAACTCGTGAATTAATGTGGATTTTGAGGAGAATGATATTGCTTAAAAATGCCATTGTTAGTACAGGGGGTTTTTGACAGATTTGGCAGATTTCTGCAGCACCTTCTGACTGCATGAAGTTGTGTGTGTGACTTAACCTTTTTATTTCTGCCTTTTGGAGTTCACACTCTGTCACTGTTGCCCTCTGCATTCAACTCCTTTGTAGACTCAGTGCTCCTGATGCTCATTGTTATTCTGCTCTCTGCTTTCCACATTATTCCAGCGAGATTCCCTCCTTGTCAAAGCACTGACTCAGTCTACCTTAGAGGACTGTCTGTTGATCTCTAAGACACAGGCGTATCTTTCTGGCTTCGCTACTGTTAGCTGGCCGAGGGCGACAGGATTAAAATGTTTTTATTTTTTATTACTTATAGTAATAGAAATATCACAACAATTTAGTGCTCTGCTCGAAGGTTGTACATTACTGAGAACTGTTTAGGAGCATCACATTCACTTCCTTCCACCTCCCCCCACTGCTAGCACCTACGTACAGTACTACAGCACCTTTTTCAGGTGACTTGTCAGACGTTGTTGAAAAGAATTGTTGGAGGCATAAGGATTAGCCAGGTGAAATCCTGTATGCTCCTGTTGTTCCCCAGGCCAAACGCTGAAAAGCACACTGCCTATAAGCCATGTTTATCCTCCTTTTTCTTGAGCCTGAAGTAAGGCCTGGTCAAGTCACAAATCACCATAAATATTCTCATTAAGCATTAACCTATTCTTAAAGAAATAGTTGTCACTACCAACTCATCTGCCAGAAGCCTATTTCAGTTTTGTAAAAGCTGTGTAGCAGCAGACTAGAGATGGAAAGGTAAAGGAAGCCAATTAAGTTCTCGAGCAGCAGTTACGCTGGTTTAAGATGCCTACATCCTGACACGAGCTATGCCTTGGTCTGTAGCAGCAGCAGTACACTTCCCTACCAGTATCAATGCATTCAGGCTGGGGAACTTTCCCAGTCTGAACGGGTTGTGTTTCCAGGCATGCTTTCAGCCAGCCCCGGGACCTTCTGAGCTGCTTCTGCTGCTCCCACGCTCATCACAGCCTCTTTGCAGCCCTGCCAGGACCCTCTGACACCCCAACATTTTGCTTGAGCACATTCCATAGCTCCCCAAGAGAAACAGCAATCTCCCCGTCCCTACCGGCAATCCTGCCTCCTTCTAAAGACTAAAATACAACCAAAGTAGAAGGTAGAAGCCTAAGTACTGTGCAGTCAACAAGGGCAAACAGAATCATCAGAGTTACAATAGCGAGAGCTGTCATCTGACCATCAGCCAGCACAAGGGACTGGGAGTTTTGGAAAGGACAGGATCACCTGTTTGCTCCCAGCCTGAAGACAAGCCCTGCCTGCTGAGAAGCCTTGGGAAGTAACTGCTCAACACTCAGTTTTTCATCCCGTCCCTTAAACGCATGCAGCACAGGCTGCTGTCAAAACTGTAATGCTAAGATAGACTACCTGCTAGCATTGCCCATTTTGGTAATATTTATTTAGAGCACATTTGGGACCTTTGTGAGGCATTGTGATCTCTGGAAATTTCATAAATAAACCAGTTAATTTCTAGCCTAATTAACTGATCTCATGTAGCTGGAAACCCTGGTTAAGGAAACTGGTCCATCTCCTCCACAGTTGCAGGCAGCAAGCGTTACACAGCAGTGACCCGAACAGTTCCATCAGATCCTTACAACAGCTCTGAAACCCTCCAGAAATCAAGCAGCATCTTGTGTTTTTTGCTTGGCACCACAGCTATAGTACATAGTACCACTGTAATGTCAGACCCTCATTTATCCTTCCCTGATTGCACTTATGGCAAAAGCAGTTCGTGTATCTCAAAAAACCTAAGAAGTGCTATCACACGTTGAACTATTACACCCCTCATCTACAAATATCATCTACACACGAGTCTGCTTACCTGAGAAGCTCACAAGGAGGAACTAGACATGTGAACTCCTTCAGCAGTAAGCAAAAAAGGAACGGGGCGGGGAATAAAAATCAACCTACTGCCAAGTGGCCAATACAGCAAATTAAAGATGATACTCTTACTGCTAATTGAAGTACTACTATATCAAACAAAGTTATTAAGGACTTAACTGGGTCTAACTCTTTATCAGTAGATATATGAAACTCAATCATGATAAAATACATAAGCAATTTAGGCTCTTATTGTAAAGAATAGTGGTCTTTTTTTTGATTCATCAATAGCACAGCAGCCTTGACATGTTACAGTGAGGCCTGACAGCTTACGGGATGTCAGGTCTCCTGTGCATGAAGATGTAGCTTTGTTGATTCGTAATTCCCTCAAGGAGTCCATTATTGTGGATTGCAATGTTAAACAAGTGCAGGCTGAGCTCTTAGATCTCAAAGAAAGAAAAATGGGACTGTTAAAAGATTAAACCAGGAACACTTCAAAAAGAAAGGTCACAATAAAACAAAAGTGTGTGTGTACATCTCATCATAATTTAATTACTGGTGATCAGCAATGAAACAGCCATCAATGATACTGCCTTCTGAAAACTCAAGGTTTCACCTCACAGATTAAGTCTGGAATTAAAATGGAGTTACATTTAAATTCCAGAGTTCACTGGAAGCTGTACTGGAATAAAAGAAAATTTGAAGTCAGCTCTATGCTTCTAATTGAAGCAATGCAAACTTAGAGCTGACTATTACACTTAGAAGAAAGAAAGAGCATGTCTTCACACTGAGCATTTTCATCTTTCAGTCTCTATCCGAGCATCATTACAAGCAAAGAATTCAAACCTGTCACAGCCCTTTAGCTTCAGCTTATAACGTGCTGCAGAACTGCAGCTGAGCCAAGCCTTGAACTTGCTAGGGTGGCTCATGGGACTACTGCCCCAAAACGTCCCTTCTGCCTCCTGTTGGAACAGAAGAGACTTTCAAACGTTACAAATTCATTTTCCACGTGGAAGATAATTTTCAGATTAATTTTTTCATCATATTTATCCTTAAGGTAATTTTCTACTCAGAATTCTGAAAAGAAAAAGGGGGGGGAGGAGGGGGATGGGGGGGTTCTGGCTCATATACAGCCTACATGAAAAGTTGCCAGAGCTCCAAACTGGTTAGGAGGCAAGCTGACGGGGCGAACCAAGGCAGCTGGGGCTCCTGAAGGAAAAAAGAGATGACTGAAAGACACTAGAGAAGGAAAAATAAAAAACCTAAAGTCCATACAGTTGTGCTAAGCTGGCCAGAGCATGCTCACCACACCCTATTTGGGATGAAAGCGTCTAATATTATAGCTGGCTGGAAAAAAAAAAAGGCAGGAAAGTAAATTCAAAATTTTTAAACATTTTTCCCTCTTTTTATTTTCTTGCCGCTCAGTGCTGCCGACTGGCCCCACTTGGTGGACAGCAGAAGCCGCACGTGCTCCCTGGTTATGGAATGGCGCCGTGTCCGGGCTGTGCCGCTCGCCAGGAGAGCGGCATCCGCGGAGAGAGACCGGCCTGAGCACGGGGTGTGCGGGATCCCCCGGCAGCCACAGGGAGCGACAAACCCAGCGGTTATTTTCATCAAAGCGACAGAAACAGAGTTGATCAAAACAAGCAGAAGGCGCTGCTCTGCTCGGGCCGTACACTTTGTACGCTGCCACTTGGGAACTTAATTAGCCCGCGTGCTTCATGTTTCTATCTTTAGTCTGATGGCATACAGCTGTTCTTTTCGACATGCTGCCTACTGCCCTCTCCCTGCTGTTGGGGTACGACTGTCAACAGGCGAGATCGCCTCAGGTTTAACCCCCTCCCGGTGCGGCCTGGCTTACGGCGGGGCCGGAGCGCTGCGGGGAGCAGGCCTCCTTCTCCCGGGGGAAGATGGCGGGGGCGCCACTGCTGCTGGAGGCCAGCCTCTCGCCTGATTTGTTAACCCAAGGAACACCTGGTAAAGGTGCCTGACAGGCGGGACCCTGGGTGATTACCTAAACCAGGAAGTCCTGCCTCAAATCACGAGGTAAATTGTTTCGTTACCTCACAGGAGTTTCCGTTTAGTGGCAGTTAGGCAGACACCACCGCATGGGGACAGATCCCTCCGCCCCACAACACTCACCCCATCACCAGCCCGCCCTCCAAAGCAAAAATGCTGAAAAAAAAACCCCCTCAAAAATCCACCATTTTGAGGGCAACCGTACCTGTCAGCGGGAGGTGCTTCGAGTCACCGCCATCTTGAGGTGCGGCTGCCCCGGGGCTGTGGTGGCAGCAGCTGCCGCGCCCGCCTCAGCTGAGGCGGCGCCTGCGGAACCTTCCGGAAAGGCCTTTCCTCAGCTGAGGCGGCGCCTGCGGAACCTTCCGGAAAGGCCTTTCCTCAGCTGAGGCGGCGCCTGCGGAACCTTCCGGAAAGGCCTTTCCTCAGCTGAGGCGGGGAGCGGCGGAAGAGTGAGCCCTGGAGGTGAAAACGCGTGGCAAAAGGATGACAGGATATAGCTTATTTCAGGGTGTTGAGGCCTGGCACTTCTCCTCAGAAGATGTCCCGCCACACCAGGTGGTGGTGACCAAGATTGTGCAAAGATTTAGTCCGAAAAAGAAAAAAATAAAGTAAAATCCAGGACTGAGGCGGAGTGGGGGAAAGAAACATCTGCAGAAGATGCCAAACTTGAGGGAAGAGTCAGCGATGAGGCGGGAGCTCCCACTCCTGGTTGCCGATGTGTTGAGCATCGCCCTGAGCCTCTGCACCCCGGAATGCAGAATAATGCAGGAATACGGTCGGAGGCTGGAGGGGGAAAGGGCAGGCACCTCTGCAGGACACGCAGCAGATGGGAGTCTTCAAAATGCCTTCCCCGATGTCGCTCCTCGCACACGGTATCGTCGCCCCGCGCTTTCAGCTGGGATGTTCGTATCTCCCAGCTGGAATGCAGCCGGCACCCCCAAACCCAGCCGTACCCCCCCCCNAGCCCTCCCCCCCCCCCCAGTTCAGAGAGCAGCGAATTTTTCTGAGCGGTTAAGAAGTTACACATTCATCAGCTCCCAAGATTTACCGTATCAGTGTCCTCCACCTCCCACCTCCCCCCCCGCCTGAGCTGTTGTCTCTTGTAATCATTTTTTTCTCATATCCCAGAAATTCCTGCTTCGCTACCTTGACAGCGATGTTAACGTCAGGTGCTGCATATCATGCCACACTCATGAGTTTTACATTCCTACGACATAGCAGACTTTGATACAATTACAGCTCGGCTACATATCTTAATTTATGTTACACTATTGCAGCAGTGATACCGGAGACAAATGTTTAATTCACAGAACCTCAAACTACGGTCCCTGAATGCAAACAGCAGACTTCAATATTTCTTCATCAATTTCTTAGTTCATAAAAATCAATTTTTGTAGAGTTTTTACACTGTACATAAAAGACTGTGGCATCAATTAGCCTTAATTCTTTTTTTTTTTTCTTTTTTGGAAACCTCTTTGTAGGAAAATCTCATATTTCAGCAATTTGCATTATCCACACAATCTGCTTTGAAGTTCTAAGTTATGGTAAGAAAAGGATCCACTTATCTGCACATAAAAAATGTTCAAAGCTTATAAATTCCCTGAAACAGATGTACATTATCATTGGATTTGCCTTTCTCTCTTTGCTGTTGCATGGCTAATAGAGTTTCATGTGCCCCCTCACATCCTCCCCATTTAGCATCTTTTCTCTACAGAAGCATGCACCCTACTGTGCCAATCCACACTTCAAAGATTTCTGTCTATCTATTAGAAACAAAGCAGAAAGTGAGAACATATGGCCCCTTTTAAATTTCCCACATTTAAGTCAATATCGTTTCTTTTCTCCTTTGGCAAAGAAACATAATAAGGTTTATCTTCTCCTTTCCTAAATCTGCTGGCTCTCTCAAACTGCTTGTGCCAATTCAGCAGTTACTTTGCAGTATCAGACTTGGCAGCACATATGAAAACAAAATCTCTAATTTTTTAAATTGCTTTTATTTCTTCAGATCAAGAAGATGCATTTAAATGATGAAAAAGGACAAAATGTAACTGCACACTTTCAGATAAGTGGATTTTAAACCCATGAAAGGGCACAGCAGAGAGTCAACAGCAAAAGATTGTCTTGTTCGAGTTTTTTTCATGGTGACATCTTTCCAAACGTCTCCTATCACTGACTGAAGGGATGGAAGAGCATTTTGGAATCTAAGGCCTTACTGAGCACGAGCATCCGCTTGTCCTGTGTCCCAGAGCGTCCGGAGAAATCCAGTGTACTGACACTGAGGGTGTGATTAGGCAGTATGAGCCGCTCATGCCCCTCCTGAGGAAAAGGAAGCGTTACTTGCCTCAGAATCTCTTTGGCTCCTCAGTTTTCCCTGTTGGGGTTACAGACACAGTGAAGGTACCTTTTGTGTGCCTGGAAGCAGAAATTTGGGACTTTGGAGTGGCTCCATCCTGCACATCCTTTGGGAGGGGTGTAACAGGGCATCCAGGATGCTCACGGCAAGGTCTACTGTTCAGAGGATTTTCTTTGCGTTTGCGGGCAATAAAAGCAGTATCTATATGAACAATGGCTCTAAGTAAAATAAACTTCACTATTGTTAGACAGCAGATGCATAGTATCCTGTGAATGCTGAATTTATGATTCCATTATAAGGCAAGGGGTTGTGGTGACGATGATTTTAGCAGAGCAAGGTACAGAGGTCTTGCCCTGCTGCTGAAAACACAATGACTTACTCCTTTAATTCATAGTTGCCAGCTAAAACGACTCTGTATTTCAGAATCCTAAGTTGTCAAGACTGTAATCTTTAAATTGATTGATTTTAGCATCCATTTATTAGACCAGGAAAATTCTTATAAAGCCCTGTCCCTGATCAGTGCAAGCTCCGAGTGCCCCCGGGCCCTGATTCCAGGCGAGTAGAAATGGAAGTACCTCTGTTTACATCTGCCGATCAGTTAAGCTGCACAAAGTTTCCATTGAAACGCATGAAAGTCACGTGTGCAGAGCCATTGAGGGCTATAGCCTTAACAGATGGCATACTCAAACGGCAAAAAGTTGTGATTCTAGACATCAAAAGTAAAAAATATTCCCCGAGAAGGCTGTAAAGAGACAGAAGGAATGCGAGGCCCACAGTGCTGCTTTTTGCTTCCCTTCATGCTTTTGCACTTACTGGAAACTCCAAGTCTCTTTAACTGAGCTTTTCCTCTCCTCCACTCCTTGCAGGAGTTAATTGCTTCAGACTGAAACATTACAATTTTCATACTCCTGCTTCCTAATGGCACTTTGGATACGCAAGGATGCCCCGGGCACGCAGCGCACAGGAGTCTATACAGCGCTCAGAGCAAGCATGGCATAAATACCTCCAGACCCCGCGGCCATGGGTATCTATAAAGCACCATATCTACAACGTTAAAAATCAGCACTGGCCAAGTGAGACCTTAATGCTAATTGCCACAGCATTTCACTGTTTATCTTAGTTGAACTAGCGTTACCAGTCCTGGTTGTTAACAACCTCAAGTGGCACTTTATTCATCTATCAACAGTCCTGTCCTGTGAACAAGCGAGCGAAGAACTATAAACACCCACTCCAAAGTCACTTTGTAGGTTTAAGCTAAAGCCCACAGAAAAAGACCATTCACAGAACTCCAGTGAGAACAGACAAAATACAACCAACGTTTTAATCTACAAAGTTTTATTTGCCTTTTTAAATTTGTAAACCATAAAAAGAGCTTATCAAATATCTGAAATTAGTACAAGATAAAACGATGACTCATACAGCAAAATGCATTTGAAGGTCCAAATTCCAAGACATGCATGGGGCTCTTCTGGCTTCCATTTGTGAAGCTGAAGACAAATTTGGCCCAGTTTGTTAGGTGTTTTATTAGAAAATTCACAAAGCCTCAACGTGCTCTACTTCGTGAATAGGACAGAATGGGAAGGATTAAGTGCAAGAATAAGCACGCAGCACCAGAAGGATCCGAACCCTGTATCTTCACCCACAAAGTACAGGCTCACCACCAGAGTACATCTCTCAGCTGGCAGCAATTACAAGCTGCTTTGTCTGTACAGACTAGGCACTCAAAGGAAGACACAAACCCCACTTCATAAGCATGTCATAAAACCCAGAAAGCACAGTGCACATAATCACCAGTATGCCTGATACTGTTAATGTTTGCCCCTTAACATCATGTCTTCCACATTCTCACAAAACTCCTGGAACTTCCTACTCCCAGACTCTGAACTACGAGGCTGCCAAGACAACCGATAGGCCCAGCCTGCCATTTTGTGTGATATAAAGGCTGTATTTTGCATCAGTAGATTTCCAAGGCACAGTTAGTGCTTAGTGTTCAGAAAAATCATGACCGATATCAAAGCTTTGGGCAACATTTGACCAACTTATGTGTGTCATCAAACAGAAAAGAACTGATGCTACTATTCAAAACACACTCTAAGGAATATTGAAAACATCTGTAGAAACACCTCCGCTTCTGAAAAAATTTCCCTCAGCTTGGACAGGGACTCAGGAACCCGGGATGTCATTTCTTATTCTGCCACAGCCCTCGTGGTGATTATCTACAGCTCTCCTTCCTCGCGCCTCCCACTGCACGCTGGGCATTCACCTCTTCCAGAAAGTCTTTCAAGCTTTCCCAGTAAAGAGCATTCTATGAACTACTGTTGCCGTTTTATGAGCACAGAAGTACCGTAAGAGATAAGTAACATGAATATAGCTTCTCCATACAGCATTTTCCTGCCTCTTGTGTGTCTCCCCTGCCCCTCTGTCAGACAGTTCTGTGCTATCCCAACACTTCTCAACTCTTTCCATCCTTCCCCTGCCAGTGTTTCTTCACGGCCCGAACCCTCCCAGTAATCCATTTGAATAGTTCTTAAGTTCTGCTTTTTTAAAAGGAAGAAATTAGGAGACCTCATCCATATGATTTCTATCATTTTAGCTCAGTAGGACTGAATTACCTAGAACTGTGTAGGAATATAAAAGTAAATTAAAGCGTCAATGAAAGCCTCATTAATTAATAACTATAATACAAACTTCAAGTAAGATGCAGTTCAACCTCTACTGAATAATTTCAATATAAAATCATTTGCTTTTCTAGTCTGTTCCTTTTAGCCCATTTTGAGCATATTTTACATGTACACAAGCCCAAAAAATCCCAAAACAGCTCCTCCCAAGTCAGATCAACTGAACAGCTGTCAAATATGCAAAGAAAGTAAATTATTATGTGATAAATTGAGGCTGGTTTTGCTGCTAAGTGCATTAGAAAAGAAATCTTCTTCCAGAAGCTATTTAGAAAACACATTAAGTTCAATTTTTATTTCATGGATTTTCAAACATGTTTCTGCTTGGTACATTTTTTAAAAAAAGAAGTCTGACAACTACCAGGATGCTGCGCACGACTTGGTTCCCAGCAAAACCATGAATAAGTCATGTTTGAAAAGGTATTCTCAGATCTTGATAACTTGCATCAAGGTAATTAAAGGTGAGACTTGATTAGCTGACACTTTTCCAAACATGAACATTCTTGCCTATACTGCAGGCAAAAATTATGGTGAATGTTTTTGCAAATTTTCGAGCACGATGAATTTTTCTCAAGTATAATTTAGGCCCCAAGGGGCCTAACTTTCCCGTTAATTGGAATACAAATGAAATATATCATTCAATAATTGAGGTACACAATGACATCTGGAGAACAGTAAGCGTTCATCATATGCGTATATTTATGTGGCAATTTACAGACTGTTGAGCGTGCACAGTCCTTATCCCTTTATAAAAGACCAGCTCTCTCAGAATCCATCTTGTGCCATTCACGACCTTCTGCCAAGGACACGTGCACACACACACACATGCACCTTTAAGGTACTTCATCTATACTTGGCC
This sequence comes from Chionis minor, assembly GCA_013398295.1. Classification (NCBI taxonomy): domain Eukaryota; kingdom Metazoa; phylum Chordata; class Aves; order Charadriiformes; family Chionidae; genus Chionis; species Chionis minor. The sequence continues at coordinate 1,774,457 of VZSF01001349.1, forward strand.
GTTCTGTGCCCAGGATAACTGGAGTAGGAAGGCGGTTAGAGAGGTCACGTGTGTGGTTTTTCAGTTTGGTAGGGCCTTCAGGGGCTGGTCTGCCAACAGGCCAGGAGAACCTGTACTTCATCAGCCAAGGGCAGAACTGGCTCTTAATTTCCAACAGTGACTAAATGACGTGGGGACGCTGCAGAGGCATTTGGAAGTGCCTCGAGGCCTTCCAATGACATGAGTATAAAGCACAGTATTTGCTACTAATCTTAATTAACTTACCAGCTTGATCTCTTAGGATAAAACTTCCATTTAATATTAGCTACTACAAACCCATCAGCAGTAAGATGCATAACAAATAAATACTGAAATCACTGTCTGCACATTATGTAGACTTCAACCCCATGTTCCTGGAATGAAATGATAGGCACCCTGAAGCCAGTGGGAATCTGGCAGTCTTGCCAGAGATTTCACCAGGAGAGATTTTACTTTCCTGTACTTAGCTTACTTGGCATTAGGTGGTCGTGACGATGTGAGAAGAGCTTAGCAATCCTGCCTTCCCAAAATTTGCAGATGGTAGAGCTGAGCAAAATTTTTCAGTTGAAATGTTTTCAGCAAATAGCGCAGATTTTGGGATCGGCTTAGTTTTGCTGAATTGCTTTGTGTAAAAACAGAAAAAGTACATCAAAAGGCTGGAGTTTTCATTCAAAATTACTTTATGCCACTCCATTTTACTTTTAAATAGTAATAATGTACTTAGCCCTGAATATTTTTTTCTTGGAAATGAAATGTTTTGTTTAACCAGAAAATAATCTACTTTAAATTTTGATTCAGCAACAGTTTTGAGCAACTTAAAGTAATACACTTCTTTTTTAAAAAGGTTTTCAGAATTAACAGCTGAAAAATCAGTTAACACAGGTCTAATAGTAGGGCACAAAAAAAACGTAACTTTGAAACTTGATAGTTTAAATATAAAACCAAAGCATACCTAGTCCATACGTTACGGCCTGATCCTGTTCCCAAAAATGTTAATGCAAGCTCTTTCATCAGTGGGATCTGCAAGCACTGACAGCAATTGCAATAAGCCCCTGAAATCCACAAGAAGAAGGAGGAAATATACTTTCTGAACTAGTAAAACTTTAATTAACAGGGGGTTCTCTTGGCACAGTTTTTGCTGTTAAATAAATAAAGCATTTAGTCAAAACCATCTATATTTACTATACAAAATACTGAAAAGCAAACATTTTTAAAAGATACGGAAATTTAAGGTTCTGTGAAAAGAAACTGTGCGACATGTTATTCACACTTAATACACGTAACACAACTGCGACACAGTATGTAGATACTGTATGTTCATTCATGGCTGGTGTAAAGTTTTAGTGTGGGGATGCCACGTTATTAAAATGTATTTGGATTTCACAGAATCTGAGCAAGGCAGAATTTGTCTTTTGAATCTCCAAATATAATAAACCAAAACAAATCGATGCAAAGTTGTGACCAGTGGTCAGTTGTGTTGTATTTCAGAGTTCACTTGGCACAACTAGTACTGCACACTCTTCAATCAGGTGGGATTTTGTTACGGGTGCTGTTATCTTTTCCAGCAAAGTATCTTTGGGTGAAAGAGCATTTATGCTCCTTCGCTGTCCTTTCGTAGAAAACCCCACAGTTCTGAAAACGCTCTAGCTTTCCAGAACATTTTCTGGTTTTCAGCAACAATCTGCATTTGAAAAATTGACTAAGAAACAATTCCCACCTCCCAGTCTTTCTGGCATACGATCTACTGAAAAGAGAACAGCTTTAATTACATCTTCGAACCAAATAGCATGGCATCCCTTCGTAGATGGAATGTACACTTGTGTGTTTGCATGCGGTATAACGTAAGTCACTTGAATACATCAGACTTTGTTAACACTATAATATAAATAAGCTTATTCCTTCTACTAGACATATAAATGCCTTTTTTTTTTTGCAGTCCATAATTATATATACATTGAAAAAGAATGATACACAAGCAGCAAAAAAGGCTTAGACTAGAACAACTCAGTGGTAACTAACCAAATTTGTGGCCTTTTCATATTTTCAATACAGAAAATTCTGCATATAAATATTTTTGGACTTTAGGAATTTTAAAAATAAACAGAACAGTATAGTTGTCACACAGATCAAACACATTTTAAAAACATTTTGTTAGATTTAACAGAACACACTGTTGACAGCTAAAAAAAAATAAAATAAAATAAAACAGATTTTTTAAAGAGGACAATAAGTCTAAACAACTGCTGATCCAGGGAGACAAGAGATGGACCTAATTACCATGAACCAGGGATTCTATTCCAATTCCACAAGAAGGCAAGGCTTTCCACTTTTCTTTAAAAGCTGATGTCTCCATGTTCTAAGAAAGGACAACATCCCTCTAAAACTGGTCAGCAGTGAGGTAATACCCCATTTTGGACTGATCAAAACTCTAGTCAGAAAAAAATACCCTAATCATAAAGGGCTTATAACAATGTGGGATAGTTACATTTTACAATATATACTATAGACAAAATACCACAACATTTAAAATAATTAAAACCAAAAGCAAGTATGTTTATAGAACAGTTATGTGTTTATGTGATGAGTTCTCTACTTTAAAGCTCCAAAAGCAACACAGGTCTTTTTCAGTCACTTTCTACCTGCAAAATGGTGATCTGTACAAAACCCAACTGAACGTATGATAAATCCGGGCCCCTCAGAAAGTCAAACTTGAATGTACTGACCCTTTTTTTCACTTTTCCAATTTGCTTTTGACCTTCAAATTTCTCATCAGCCAGTAAGGTCTTGTGTATGGTCTCACTCTCCTTCATGGAATGGAAGCCCTTTGATATGGAAAAAGTAGAAGAGGCCAGAATGATGCGAATGATATTTTTTTACATGTTGAATTGTCTCTAGAATGGGAAAAGTACAAATTGGTACATGCTGGGGAAATTTAAATTGGAGGCACCTAAGAAAATGCCATGGCATATACTTGTACAAAGTCACTGTTGTGGAAAAAAATAATTATAATGTTAATATTCAAACCACAGATTTCTAAAACACAACAAAATGTACCTGAGAGTGTGCATATTTATATATATATATATTTATATTTATATTTTATATATATTTGCCAACATTTAAAGTGAGAAAGTATATTCTCCTCAATTCTTTCTCAAAACAAAGAACTGTGGATTTAAACAAAACAAAACTCCCAAACAACCCCTCTCCTTCCCAAACCCCCATGAATGATGCTTATGGCCCAAGCACTAAAGTCTAGTGATGCTCTTGAAAACCCCATTTCACATCCTCCCCTTTTCAAATGGTTACCCCAGACAGAATGGAGAGTAAGCAAGAGAAAAAAACAAAAATAAAAGAAGTATATTTAAATATTACCCAGTATATAACAGACTATACTTGTGTCAGTGAGGAATCTCCAAGAAAATAAAGTGTAAGTTGTACAAATGTAGCTCTGTTGACAAGTATAGCTAATATTTCCTTGTAATTATTATGATAATTTGAAAGGATGTGAACACAAACAGGCTACGTGAATGCAGTATATTAAAATCCCCCCCACGCCACCCCAGCCCCGTAGCACATTACAATCAATAAAAAGAAAATAAAATCTGAATAATACTAGAGGTAGCAGCTGTTTGTATTTTCTGTTATTCTGAGTATCTCTGGAGTCCAACCCTTTCAACATTGCTCCCCTGATAAAAGGCTTGTGTGCGATCAGCCGACATACAGCAGACTGGTAAGCTAGGTGTCTGCAATAGTGTTTGAAGTATCTTTCCTACTACAGTGGAAGTCGTACTTGTAAAGAAGTGCGTTGACGACCTGTATTAAATCACAGCTCAAAAAGCTATGGCTGTTTGCTGGTTTACAAGCCACTTAAAAAAAAAAAAATCCACAAGGTGTTTAAGTAAGCTATGCAGTTCCACAACATATAAATAGGGTAAGTTTCAAGAGTTCCATATAACCTCTAAAATATATGCTAGCTGAATATTAATGGAGTAACAATAATATTAATCATAGTAATGCCTTAATTCTGGTATCACAAGAATGCATTTCCTTCATATGGGATGATTCTTGGAGGATGTTGGTGGGATCTGTTTTATGTCTGGTAGAAGTGATGGTAGTGGTGGTGGTGCTCATGGTGGTGGTGGTGTTCATGTCTTTGTATCATTTGTCCAACTTGGCCTTCATATAAAATGACTGTGGGCAGGTCTCTCACATGTTCCTTTTCCACAACCGTCCCCGGAGACTGAAAGGTTTTGCACATTTGGTGGTTCTCCTTTGCCCTCTGCTTATGCTTCTTGTGAACCTGTTGAGATTGCAAGGGGAGGTAAGGGAGATTCTGGCCCACCCGTGCACTTGGGGAAGCCATTGGCATGGGCGCGCCTTGAAAAGGTTTATTTCTTACTGCCCTTCCAGGATGCACAGGGGCAATGTTTTTGCCCTGGGCCTTGGGAGACCTCACAAAGTGCTTGTTTGAGTCCTGGTTCCGCAGCCTCTGTTGGATTTCTGCAATCTTGGCATACGAACTCTCAGCCAGATTGATGTGGCTCGGATCCACCACTTGGGATTTCCTATGGTGAGCGTGGAAGGTTTCAGGTTCATGAGAACGGGATCTCGTCTGATTCACAACTCTGCTTGGTGGGTCATGTTTTTGAGCTGCTGGAGGAGATCCTAGGAAATAACAAGCTGAGTTAGTCATCTAGTATTTCAAAGTTTTAATTAGTAGCATGCAGTTGGCAGGGACAGCATTAATCGGCAGAGTGAATTTTTCCTAAGGAAATGAATGCAATTATAGCTGTCTAGTTGAATTACATTTAATAATTCTGACTAGTAAATAATACCCACACAAATATACATACATACATATATAAGAGCGTGTGCATTTGTGCACGTGTGTGTGGGGGGGGTGCGTATAAAAGTCTTTACATTACCTTCTCTTGGTCATCGTCTATCTGAAATTCACCAAAATAACTGAGTGGAATAGTAAAATCTTGGCAGAGGACAGGGAAAGGGAGGAAATCCAAATGCCTTTAATTTGGGGACAGAAGCCAAAATTCCAGGTAGGAACCCACATTCTCCAATTTTTGGGTCAGTAGTGAGTACAAAATATGTGCTGGTATCACCTTGGGAACGAGATCCAACATCCAAAAATCAGTCCTTGCCTCACCCATAGACTAAACTTAATAATTTAGATGTAAAGATTGTTCTTCTAGGCTCACCTCCAAGTTTAGCTACCCAAACAAGTACTTCAAAGCAGGCTTGCCGTACATTAGCCACTCCATTGTGATACCACCTTCACCAGTAATTATCTTGCAGTATTCACACAGTCCTATTCCTTCCAGTAAGCCACTACAGACAAATCACACAGGTTCACAGTTCACTGCCCCTCATGTGGAACATGCAACTGAAGAAAGAAAAGACCAAAAGGTTGCAACATAAATTACCGAATTACCTGGCCCAAACTTTGATGTGTAGTTTTCTATTCCTGCAAGATCCAAATAGTGGTTTCTCCTTTCAATGTTCTCATCAACACAATGACGATAGCACCCACTTTGCTCTGGATTGTTCTCAGTCTGGTGGTATCTGTCAGCAGGAAGCAAAATTACAGTTCAGCAGAACTTCTTGAAAGTTGTTATCGCCATCTGCAAACCAACAACTAATGGTCCCTTTGAAGTGACGGGAGTTGCTCACAAAGAAACAACAAACGCTTCAAATTCTGGATGACCGGATTTGCTAAGTCGAAAGGTCTGAACTGACTGTTCTTTCCCCTCATATAAATCGACCTCAATGTTGCAAAGCAAAGGAGGCTTTCAAATTGCATCACACATGCAAAAACAAATAAAAATCCTCCTAGGGTTTATTACATTCTGTCTTAGGGCCAAACCATTCAACTGATTCTCTAATTTTGACATGCCAAAAAACCTGCTGTTTGATTTATGGCTGTTCCCACCGCTGTCAGGAAGCGTCGGGGTAAGCCTCATGTCAGGTAAACGTTCGTGTGTATCTGCTTCAGGAAGACAAGCAACAGCACAGGTATAGGAACTAGAGAAAGCCTGAGAAGAGGAGGTGTTGGTAGGACACCCAGAGATAACCACTGCTTTCCAAAATGCAATTAAGAAGGTCGATCAGCCACTGGCCTCAGAATCTCAACTCCTTTTCCTGCACAGCTTTGCAATTTTATTTATAGCAGAACTATTTCCTGAGAATGAATATCTGAAATACCATTCATTTATGAGGCAGAAAAAAAATAAGGCAGAGATTTACCGTATTGTAGCCCATAATGCCGAACAATTTAATTCAGCAATTTAAATGGATGTCTGCAGATATGAGCAATATTTTCAATATAACAAACAGGATAAGCAGAAACCCCTCGATTAAGTCACCGCCTGTCATTCAGATAGGTCAGTCTCCAAGACAAGGCAGGCTGTCCTCTTTTTCTATGCCCCTGCACTGATGTCAACCTAAGACCAGAATTTAGCCTACACCAGTTGCTAAATACTGGCTCTGCACTGTGTAGCGCCCAGCAGTCCGCTTTCAGACCATTAACACATTTCCAGGTTTCCAGAGGCTGCTGATCCCACTGAGCTTTGGCACAAACTGCTTTCCTGGCCTAGCACAGTACTGTTCAGGGGCACTGCAGAACTGAGTTCCCTGTGTCTCTGGCAGACACAGGTCCACGGTTTCTTTGAAAAAAGTCGCAAGACTTGACCTGCCTGGAAGATCATTTTTGCTCTGCTTTGATAGAGGTAGAGTCTCCTGAACGGAGGAGAGTCTGCCTGGAAAGCAGGTAAGCTTTAGAGACTCACAGTCAGCTTTGAACTCCAGAAGTGACATGGGGTACTGTCAAAAGAGAGGGAACGTCCAGATAGACTTTAGTTTTTTGGGTACATAGCCAACTCGGTACCTTTCCTGCCTCAGACACACCTTTACAGGTGGTTACACTTCAGCAGATCTCTGGGGCTAGAATCTGGCTACCTGAAGTTGCCAGGCACGACTTGCCTATGGAAACCATTGGGATCTGCACACATGTGCTGAAGAAAATCCACAGCTAACCCAGAAAAAAAATCATGGAGTTTGATGCAGTGCAATTAAGTAACACTCTATACAGCACCCTCTGATGAAAACTAAGTTAACAGGGACCCTGTTTTTTTGTTACTGCAATAAATTCCATCTCTCATCAAGACAGTGGAGAAAACCTATGCCAGCAGCGCCACAGCCCTACATTCTAATAGCTTTCTTACATGCAAGATGCCATTCAGCAATACTCATGCAAATACAGACGGTGAAGCAATTCTATACTGATGAGAGATGTGCTCCATTGTCAAACAGAACTTAAAGTACTTCTGAGAACTGCAGTGTCTGGCATCCAGCCCCACAACGCTCTCCTGCATGCACATGGGAAGACCCAGGCATGCATCAACCATGCATCAAGCACAGGGTGCGAAAATATATAGCGCTGTCACTGGGTTTTGGTTTGGTTTTTAATAAAAAAGGCATCTGCTTAAGAGTTTGTGGAGCATATGAAAGCCCTTTCTAAAATTCCCACCCTGGAGTGTCACTCTGGCGGTAACAAGCCCACAGCAATGTAGCGGCCAAGGGGGACACAGCAGTGACAGAGCAGGGTAGAGCAACGCAGGGACAATTCCTGAAAGCGACGCTCCCTGATAACAGAGAGTTTGAGTCACTCAGGGAGAAATCACTTAAGCAGGGAACAAGAGAGAGGGAGAATGTTTATCTGTGCGTAAAATAAAGATGTTTTAGAGGCTGGTGTGCATCGTATTTTCCCTGTTGCACTAAATGAAACATAAACTAGAATGGCATGAATACACCCAGTCCACACGGTTGCCTGCCTGTGCTCTTCCACCATTAATTCTATGCCACGCACGCCAGGCAAGCTAGCAATGAATCTAGTTACTTCATCTTGTACTTGCATTAGCCTACAGGTGAAAACTCCTGCCTGTAGCTTCCAGCGGATGAGAAATCTAACCCATCTCTCTCCCACCTTCAGGATAAAAACATTTCTATCCATTTCATCTTGAATATTAATCACATTTTGCCTAGAATTCCTAAGTGACTGAATTTGTGAAATGTGTGCGCTTCTCACAAGTCCTCACTGCTGCTTTCACAGGCAAAACCTCTGCATTAATCTCATGAGACTGTGACGTGAGCCGCAGGGAGCTCCCCCGAGGGTCAGCAATTTGGCCAGAGTGCACAAACATCCCTGAGCGTACAGGAGAAAGAGGGCATTCTTTGTCCTGACCACACTTAATGAGATGCAGCACAACCTGTCAGCTGCTGAAGCCCTCCCTGCTCATCTGCTCAGCTCACGACACGGGTTTGTCCTCTCGAGGAAGCCTCTAACCGGGCGGGGGGGGAAAGGACAAATGCAGCAGAGCCAAGATTCTGCTCCAATATTTGATCCCGCTATGACCGTGGATTTAAGTGGAAACGGCCGCTGTTCATAAAACCACTACATTTGCAAAACCAGGACTTTAGGGTGGATGGGAGGGGGACGTAGATTCGCAACGGATTATCAAACAAAACCCATCCACTAAATTCACACGAGGCAAACCTTTGCTAATGGGCAGAGGGAATCTGAACACCACGTCTACGCCAGCAAGCAAAGCCACGGAGCACTGCTCAGCTCACGTGGGGTGTTCTTCAGTTCATACAAGACTTTGCACAGAGTTGCTAACAGAAGATTAGAAGTCATTTTAGTCCGTTTTTTATCTGAAATGTGATTGTACTGGGATTTACTCACTGGGATAACTCACTAGCGTTTTTACTCTATCCAAAAAAGGGAGGCACAGTTTTGTTGTCATTTTTAATAAAACTGAATGCTCCTTCTCCTGATAAATGTATTATACTGAATGCATTTATTTGGACAAATATCCCTAAATCCAAGGAAAGCCAAAACTGGTTTGTTTTTTTCTTTTAATTTGCAGCTGAAGAAACAAATGCAACAGATGATTCAGTGTCTTTACTCTATCATTTCAGCAAGCACTTCCCTCTGCCTTAGCATGAAACTTAAAATCCTAAACCAAATCAAACCTATACACCAAGATGACCTGTTTGGAGCAATTAATCTACTTTAAAATGCATCAAAATTACCTTCTTTTGATTTGTTTTCCTATCCATTAAAATACCAAATTCAGAAAAGGAACAGCACACCTACATGTGACCAAGAGATTAACATTTTTCTTAGCTGTAAATAATTTTAATACTTGAAAAATATATTGCAAATTATTGTCACATACTGTGAAGTTCATTGCACGTAACACCTATCATGTAGGTAGAACGCCTGGTAACAGGGTAGATACACAATTACACATTTTCAGAGTAAGAAGGCCTGTTCCAGACTGGCATCCAAAATAATATTGGACATTCTGTTAGGGAAGAACCACAAGCCCTTTTTTATCTAATCTGTAGACGGCTGCAAGTGTACCTGCCGCTGTTTCTAAAAGAAACCACTGTGCTTGTGCTCTATTGGAAATGGTGCACTGTGTCACACAGGCTGGATTCCATTGGAAGGTAACAGACAGGGGTTTTTTCAAGTGGTGAAATGTACTCTGAAATTTATGGGGGGAAAAAAAAAAAATTTATCCGAATTTTCCTGCAAGATTACATTAAATATCTTGGTTTTAAGCGAGCAGGCTAATTCCTACATAGGTACAACCTAATAACTAATTCTGCAGAGGAGAAGTTGGCCCACAGCCGATGTGGCAGTGGAGAAGCATGGATTCTGGCAGGGGGGTGTCAGTGGAGACAGCACTTCTGCTGAGCCACTGTGAGGTAAGAAAGAGGCGAATTTACTGCTCCTACCCAATGTACAAACACGCTTTGCAAGTGGAGCTGAGCCAGCCCGGGTTGCTGTAAGCCAGAGCCACCTCGGCAGCCCGGAGCCCGGAGCAGGCAGTGTGCGGGACGCTCTTGCTTGTCGCTACAGATTTGGGTTTGGTTTTAATCTACAAAGTACCCACCCATGGAATCTGCTAATGGTTCCACAGTGAAAAATCCTGTAATTCCTCTATTTTAACATAATTTTTTAAAAGAAAGGAAGCAAGCAGGTGAGAAATCGGTGGTTGAAGTCTCCTCGGAGGTACCCAGTGCCTGTCAGGAGCCAGGTTTCTTTCCCCTTACCTGAGAGAAGCCCGCTGCTTCTTCTCAGAGCTTCTTACTTCTTCAGTAGCTTTGCTTTCAGCTCTATGCCTGGCACTCTGCAAATCTGCCAACCAGAGAAAGTACATTATTCTCACATTACTGTCCTAGCTGATCAGCATAACTGACGTGCCACACTGCAAATACTTTCTTTCTTGTCAGTAGACCAAGATGTAACGTATCTTTTTGCGTAACCTTCTCAAAAGTGCTTTTGTCCGCGCAATAGTTTTTCGGCAGACATAACCTTGACTGTAGGACAGAAGTCAGGGTTAGGCTGAGAGCCATGGGGCAGGTTAAATGGAGCCACATTCGCACTGATACACTTGTCCCTCAGGAGGGCTCGGTAGTTTGGAACCTGATGCTGTACTAACACATCACAGCTCCCCAGCACTGCTTATTTGTTTATGTCTGCACGGACTGAGTGGGTATATATTAAACTGGAGGTAACAAGGCTCTCCTTTTGGATAAGGTGCCCACATTTTCTCCTGAAGTATTACTTTTATACTTTTAAAAATACTTTTGAGTATTTTAATTTAGTATTACTTTATCTACTGAAGCGATTATGGTGATACAACTATTATTAGAGTGACTATGAGGCGAACAAGCCAGAGTATAAGCCAATGGCAGACTCTGCCAGTACAGAAAAATGTGTAATTTTTATGCATAGATTCATAAAGGTTACGTAACGCTTAATTGTTTATTCTTATCCAGCAGCAGTGATAGCTATGCACTTGCAAAAAAACATTTTAAACCACTATACATGTTTCCACACGAACTGAGTGCTACAATATCAGCAGAGTTAAAGTGGTACAAGCTGCAAAGGCCTTAAACCTGCCTGGCAGCGCACAAAGACCATTACACAACACAGGGGTCGTTAGTGCTGCCAAGAAGAAAAAATCATCCAGGAGAAGGAACCCTAATTTGCTTAAGAGATACTAAAAAAGGGTAGGCAATTTTGCACCCGAGATCTTAAAACAGGTTCACGGGAGTTAAAATACCACCATAATTATTTGCCTTTAAGTATATATTTATTTGCATTAATAAAGTACAAAGATGGATTTTTAAGGGATTTTGAAGTTTTTCATATTTTTTCCAATGGCTGATTGCACGTCCTTACCAGTATGATTTAACAAGATACTCTTCTTCTTCTGGCTGCCATCTGGTGCCACAGTAAGTTTCACTCGCAGAGTTTTGCTGGAACTAGGAGAATGGTTTACTGATGCATCAACTACCTCATAGATGGTATGAAGCAAGCTGGTAATATCCTATAGTTGGATTGAAACACAAAAATACAATTGTGAAAATGGTATGAAACCTACAGCGTTGATACTTATAACTATTTTAGACTTGGGACTATTAAATGCTGAAATCTCCTCAGAAGTCATTGAATTTAAAACAGGTGAACTCGCACAGAACCTTACAAGAAAGGATTCATTCCCCTTTTCTGTTAACCCCCATTTTTTCAAATCTAGACTGTGATACAACTCCCAGAAACAAAACGGAATGAATTAAGTACATCCATATTCTTCTTCATCAAATGGCAGAGGATTTATGAAATGAGGCAGACCGGATCAAAACAATACTAAAAGCACAAGGCCTTCAGGTTTCCCGAACTGCGAATCAGCGAGGTTGTGTTCTGCCTTTTCTTTTCTTTGGTTTCAACAGAACCCAGGGACAACCATCCAGACTGCACTAAGAACTGAGTTCACACAACCAAAACAAATACAGCAATTGAAGAAAATCTTGGAGATTATGGTTCTACTACTTTTTGGGGTTTTTTTGTCTTGGGATAACCTTGTTAAACGGTTGATTATATAGAGGAAAATCAGTAAGAGAAGGGAGAAAACGGTAAACCTCTGGTTTGGAAATAAATGACATCTGAATGTCACTCATACTGCATATGGGGGTCATATGCATACTGGGGTCTGGCTTATTTTGCAAAATTCAAACCAGTTCTAAATTTACGTTTTTCAACAGCAGCGATTATCCAGTCAGGCCTATTACACAACATTTTTCACACGTCTCTCTGAAGGCAATGGGATGTGAACACATGCTTACGTGTCTGACCATATCAGACAGAACACTAGCCAAATTCAATAAGCCAATTGTTTCAAACGCTGTGTAGTAGCTGGTGAGCTAAAAGGTCTCTCAGGTTGATCTAATCCAGCCAGGCTCAAATAGGGTACTACCTTAAATTCCCAGGATGAAAAGGAGATCTCTTGGCTCACTGCTTTTCCCCAAAGGGATTTCACCTAAATTGGTCTTGGGCACCAGGCCAAGGCCAAAGCATACTGATCATTGCAGGCTATAAAGATCCCATTCAATGTATATCTGAGAATTTTTCCATGCTGATCTTCCTATTTCTTGATCTAAACTCTTTCCAAATGCCTGTGAGCACAAAGGATCTAAATCATGCTTTGTTAAGCGTAACTGGTTCTGAAGATTAAGAGTCAGGTCTATAAACATTCAAAACCTCTATATTTTTTCCTTTGCCCAGAAGCCATGCCCGTAACAACCGCAGCCTGAAATTTAGTATGCCTTAATGGGTCCCAGTACTTCAGTACTCAATAACCTACCCAGTCCTCACCATCTAACCAGCTCTAAAGCTGACAGAGCAATACTAATTTCTACTCACACAGAATTTAGGGAAATACTGACCTTCTGGCCAGGACAGTAGATGATTTTCCAGCTCAATAGGCAGAATGAATAACTAAATCCTAGAGGGTCCAGACTTCATCTTAATATGTAACCTCTCTAACTTCCCTCCATTCAGTGGAATTTCTCCAGTCTTGTGAGTTCAAAACAACATAGTCATTAAAAAAGAGCAGAATTTGCAGTCTCTTCTTTACTTCTCAACGAAATATTTTTTCTACCATTGCCACACGAGCCTCTCTCTCTGTGTATATATATATATAAGGCTGTTAGTACCATGTCAGTAGCTGCTTTCCATCCTTTTGACAAGAACCACTGTCTAAAGCTTGAATGAGGAAGAGACTGCTCAGTGACAATCTGGTGGACGCCTCACAGCTCTTTAATACATTTCACTTCTCATACTTCCACTCTAATTTGAAACCTAGCCAGACCCCTAAATAGACACAGCCGTATCTGACAGCCAGCTTGAAGGGCTGGATTTTTATTTCATCTATGAGAAAAACCCAACCAAGCAAGAACATAAACAGGCCAACAAACAAAATGTATCTGTTGCTTTATACACCCTCCATAAATTATGTCCTAGGTCTCTCGTGCTATAATCCTACACCTTGAGAAGCGAAACCTTCCCCTTCAGCAGAACACTTCAGTACCATGTTTATTCTTAACAGGGCCTGTACACTTAGCGCTTTGCTGAATGGAGCCTTTCCCAGACATTCCTTAACAAGTGTTGGTTAGCCAACATGGCATCTTCCCACACAAGGCTACTATCAAGGCTATTATCAACTCTTTCATTCACCCTTTCTTTTTTCTTCTTACAAGTTGATCATCTCGTCTATTTTAACTTCAATAGGCAAAGACAGAAAGTCTTTACTCCCACTGTCCTGTTACATGAGGTTTTTCCCAGGAGGAGGTCTAACTGGCAGGCAGTCTGGCCCTTCTCTTCTGTAAGGGTCTTTCTCAACAAGCCGCTTGACTCGGCAGTTTATAACATGCTCCCAAATGCTGTCAAGGAACGCCAGATGCACCCGTGTGACACATACTTGGCAAGTCAGAAATATGCGCACGCACATATCACATCAGGACAATCATCTCTCTCGGCCAAACACGCCCGAATTAACCCAAATCAATGTCCAGGCTGCGAGCAGTTTAAGCAGCTGCACAGCGGTATCGGGACACCTCGTGGCCTTACGCTCCGCCGCCTGTGCATTTCGCTGCGTGTTTAATACCGGCGTCCTCCCCAGCCGGCTGAGCTGCTCCGCGTCCTGGCACCGGCTGAACGTGGTGGTCAGGCTGGATGTGCACCAAGATCGAGGTTAGGGAGATCCATAAGTAACCGCTTAATGCTTATGCTGGTCTTTTAAATACCGACTACAACATTTTTATTATAGGATTCATTTACTTGTGGTCCTAATTTGGGGTTGGAAACTGCAGCAAACTGACAGTTCTGATTTGGTCAAACAAGTCTGCTTGGGTCATTCGCTGCTCTCTCATTTACCACGGCCCTGGCTGAGCAGGTACCAGCTAAAGGCAGCCTGAACCTCCTGTTGCTTCACGATTACAGATTCCCGAGGCGCTGAGCTGGTGGGAATGGTCCTCGTCAATGAGTCGGGAACAGTGACTAGAACTACCTCCTCATACCCCCTTTCTGGCAGCTACTGTGGTAATGGCTTCTTGTCAAATTAGTAGCGCTAGACCATTAAAATATATTTTACACAATTTGTATTTTATAGTTATGTCCGTATTTACCCCCAAAAAAATCTTCATCTTCCAGTGGCCTGCCAGGAGCCCGAGGCAATTTATGTTCCCCTTGAAAGCCATCCCACTGAACACTACCTGCATTTAAAGTCCTTAAAGAACTGTCTAAAACCACTGACACAGTTTTACACACCAGCTTGCGCAGATCACTGTCCTCAAGAAACGTGGCATCAAAGATCACTGACAAAAAGCTAGTTACGTTTCCCTCTCTTCTGGTACACCAGCCAACGTGTCTCAGAGACCACTTACCAAAGAATCTAACTTTTCTGCACAAGGGATTACAATTTTTACTACTCACATAATTTTGCAACTGCTTTGCTTAAGACTGCTTGATACTTCCCGCTCAAAAAATGTCATCCCACCTTTCTCAAACTTCCTCCCTTTTTACATGAAAAATATACAAGAATGGATTTTTCAGTGTTTCCCATTTTCCCAAAAATACCATTTGCTTGGTTTTTTAACTGAAATGTACTTTTAAACCATTACTAATTAAAAATCATTGTCTATTTTTAAATTAGTATATTAAATGGATAAAAAGAAATAGAATGTAAAAAAAAAAAAAAGGAAAAAGAAAAAGATTCCTCTCCTTTGTAGCAAAGGGATTATTCTTAGAGGGGGAAGTAGGCTGCATGAATTTACCTAACTTCTGAAGGGCTTCTAGTGTGCAGAATTTCTGCTGGGATAACTAGTTTAATCAAGCAAGAAAAGTGAAACTATGATATTTTTTCTCACAGAGGAAAACAACTGCTTGCTGGATAGTATCCAAACAGCCAGCACATGTCATACCCAGATTTATTTGGGTCTTACTTATTGAATACTACAGTTGGTTTTTCCAGGGCTGAAGGATTTAACAGTGTTAATCTCTGTGTTTTTCACATCCTATTTTATCAAGCAACTAACACAAGAAAGTATATTAAAAAGAGCAACTTCACTAGATTGCCAGAAATACTTGCATTAGAAATACTAAAACCCAACCAGTTAAGGCCACACACGTATGCTGCACTCACACGCGTATCCACGGAATACTTCACAGATCTCCAGTAGGAGATTAGCAGGAATTTAGAACATTCAGAGAAACTAATGGGTCTGCAAAAAGGAACAAGAGCAAATGACATTGAAGTATTCTTCATTCTTTACAGAACTCATGTGACTCAGAAAGTCCCTATTTCAGGTATTACTTTTTTAATTCTAAGGAACATCAGTGGTACAGGCACAACCCTGTTTTTCCAGTATTAGTGTAGTTTATCATCATAGGACTAATCAGCAAATCAGGGATTCTGTAAAGGAAACCAAGTGGTTTTCCCAGCAGAATTAATTTGAGTGAGAAATTTGGACCCCACCCAAAAAAACTCCAAAACAAACCCCCACCAACCCGCCCCCTCAAAAAACACTGAAAGAAAACATTGAGTTTGATTCTTTATAACTTGTGTAGCAGACTGCCTCTAGCTTCCCTCAAAACCAAGAGAGAAAGACGTATTTGCTCTTAATATTTCTCTCTGTCTCAAATCCACCAACTTTAATGTCTGAATGATGGCCCCCTCTGATACAGACAGGCACTACACCTCTGTCTGTTGGTTCCACTGCTGCTGCTACATCATGTGTTAATACAGTGTTGACAAACACAGGGAAAACCAGCAAATTTCAAGATAAGGGTCAGGCCGATAAACAGCAGCCCCAGAAAAGCCAGTGTCTTTCCCCAAGACAAAGATTTGGTGCTGAGTTCTGAATACAGAAATAACCTCAAAGCTTTTCACTCATTACAGAGGATATGAGCAAAAATAACTAAAAAAGGGAAAGAAGAAGAAAAAAAAGAAAGGAAACATAAGAGGAAAAATCGGGTATTTAATGTAAGATACAAAGAACATTTTTAGCATTAAAAATGCATGAAGAGAAACATCCATATGAGTTCATTACCCTTCCCTCAGAAAAAGAAAAGTACAAATGTCTTATTTGTACTTTGTTTGTAGTCTGATTTTTACATACAGCAGGATGTTTTTATTGCAACATGAGCTTTGTTTGATCGCATACATTTTTGGATCATTCTTATTTGGAACCTGAAAGGAGCTCTACTTGCTATTTGTTCAACTACCAGCCTAGAAGAAAATCCTTTTTGTTTTTACTCCTGACAAGAAACTTCCTTGTGTGCTTATTCCTGTGCAGTCACTCACCAAAGAAACTCTATTTTCCAAGAAAGAACTGATAGGGGGGGGAAAAAAAAAAGGATAGTGTTTATGAAGTGTAATAACATTCAGAGAGCTCAATATAAAACCTCATGGATCAAAACACATTAGTTCAATTACCCAAGTTTCAAGTCCGATTACAAATATCTGCATGCAGATAACTACAGTGGAGCTGTCAGTTCTAAAAAGGTCTACAGTACATAATGAATTGTCCTCTTCTGGCTTATGGAATGAAGGGAAACGTTATTAGCCAAGTTTTGTAATGTACATATTAGAGCAGGAAAAGTTATCTCCCGCTACACCAAAAGGACTGAAAAACGGTCGTCTTCTCTGACAGAAAAAGCAGTACTTCAATAACATACAGTAATGCTAATTTTATAATTTGCCATCCCAATAATTATGCTTTCATAATGGGTGTATCTCTCCGAGAAGCATGACTATATCTGAATTTCTAATTACAAGGACTACAGAATAAGTCATACAGACTCTAGGAGGAAATCAAAGCAGTATTAAGTTCTGAAGATGTTGTTAAGATCCAGAAGAAATTTCACTAAGATGGAATTTGAATGCTCTTGCAGTGATCTGTCATTGTGTAAAATCCAAGGAAAATTTTAACCAGTAACTAAATCCATATTTTATTTACAGTTTTCAAATCTTTTAATAAAAAAACCATTTAGTCCACTTGTAAAATTGCACCCCACCTACATGTCTCTTACAAACTTGATTTAACACTGTATATTCCTTTGGAAACTCTCTGGACATGAAGTCCAATGTTTTAAACACAACGACTTTGAATCAAATGAAATAGATGTGGGTGGGCAAGTCACTTCCTTTTGCAGTGTCTCACTTTTCCAACATGAAAAACAAGAATGCTAAAGCTGACTTCTTTTTGTAAAGCACCTCAAGGTCTGCAGATAGAAATCTGACTTAAGAAATTTCATCTCTCTGTGAAATCCAGCTATAAATCCAGGAGACACTGAAGTGTAATTTTCAAAGAAGGAGAGAAGGTCCACACTAAGCTTTTCTCATCACAACACTGGACCTTTGTTTGGAAAAGCTGACGGGTTCTGACAACACGTTCATCAGCTCACTAAATGGCACTGGTACGGATCAGCACCCGTCCTCAGCCTGTCCGTTCTGCCCCAGATCCAGCACTGTGCTTCACGTACTTCTAACTCAAAGCATGTGTTTCATTCTTTTGTAGTCAAAACTATTCATACTCTTAATGTTTGCCATCGTTAAGTCTTTTGCTGCATCGGGAGCAGAGCTGCTTAACAAACAACACTATCAAGCCCACTACGCTGACTGTCAGTCTCTCAGGGGCTAACGGAACAAGAAATTCTACGTCGTACGAAGAGACTGAAATTCCTCTTTTGTGGCCAAGATTATCTATGAGCTGCTATCGTTAGTCATTCCTGCACAAGCAACTCTTAAATTGCATCTGGACTCAACAGAAGACAACCAACCAGATGGATTATACAAATGGCACGGGAACTGCGTGCGAAAGAAGTGTGTACCATAACGGGGAAACTCTGCAATGGTGCATACTATTTGTTTCTATCTTTGGTCACATGTAAAGAGCTGAAAATTATCAACCTATTTGGTCCCTTGGTTAAAAGAATTTTTTTTGGCGCATGTTCAAGCCTGAATATAGCAACCTCCAGACCTCAGAGGAGTATAATTTTCAATCCCTGCACAGATTCGGTTTCAGTTAAGCTGCAGCCTGCTCTTGTAGCAGGGAGAGGTAGAATTTGGCTGTAACATACCCTCTAAGTACAGTCAAATTAAGCTCTTTGGTGTACCACATAATCACAAATAATTATTGTATACATACTTAAAAGCATATTCTCATTATGTTCAGCACATGGAACTCCCACTGACATAAATGGGAATTCCATGCCTGAATGTAAAGGACACCCATGTGTGTGGGTTTGGGGTTTGTGTGTTTTTCCCCTATTCTTTGAGAGTCACAATAATCTTGTAATGAAGACTTAGCCCTGGGTCTCCAGCGATCTGGGTTCAATCTGCCACTAGGTTCTTGTGAGACTTCAGGCAAGTTATTTAATTTTTCTGGTCTCTGTTCCCCATACATTGACAAATACAATGCTACTTCCCCACCTCACCCCCCATTCTCCTTGCCCTCTCCATGTATCTCATCTTCTCATTTGTAACTCTGGTTTTCATCTGCTTATTGCCTTGCACGAGGGGCACAGATTTCATTTGACCATTCAAAGCACTATCCGAGTAGAGACAATAAAAAAAGCCTAGCAGTGATGTTCATATACACATTAAAAACCCTGAACAACCACCACATTTGGCAATTTGTTCATAAATGTCGAAAGACACGTGCCTCAGTCTTCTACGAAAAGTTTCTGCCCTCATTTGGTGTCTAAGGCCACTACACCTTCAGTATTTACCCTATTCTTTTCAATCAGTTCTCAGTAATTTTCACAGACACTGGCATAACAGCCAAGAGAGACAAAACCTGCCAATTTTCAGCTGGTTATCTGAAGGCTTGGGAGCCAGTGAACACACCACACACACACATGCACACAAATCAATGACAGCACATTGCAGTAAATCTCAGTAAAATACATTCTTCTAGAAGAAGTATCATTCAATTTGGATAGAAATGGTTCTGAAAAAGGACAGTATTCTAATCTATGCATCCTCTTATCTGGCTTCTTATTTGCACAGGAAATACGACTTGAAGACATCCTGATAACAAAAAATACAGCCGGGTATGCTTTGACAGCCATTCACTATGGTCATCCAGCAAGTATTATCAATGTTATTTAGACTTGGAGGGAGAAGGCAGAGATCAGCCTTTCAATATTCACGAAAACAACAGAACAGTATAGTTAGTCCTACTGGAAAGAATGTCAGAAAGCAACCTTGCTATTTGGTTAGCTTAACTCTGAAAAGCAGGATAGAAGCCAGAACAATATACATGTGCAGGGGTTTATTTTGACAATGTGTTTAGTTGTTCGGTTGTTTCAGATATATTTCCTCCTCAAATGCCAGTACTATTTCTTAAAGGCTAATCCCAGATATTAAACAACAACCCGTTTAAAAAGTGGTACAGTACATCTGAAAACAGTAAGCTACTGGTGGGAACGTTTCTAGGAGGGAAGGGTCCATGGAAACTGCTGTTTAAGTTGGCAGGACACCTCTATTTCATAGAAGAAAAAATGTTCCTGTTATAAAACACTTCTCTCGTTAGCAAACGCTGCACACAAAGGGGCAGCTGTACTTCGCTTACCTCACGTGTGACTCTTCCGTTGTTATCAAAGTCATACAGTGTGAAGGTCCATTCTTGCCTGTTATCTTCCTCTACAGACACATCACATTGCAATTCCTAAGAAACATGCAAAGAGCAGCTGATTACCTAAAGCAAAAGGCCTGTTTGCAGAGGAGACTCTCCGTAAGAGGAGGCTGCTTTCTTCCTTCCTTCCTCCCTCCCTCACGGAGGAAGCCTTCAGGACGTGTCCCGGGGAGGCCTCTGTCCACCACACTGAAAGAGTCTCATCCCAATCGCACCATAATCCTAACTCCCTTGGGCTCGACTTCAGGGAATCTGCACGATGCTTTCTACTTCATTGTAGAAAACACAAAAAGGTACAAGAAAACTACTCCCTGAAGCTCTTGAAATATAGTAAGATTTCCCACTAAAAAGTGAGAAAGAAAACTCGGCTTAACTCGGGAAAAGAAAGACAACAGAACAGACTCGGAGAACGAGGCGGTACGCTGCAGTGCCAGGAGCAGTCATTAATGCAAAGTGGACATATGGCACAAATCCTCCCCAGTGAGACCTGTCCTTGACACAGATATTTGACACCCGACGGTTGTCAGTTAGTGCAGTACAGCATCACGCCACCGAAGCTCCTGCAACGCAGCCTGCCTGGGAAGTGGCAGGTAAAGACCTGGGAGCAGCGCCTGGTCCTTACTTTCACTGTGCTTTTGTTAGTGAGAGTGTGAGCTGTGGAAAGCCTGAAAGAATCAATTTGTTAAAGGGAAAAAACATTCTCAAACCAAACCCAAGACTTCAGTCAAGAACAAAGGGCGCACTTTGACCGACTCCGGTCACCTGGGTGCAAACGCTTTGCTCTCTCTCAAGACCCGTGCAATCAAAATTATCCAGAGCCACAACAAGGCAAAACAGAAAAGTTACAGTGCAATTAAAATGAAAGCCACTGTATGCAAGTAAAATAAACAGCTCCAAATAGCTTCAGCATGATAGAGCTCAAAATACCTGGTTGATCTTCTGACTTGAAACCAATTCCCTACAGCAGTTAGCGGTCCCCCGTCCCCTGCCGAGTTCAAAGGCAGGCTGCTCCCGCGGTACCCAGCCCAGCCCGCGCTGCCAAGCGCCCCGCGCTCTGCTGTGGAAACACAGTCTCCCATTACATAAACATTCCCGGCACCTTGAAAAGCCAAATCACATCCCCCTCAGATTTAGACCTCTTGTCTCAACACGTGCATTTCTGATTCTTTTATACCTTTGACACATTTACCAATCTCTCGGCTCCTAGCTGACATAGCTGGAAAACTTTCATTTGTAGAACAAGGGAAAAAAGTATCAATACTTGGTTCCTTGCCACATATTAATACTTCCCTGTCCCACATTGCCTAACATAACATCTTTATGTGAGGATGTGCTCTGCTTAGTTAAGAGCCATGGCAACCTTCCCTGCATTAGTCATGGAGCCTTGTACCAAGTGCTAACCTTTATGGCATGCCAAGATCTACTCGGGAACAAACACAGGCTTTGCCGGTACGGTAGAGTTCCAGCTTCTCTGGCACCAACCATGTTGACAGGTGTCCTCCAACGTTCAAATATCAAGGCACTGTTAATTGCAATTTATCATCCCTTTCCTGTCTGCAAATGTCTGCAATTCAAGGTAGAATATAAAGCGCGCCTAGAAAAAAAGTTACCGCTGTGCAAAAAAAAAAGAAAAAAGGCTGGAAAAGTCACCTCCCCCAAAAAAGGCCCACGAGCACCTAGCAACACCTGAACTGCCTATGGGAAAGCTACCTCCTTTTAATCAGCCTTAAAACAGTAAAAAATAAATCATACTAGACTACTAAAGCTGCTCTAGAGAAGGAAACGAGCACTGGAGCCACGCTGCAAGGTGGCTGCATGGTCTTTTAAATAACAATGGAGGAATGCAAAGCTCATTACTGTGACAGGCTGACAGCACGGAAAGGCAGAAGTTTGCCGTGTCTGCTGGAGTGCAGAGAGATGAAAATTCATGCTGTTTCTTGCCAGTATCAGAGTATCTTCCTCCTCACCAAGACAGACAACCCTCTAGCTGGATGACAGCATGCTTCAATACTCCTATTTATTAGAACACTCCCTACATAAACAAAACCTGCCGACTACACACAAGGTCTGGCAGTTTTATGATGTTTGTAAGTCTAGAAGGAAATAGACCATCAGACTCATTGCCCTCCACGATCCTTCTCCTCCTGCCATCTATCAGATGGATTTCCCGCGTAGCAGGTCAGGGTTATTTCACTTTGGAGACCCAGGCACAAAAGATCGATGGTTAAGGAAGCTTTCACAAACCTCTTTTACACTAGGCAGATTTAACCAAGTGCAATAGTCCATGGAAGTCCTTTAATCTAAAGGTTTGATAACGTGATAGCACAACATTTAGCATAATAAATTACTAACGAAAGGATCACAGATAAAGGATGAACGCGAATGTCTCTTCCTACCGTACATCTCAGGTCCTACAGAGGAATGATCATCATTTGATCCTCTCCAAACCTGGAAATAAATCTCATTAATTACCTCGTAAGGAGCACCACTAGTAAGACACCGACCTGTGCCAATTCTGCCCCCTCCTGTATCCACCACAATTGTCAGGAGCTGTATATATGCATCAGAGGGCACCATTTGGTCCATAGGTTATTTTTCTATCATGATTATGTCAGTACAGTGGAAGTTTAAAATAGAGAGGACTTACTTCAAATTTCAGTTGCTTCTTGGAACCTGTGCGTGTGTCACTTTCTTTTTCTGCTTTCTTTTCATCTCCGCTGCAAACTCCATCTGTCTTCTCTGGAGGCAAAGCCACTGTGAAAAATATATTTAAGAAAGAACGCTTATAAGGAAATGTCAAAGCAGTCTCGCATTTGCAAATCTGTCTTTATATTTAGGGTGAAATTGATTTCAGCAAACTTGTAAGAGAGGATCATTATACTTGATTTGCTTTTGTGTTCACTACACATCTGGGATAATTTCTGCAGACAATCTACCAACAGCGTTTGGTACACAGCCTCTCCTACAAACATCACTACTCACAGGAAGTTCAAACACAGCATTATGAGAATATAAATCAGCAGAACCGTTACTGTAAGTAAGTTGAATAATTTTGCAAAATATTGAAAGTTTGTGACACATTGCAAAAACACATTGCATTCACTAGTGGTGAATGAAGTAATGAAGCTGAAATGAAATCCTCATTCTGTTTCAATTTCCCTCTTCAAATACAAATAAGCCTTACTACCTGCCATAAAGGTTAAGCTGCCTTTTCTAAAGTATGTATGAAAAAGTATATTTTACCTAAGTTTCAAGTTAAAACATTTGCACTTGCACAATTCAATAGCACTCATGAAGAGAATCAGTATTAATATCTATCAGATACATATCACAACATATAGCAGATATATAACAAAAAGATACATATTTCTCACGTGGATTAAAATGCCCATGAACGTAATAGCTGTGCCTTTGGCTCCTGCAGAGGCACTCACCCTTGCACATGACAAAACACTATATCTGAAGGAAATGGATCCTAGATTCATTATGAAAATATACAGAATTTTTTTAACCCTATCGTCACTTTAGATAGGATTTTTTTCTACATCCGCATACCTCTGCCAACAGTGTTATACCCACACTTCATTAGGCACAGCAGACTTTCTGCCTGTTGCCCAAAATATTGGGAGAATGTGGGTCTTAAAGTCAGCATTTTTTCTCTTGCACTGCAGCATTTGCATTTACCCGAAGCCTTCAGCCTAATGCTATGTAGGAACCATTTCTTGGGGGTTCCTCTGTAAGTAAGTTCTCATGTAAGTGCCAGCTCAGTAAAAGAGCAGACGTGATCCTCTCCAGTTCAGGATGACCCATTTCAAACTGGGTTTACTCTGTGGCTGTCCTGGTGTTCTGAGTACTGAGGTGCCTCCCAAGAATTCTCCCAGGAAAGCAAGTCACTAACACACTAGAAATTAAGATATTCTATTAGCTATCTTTCAGCATTTTCTTTAACATTTACAATTGAACAACTAGCTAAAACAAAAACAAAACAAAAAAGCCCTCTACCCTTACCACAGCTTTATACTCTCAGAAATTCCAAAAGCTAAAATTTCTGCCACAACATTCACAACGCCACGCTGCAACGTATCACATTTTCTACTCTTCTTTGTTTAACACTGTTGTATCACCTTTTTTGGCTTTCAAAACTGTGGTATACTAAAAAAGATTCTGGATATGCAGGAAAGAAAGGGGGAATGAGGTAGAAATCCTAACCTTTGGAATTTGCTGACTTTGATACTTATTTGCCATTTTGATGTTATAGTACCACCAGCTTCCCAACACGCACGTGTAATTTGCACGGTACAAATGCAAGTAGGCAGGGAGTTCACTGTACACACCCCCACACACTGACACACTCTGATTTCTCCTCTAAGCTGTGTAGGATTCCCTACACCAAGCAGGAAGGTCAGCGGAAGGAAGAGAAAGCTCACTTCACGGCAACTTCTTCCCTCGTCCTTTTAACCTGGTGTCCTCAGATGGGCAGGGACTGCTTATTAGGAATTGTTTATATAGTGTTTATCCTAATGAAGACACATATTAAACTAAATACTACTTAGAATAAAGAAGTTTGAGGTATATCTGAAAAAGGGCCATTTGCTTTATGCTCACTTTGTCCATAAATACAACTCCATGTTCCTGGAAGTTCAAGGCTAAGGCCACGGAAAGACCCCCATAAAACAAAAGACAATGTTTGGTTGTCTACCTCAGTTCAGCCTTGTTTCATTCTGAAATCAACACGAAATGAAAAGGTAATGTGGGCCTTCATAATAAGGACAGTTGCCTTGAGAGTGGTTCCTCATGACTGTTAAATATGTCCCTAGATTCCGAGTGGCTCCTTGTACCAGTGCTCAGTTCCTCACAGAACAGTTCTGACTCAGATGATGGAAGCATCTGTATGAGGGGCTTTTGCAATCCCTTGCAATCTCGCTCTAGGGAACGTGAAATAAATGAAAGCTGGGCTGGTATGACCCCTAGCTCCGTTGGAACAGTGGACAGCCAACTGGGAAAAAACCCCTGTCCACCTCTGTTATCACACATACTTTTAAATGTATAAAGGTACATAACGTCCAAAAGACTCCCACAGTGGCATGGCAGCATTAGGCTGAGAGCACTGAGGAGCATTTCCTGCACGAGGTGACTATTCCCTGCCCCGACGCTCTTTGCGGGGTTTCTCTGTCGGAACGAGGTGTCTTCCGGAGCGCCCTCTCCCTCGCCGCGCTCCTGCGCTGTGCTGGAAGCTGCGGCATGTCAACGGAGCTCCCCAGCCCACGGCGGGCTGTGAGAGGAACCGCACCGAGTCACCTCCTGGTTTCAGGAAGGGCCCTTCCACCGGCACGTTTAATAACCTTTCTGGATGTACGGTCTGTGTGTTCAGATAGGAAGCTTTCACTTTAATGTATAATTTATGTAACAGAGGAAAAAATGTGCTCTGACAAATTAGTACTCTCAAAAAAACAAGAGTTCAACTATTGGGGAAGGAGGGGCTACATCTTGCAGTACACTCCTTGAGAGAGTTTAAATACTGTATGCCAGAAATTATCCTCTTTGAGCTTCGCTGACCTTTGATCTGGAGAACTCATTGGCCCTGCTTCTCTGGGGAATTATCCTTTGAAATCAGTTACTCATTTTGGAGCTCAGATGAAATGGGGAAATCTGGTGATCTCATCCTGATGTCAAGTTTCATTCAGCAAAGAAAAATTAAATCTAAATGAGGAAACTTTAAAGGGGAATATGGTGGTATTAAAATAATATTTACAAGTGATCAAATAATGTGTCTGTGCATATATCCTCGTGTGCCTTATCCAAACCCAATGAACATTTAAAAATACATACCAGAGTACGTCTGTTTTGTCTGAGAAGAGAAGTACGAGTGTTTGGTATCTTGTTTCTATACTTAGTGCTGACTATTGACATGGGTTCTGTTTCATGAAGGATACAAACACATGCTGAACCTACTTATAAATAAAATGAGAATGTCTGCTTGGGACAGCTAAAACTGGCAGCCTACAAACAGAGATCCACCAGCGAGCCGCGTGCCAAGCGTCAGATACACTCACAATGTGAACTTCCTTTCAGCTCTGCCAATGACATTAAACTAGACCAGACAAGATAGCTATCTCAAAGGAGTGTGGAGAATTAATAGACTTGTGTTTCCAAAGTCTGGGCCATCAGAAACAGGTCCACATACAATATATCATCTGTGCAAAATACTTGCTTACCTCCCCACTCAGATAACAAGTCCTGACAAAGAGAATGCTCTACTCGGACGAGCACACAGAGAAACCTACCCTTGTTGTGGGAATCCACAACTGGAGGGGGGAAAAAAAAGGAAGTATATTTATTGCTTCTCATGGGAATAACCATATGCGCTCAAAAACAATGTTCCCTACAGAATGTTTCATGAATTGAAATACTGCATATGTTTTCTTTATGATGTTCTCTTTTCTTGTTCATTATTAATGGTCTTGTATTCACTTCTATAACCTTAAGACACTATAAAAATGCGTCTGGACAATATTTGAAATTGGAAAGACAATAAAGGAAAAATATTAACTTGGAAAAATTGTGAAATACCATTCTTTCATGAAAAACAAACTGACTGGCTTAAGTGTACTAGCAGATGTTTCTCTCTAAGACTGTTAATTACTACCACCCAATTGCTTGTAATTGAGGTGGGGGAGGAAGAAAGAAGAGAATGAACGCCAGTTTAAAGGTATTAAGACTCATCCCTGAAGAATTAAGTCTTTTTTTTCAGAGTTTTATTCATTCCTAAGAAAAGGAAAGGGTAATAACTGGAACTTCTTCTTAGTAATCACCAAAAAATCTCAGAAATGAGGTAAAACTGATTGCTATGCTGTGTGTATTGAACGAGCATACAAATCCTGAACTCCAGACATCCAAACCGCTCTTCACATCCTGCATCTGAGAATAAGGGGGAAAAAACAGAGAGCCAAAACAGAGCTGCAGTCAGTTTGAAAAGTGACTGTTTAAACTTCCACCCTCACTCGGGTGGGTTGTCATTCTGGAGTTCTCAAAGCCTCATTCAAGCAACACACCGGGCTCTTTAACAAATGGTCTTCCTTTTCAAAGTAAGAACAGTTTCACTCTATTTTTCAGTGGTACTTCACAGTTTAGTCAGGCGGATTAAGACAATCTTGTGGCCAGCAACAAAAAAGGATGCAACTCTGATGAATGTTCAGGTCTCGGTTAGAGCCCAGCTACCACCCAGTCCAAATCCGCACAGCAGTGAGCAGAACTCAGGCTGAGGATGAGCTGCTTCACAGCCGCTGGGATGACCGCCGTTCCGAAAGGTGTGGGATGGATCACAGGGCTTTAACTCACGAAGCAGAACTATGGGAGAAGCTATGCAATTCCACAGGGGTAAATTATGACTGGACATTACCAGTGACTATTGTCTTAACGTCAGGGTCATTACTGTGTAATTTTTGAGAGAAAGCAGAGTAAAGGTAAAATTGGAGAACTGACAAAAATGCCACCTATGAAAGTCAGCATCTGGCATACACAAAACTAAACCCTTTGAAGTGAAATATTACTACTCGGATAGACTGGATTCCACAGCAATTTTTTAAAACTACTACCAGAAACAAAGGGACAGAATTATCCGTATGTGGGGGAAAAAACCAAACCACACGCCAGAACCTGAGACTTGTGGGGGAGTAGGATAAAATGAAAATTACAAAATGCATATAGATATATGAGGACAGGTAGATAAGCACTTCTGTAACAGCTCCAATTGAACTGCAGTAGCAGCATTTGACTGGCAGAATTCAGCGTCAAGGAGCTGGCCCAGCTGAGCTCAGTAGTAAAATCCCTACCGGTGTCAATAAGGTAAGGGTTCCACTTCCAGTTTACAGACCTAGCAGACGCAGCGGAACTTAAAGTCAGAGACTATGAGAACTAAAGGGATAGCAACAGAACTAATTGTGTTGATTTTCCTGATGTCTCTGATGTCTAAATTATCTGGTTCTGTCAACGTATTTTTCATTGCAAATCAGGTTTGACAAACATAACTGACATTCTTCGCTGACTGCATGACAACAACCACAGCAATAATAACTACATTTCAAAGTCCAAACTGAGAAGTCATCCTTTAATTACCAATTACATTCACATTCAGATTTCACTTTTAAGTTCTCCTGGAGGCCACGGATGAAGAAGTATCACCCCCATTAAGGACACATTTTGGTTTTATTCCACAGAGTTGAAATATATCCCCGTTGGAGACAACTTTGCTTGAGCAAAGGTCCTCTTCTCCAGTGGCAAATGAACATGGGCAGAACAGGACCAGGAAGGGAGTAACACTCCTGTTCCACAGCCACCAGAATAAGCCCATAGAAAAACAGGCTCGTCCTGGGCCAGTGCCAAAAGCGTGTATTCAACTTTCTCTGGCTGAAAGCTGAAGCTGATGAATTAGACACACCCTTCAAAACAACAAAGATCAAGCTGCCTTCTCTGAAACTTACTGTAGGGAAATTAATTGTCCATTTTAAGTCCAGTGGGACAAGTCAAAACCAATTTAGCAAGAGCTGTACTAGTAGTGCTTTGTACTAGTCTGGGATGGGTATTTCAACCTGAAAATATAGAGAGAAATCACATTCTTCTAGTTCACTGCTTCCTGTTGATGGCTAAAACACAAATTAAAGGTTCAATCGCACACCATGAAGTGGGGAAAAAAAAAGATTGATGATGTCACAAGCCCAATGCCAACACCCGGCCAGGGGGAGACAGTCCGGCACAGAACAGAGGGCCAGGGACTCAGACCATGGGATGGCTTACAAAAACCCCAACACAAATAGACAACCAATGTATGTTTTAATCATTCAGGCATCAGATAATGATTCTAACTGACAAGTCACCACTAGGACACTGGGGAATTGCTAAACTGAAATTCACTCAAATGTTCAGAAAACATTTTCTCTCCTGAATAAAAAATAGTCAAACTCACAGGTCTCTGGAACACCAACTCCCTTCCAGCTCCAGTTCCTTTTGCCAACCCCAATAATTTGACATATGTAAGTAGCAAGATTTCCAAGCCTTGATACAGAATCACAGGTTTCCATTTAGGTCTTTTTTTGGGTTGTTGGGTTGGGGGGCGGGGGGGCAGATTTTTTACTATCTCCTTATGAAAAAAAGATTTGTACTAAAGATGCAGATACAAAGGAGAATAGGATCTCTCTCTGCTAGCTAGGGCGTAACTCATACATGCTTAAACACTAAACCCAGATTTCTCACACTCTCGTTGGACTGAGTTTGCTGAAGGGAGGGAGTTCGCTGAATTTTGCCAGATTATGATTCCCTTTTCCAATTAGTTCCCCAACTGGCTGTATTTCATCAACAGCAACTGCCAGATTAAATGCCTTACTTGACCATCTTCACCCAATACACTTTGATGTTCAGTTCTCAAGCTTCAAAATACCTTTTGGATGAAGATCAGACAGCACTAAACAGAATTACTAATTAATTAAGCAAAGTTAAATTTTAAACACTGTTTGTTGTGTTAGCCAAAAGCCTGAACAGAACCGACTTTTTTTCCCTTCCTTGTCGGAGATCAAAGAAGATCATTTCTCCCTCCCCTCCCCTTTCATAAAAAAAAAAATAAAAATTGGGGGGATGGGGGCAGGGGGGAGAATCTCCATACGCTTTGGTCGGAATAGTTCAGGATGATACCTGTAGCAGCAAGATTAGTGTTTGATCAGTGGGTATATCAAAAGCCACACTAACAGAGTGCAATCTGCTACAACTATCTGTATCATTTAACACGAGCAAGTACTTACGTGAAAACTGTCACTGTCATATGGACCACTCACCACTTTCTAACAGCATTATGTGTCCCTGGAGCTCTGAACGGGCCTGCGAAGTGTTGAAGAGTGACAGATGGGGACACCAACTGATCATTTGTGACTTAAAGTAAAAGAAGAAAGACCTCTCTTCTCTAAAGATGGCCATACACTGATTTTGGTTAGTAACTGGTAACAATTTTGCTTTTTAAAAACGCTTTCTCAGTGTAAGTTGCTGATATGCCCGTTCACGTAGGATTTTCTATCTCAAATTTTCTTTGTCTCTTTGGATTTTTTCCCCCTGAGATTCACAAGGGAAAAAAAAGCAGGAAGAAACCCCGCCACTACATAACCCTTTATTCAAATGAAGGCTGAGTAGGTAGTGTTATTAATAATGTAGGCTTTGATATCAACTCACTCCCATCTAACTTAGATGTTCAATGGAAAAATCATGTTTCCACCTCCTTTGCTATGATAACGGAGCCTCTAAAGGTACATGAAATGTAATATTCATTTCAGCAGAACTGCTTCCCATGAGGAAGAACGTCACTCTGACCCTCACAAAGCTGGCCTTTTATAGACAGCAATGTTGTGGACCTGTACTGTGACATTATTTTGGCTTTTATGAACCAGTTGCACATCTGACAACTCTTTCATAGTTAATATTCAGTAGCAGGTTCAGTGTTCCCATCCTCAGAGCCCTGCACGTTACTCTGAGAGGTGGGGGAGAATGGAAATTAATCCACAACACAACTGAAAAGCAATATAGTGACAATATAGTGACTAACAGTCCAGCATATACGTGTGCACATAGGAGCACACGCCTCTTTCCTTTTCATATTTATACATGAGCAAGGAATGGTACCGTGCTGACACATCACATACTGCAAAACATGCAGAGAAATAAAATTCATCAAGGCTTGACCCAACCACCTCGTTTAAAGTCTAGAGAGCACACAGGATCTTACCACAAGAAATGATTCCCACAGAGCAAACGCTGGTACCTGCTCACCATTTTTCATAAGTACAGTACAACCTAAAGACCGCAGCCAGAGGTGGAAGCCCGCTGTGCTACATACTGCTCAAAATGCAGAAGAGGAGATGGTTTGGAAAACATTTACGGGAGAAGCCAGCCCTTCCTCTTGCTCTAGAGAGCCCACGTCTTTCACAACTCAAGATTCAGCTTCCCACTTGGAGCTACCCCTTTGGTGGAAAACACAGCAATACCCTCCTAGACAGTGTCACTGTGAATTTTCTTTAAAACGTCGCATCTTGAAATCTGGGCAGCAACCTCCTCCTGCTCGTGGGGCCTGGGCAGCCACCCCGCAGGAGCAGGAGGGGCCTGGGACAGGGCAGAGGGGTGGGCGCCCAGCGCAGCTCCCCGGGGGTCCTGCAGCGGGCACCAAGCGGTCTTTGCCAAGGACAGTCTTCCACACCTGGATGGCCCCACTCTCTGTAAAGGCTCATCAAAATAACCACACAAGGGCCTGCAGCGCTGCACTTGAACTTCATGCCTCCACATCCTGAAGAGGGGCTCTGACGCCCCCCTAAGTGAGCCTTCTGCGGGCAGAGCTGAGGGCTGCCATGGCTCCCCCCGGCACCCCCAGCCGGCGCTGAGCCCTGTG
Source organism: Chionis minor (assembly GCA_013398295.1). NCBI lineage: Eukaryota > Metazoa > Chordata > Aves > Charadriiformes > Chionidae > Chionis > Chionis minor. Next base: position 1,805,961 of record VZSF01001349.1, read on the forward strand.
CGCAGCCCGGCCGACAGGCACAGCGAAGCCCCCGCTCCTCCGGAGCCCTGGGAAAATTCCTCGGGCAGCAGCTCTCTTACTTCTGGATATTTTGTTTTACAACTATTCCTTTCCTCTCTTTTTGTTACCTTTACAGTTTTAAATCCCTTTCGGCACAAAGTTGGGCACTTTGTATGACATATTCTACTTGTGAAAGGACCTGGCTTGCTGGATCAAATTTATAAAGCAAGAAAAAAAATGATTACTGGTATTTTTATTTTTTGGTAGGCTGGGGGTTGGGACTTTCCATCTAACAAGAGCAGCTGGACTCCGAGCTCTTTCAAGAGCAGAAATGTTGCTTCAGGTTCATTTCCACAACCCCATAGTGCTGCATTTATTATTTGCTTTTACTCACAAACTAGTTGTGGTTACCAAAAAAAACCCCAAAAAACCCCTCTTCCAAACAAATGACATTTTATCTTTTTCTCCACAGGAGAATAAGGTTGACTGCTACTTATGCTTTGAGGTTTGGATATGATTGAGATGAAACATCTGTTAAGAAAAAAGGTATGGGGGGGACTTTTTTCTGCTAAAAATATCATGCCTTTTTTTTTCCACCAAACTTGAAACATGTGATGAAATTCAACTTTTAAAATATAACCCTGGAGCTACTTGAAACTATAAAAGTCTCCTCAGTATCTGAGGCAAGTCAGAATTTCCACTGTTCAAGCTGGGCTTTTATGAAGAGCAGACTTTAGAAAAAGCTGTAATCTGTCTAGGTAACAAAGGGCACTTGTTCTGCCTGGTGAGGTAAAACTTTGGGTTTCTGTAGCTACTGCAGCAGAAGTGGAGTCGAAGCACACAAAAGCACCCTGACTGATACACACTTTGAATTTGGAATAGCAACTGGCAAAAGCAATATGCTTTCCACTGAAATTGCCTCTACAGGTCTGCGTGTATACGCTGGCGTGTTTGCAGGGTTCAGCAGGATGACAAGTTGTTGTGTCTGAACTCTCCAGCCCGATGGTTCATGCATCCATCTGGCTTTACACCTATCCAGCCGTCTACATAAAACGATGGCTCCTAAATTCCATCCCAGAAATGCAAGAACTATTTAATCCTGTCTTAAACTGTATCCTCACATGAGACACTCTGGGATATGAAATCCCTCTGGGCAGGAGAGCAGGGCCTTACAAGAGCACGATGTGGGATCTAAACAAAAGCCTACTGCAGAAAGTACCAAAAACCCAGCAAAGGCAGCATTCCGAAACTCGGCTGCCCAGCTGTGTCAAGGTCAAGTCAAGCACAAGAGAACTGGCAACTTCAGGACTATTCGGGAGTTGCAGCAGGCCATATTGCCTATTAAATGCAGTATTCAAGGTTTCTAAAAATAAATGTAATGTTTCATGTAAAGGCAAGGGATTTGAAACAAATATATTGTCTTCTGAAACAGCACGGGCCAAAACTTCTTTCAATTACAAGAGCACAAAACTGGAAACACCAGCATGAGAGTATTATCTGGCCCCAAATCTTTGCCTGGAAATATGCTCTAGTTTCACATGGATTAAAAAAAGAGAGAGTCACAAGAGAGTCAGAGAAGAATGGCATTTTGACTCACTTTTCAAAAACATGTTTAATAAAACCTCCACGAACTGTGGTCAAAGCTACAAGAAAAATAACTGGTAATAATCGTTGCTGGGAAATTAAAAGTAAAAAAGGACCTTTGTTCTTCAAGTAGAATAAATGAAACCACTGGTATTCATCATGTTTCCAGAGAGATTGTTTTCAAACTCCTGACTTGTTCCCATATTTCATTCTTTGTTCTTGGTGGTGGATGTCCTGGGGCAAAGTTCAAGTGCATTTTTATACTGCTGCACACACAGAGCAATGGAGCTTTATCTCTGTACCATACCCACCAGGTCAGCTGCCTCTCAAGAGATACGCCCGAGTCCCTCAGATGGCCAAAGGGCACCTGGTGGTGGACCCTGCCTTCTGGATTAGCCCCCACTGCGGAGGCAGGAGAGCAGGACACGAAGACCCGTGTGCCTGGCTGGAACCCAGCTGTCTCTGGTGGTACGGGTTTGGCTGGTCTGCCCATGCAGCGGCAGCCAGAGCAGAGCTCTGCTTCCCAGCCTGAGCTAGATGGAGAGCTCACCTGTACGATCAGCCTACGCACGCTACAGTTCCTTCCTCCTCTGAACCACAACATTGACAGCACGAGGGAAAGACCAGTGACCAAAACTGATTTGGTGAATCCCGACTACTGAGGCCCAGCCCTTTCAAACCTCATGCACAGAGATGAGCCTTGTGTCACCAGCACCCATTTCTTGCCCCTATCTCTGTCCCACTACATGGTGGGACACATCCCTTGGGCTTCCACTCGCTGGTGTGAGCAACCAGCTGGGTGCCACAGGCTGCTGCCTCAGCACCGCCCTGATGCTTCGCTCACCTTCAGGATGTGGAAAGCAAATGCAAGAGCCCTCCTCCCTTCGATGAGATCTCCCTACGCCATGCAGGTCCGCAATTCGATTGCCCAGCCTCCCACACGCACCCTGATCGTCTGCCTCTTACGTGCTACAGAAGCAGCAGCTTGAGAGATTTGTAGACACAGATTTTTAACAGCTCTATCCACAGGTGGCTCTTTGCCTCCGAGCAAAGTAGTTCACGACTACCCCAGAGCTGAGATTAAATGAATATTCTTATTCTTGATTGAGTCTTTTTTTTAATGACTACTCAGAAAGAGCATTAGCTTCTCTGTGAAAGAAGGAAATGTTGCCAGTCTTAGGTAGAAGGAAAGAGTATGGAAATCCAATATTGTTATAAATACCAAGCATGCATATAATATTAAAGCTTCCCATGTTTAAGGTGTTCATAGGGACCAACTCTGTGCTTTTTTGAGGTGCTTGTTCACTTCCCTTTTCACTACCTCAGTTTTCTACTGAAATGTTTTTTGTAGATTACACATTAACATTTGGCTTTCTTAAGCCACCATGAAGAATAGAGACCGCTTGTAAGTTTGGCGGGTTTTCTTGTGTGCTGTACTTCCAAACCCTGTCTCTGTCATATGGTAAGGGACAGACATGGATGCAGGAAATCCCAGGCTCTGTTCTCAGCTTTGCTATTGTGCCCCTGAACCAAACATGCCACTTGCTTGTGTTCAGGCATGACAATTTTCCAGCAGCGTAGAATGATCTGAAAGCAGAGACCAACGTGAAGGTATTATTACTTGCAGCAGATACGAACTTCCCAACCCAACGCAGAGGATCGATAACCCAGAGCAAAGCTCTCAAACTGCAGACAAAACACACCATCTATCAAAAACTGTCCGGCAGCATCGGGAGGAGCTGGTGGGTCGTGAGCTAAAGGCAGCGACACCCTCCATGCAGGGAACAAGCGCGGCGCGGGCAGCAGAGCAGAGGTTCAGTGTGAGGAGGAAAGCTCACCCTCCGAGGTGACGTAACAGCCCACTTTTCACTGCCTCTCTGTGCTCCTCTTGCCAACATGGGTGGGAGCTGTTAGACACTGTAAAGGTCCGTTTGGAAACACCTGGAGACCACTAACTCAGGAGACACAGGCCATGGCCAACCCTTGGATGGCAACAGCCTTTCATCACTACTGCCCTGGCTGCACTTGAAACAGCAGCTCTAGAAGTAAAAGCTTCTGCTGCAAATACCAGCCCCCCTCAACTGGAACAGCTAATGTTAAGAAACACTTGTACAATTTTATATTTTTTTTAAAGTGCCTTATGCCATAAGATTTTCCTCCCACTCATGGCAAACAGCCTACCTGCTTCTTATAATTTCCTGGATCTGTGTATGACCACAGGAAAACTTCTGCTAATCCTACCAGTCTCATGTTCTTTGGTGACTTTTATTCTAACTGCCAAACTAAGCAGTTTTCTCTTGGCACTCTCCAGTGCTCCCTTCCCCCCTCTCCCCCCATGTTCTTTGGTTCTCCTTCCAGTTCACAGTGACCAGCTTATCAGCTTCCAGCCTTGGCAGGGAATAGCTGTTTGCCAGATCGTGGTGGCTGGTGCCGATGGGTCACCCTGAAGCTGAAGATATTTTTCAGAGTTGTTTCACATCACATTTAGTAGGAAAGAATACAGCAGAAAGCTCTGGACAACCAAAAAAAACCAGCCGGTGAGCAAGTGATGGCCGGTCTGAGGGGAAGACGTAGCACATCCTCAATGCTCAGTACAGCACATCTAGGGTAAGGGTGCAGGATTAGCAACGAGTCATTAAAATGCAGAGCTCCCATACAACAGCCCAGAAGGCTGACCACAAAACCACCTTTAAGGTAGAATTATTAGCATTCTGTTTGCAGTAGCAGCGATAAACAGGTATGTGGTTTAACAACATGACAGAGAACGGACCTTCTTTTCCTGGAGAGCAGCAAGCCTTCATCAGTGGTACTTAGGTAGGTAGTAACAACAGCGCTGAGAAAAAGCAACTTTGCCCATGTGCAAGATGCAATCTATGTCTTTTCTATAAATACATTGGAATTCCATGTACCTGACACATAGAAAGTTATTTAAGCTTTAGAAAATAAATGAAATAACCATCATAAATGAAGGCATTAACTAGAAAGGAGCATGCAGTTTGAAATAACTGCCTTTTATTACCGATTCAGAGCTCAGCCTAGCACAATACATGAATTTATTACAGCTGAGAGATTAGAAAAGTATGGTAAAAAGTGTCTCACAGGCAAATAGAAGGTTAGCTAAAATAGTTCAAATACTTGTTCAAGTTTCCTTTGCTGACAGGTTTATAAACAATTTGGGCCCAAGTACCATCCCTTGCCACCCGTTCCCTGAGTTGACAACCCAACAGATACTCGACCAATTACCAATTTCAGAAACAGCTGAAGGAACTGAAGTCTTCACTGAATTTTTCCTGAGCAGAGAGACAGAGGAGAGGGAATTACCTTGCAAGGCATGAGCGCAGCCCTGCTGCGGGGTAGGCACGTCCAGCCCCTGTCCTCCCCTGCAGCTACAGCCCCAGCGCGGGGGAAGCGCGGGCACCGCGGCAGCACCCGCAGGGAAGCCAATGTGCTCTCCTCACCGGGATGGCTGGGATGCATACGGGGGGAAACACGTGCAGCTGTGTGGGACCCAGGAAGGCTGACAGCATTGAGCCTTAAACCACTAGTTCATTCTTTACTAGTGGTTCCTTGTTTGCTTATTAGTTCTTATTAAAGTAAAAAATAACAACGCAGCTCTTCATGGTGGAAACGGTTAACCACACCTCAGCTCCCACTTGACCACATATTCCCTGGATGCTGGGTGGAGGAAGAAGAGATAAAGGACTGATTGGACATACTAGTAACATCTTGAAAAACATACAATAATATTAAAACTATAATGAATTACCTTTCTGCTTTACTGAATACAGCACGCCTTACTTGAAGGTTTAGAAGTTCCATAATGTTTTGTAAATGTGCAGCTCTTTTACAGGTATGATGGACTTTTTTTTCAGCAACAACATCTGCTTTGAACTCTGCTGGAGGAGTCTCCAATATTTATGGGCAAGAAGATCACCTGAGTAATTTTGTCCTTTCTGGGCCCAGATGAGGGAACATCTTACATTGTCAAGGGATTTGGATACATCTGGTTTGGGAAACATCAAAAAATGAGTTTGTTGACTCAGGTCAAGCTCTGTCACTACTTTCAGCAGGACTTTGGATAGCATGTTTGGATAAGGCACCAGGAAGGCTTAGATCTTCTCCAGTCTTCTGTTAGTAATACCAAGACATCACCCTCGGCTGACAAATGGAACAGGGAACAGATTGCTATCAGCATAAGAGGCAGCTCCTCTGACAGGTACACGACTGGATTGATCTCACAGAGACAGAAGATTTCTGGTTTGTAGAAACACTTAAGTGATACTTTTCATGAGAACAGTGACATGAGAGATCACATTACCACATAACTAATTGGGGTGATAGGTTAGGTGTCTCCTGAGCTTAAGGACTTCACCTTGAACTTCAAAAGGCAGCTAAAGTAGACCAATAGCTATATCCTGCAAGATAAGAAAGCTCTCCTAGTCTTTCACAGACTATAGCCGTGAAAATTTCCCAAAAGGTCCGGGGAAAGGAGCTGAAAAGAATTCTGGAAGACAAGAGCAGGATTCTTGAACGATTCATTTAAAAGCTTACTTATGCCTTGAAGAGCAGAGAGAGAACCTGGATGTCATTACTGAACACACTAATAGCAGGTCTCTTTCTGAGCCACCTGCGTGTCTCCATGATGGCAGAGCCACTTGCTGTTTGATGCGACATTCAATTCCTGTCTGCCATTTGAGCTTCCCCACTGAAATGAAAAGAAAAATATCTCCCAATGCCTGTGCTAGTTTTTGTGACTTCCACCAGAGCCACCTCCAGTCGTTCCGTTCTGGTGACCTACTATTCTGTCGATGGACAAGGACGAGAACATTCAAGCTCTTTTATCCTAGACGTGAAGAGTAATGAAGCACGTGCTTCCTGTGCAGAAACTGCTGGACAGGAAAGTTGAAGCACCAGAAGCTTGTACACGCAGCCACAGCAGACTGCACAAGCACTCTAAGTTTGGCAAGTGGAAGTCTCTGAAACGCAGTGGCAAAGCACTGCTAAACTGGGCATGAAAGTTGCAAATGAATCCACTACAGAACCTATATCCAGCATACCCTATTGTTGAGTTATTAATGAAGGAGAAAGAAGGGAAACAGAGTAGGAGCAATACAGAGAAGAGACTGAGGTTTCCTTTGGTGTCTCTTGTCTAAGGAAATCACTGACCACGTACGAGAAAATTAAAAAATTTCAATTTAGTTACTTGCCTAGCAGCAAAATCAAAGGCAGGTGCTGGATATAATAGACAATACCGGTCAAACTGTTTCTTTCTGCACAGCACTCGGTAAACAGAGTCACCACTATTGAGTTCTAACCTCTTGTCATGCAGCAACATTGAGTCAACAATCCACTCTCATGGCTTAATGCTTTTGATGTTTACTTTGTTCTTTCTATAGTTCAAAAGAAAGCACTAATGCACCAGTCCTCTTACCAAATACAATCTTAATCCCAGAATCCCGAGCCTTTTGCTGTTGGCCAGTTAAGTCTGTTAAGACGAAAGGATTTGATCAAGCTTTACATAACAACACAGAAGTTAAATCCAGCAAAGAGAGTTCTTTTTATCTGTACTGCTCAGACGGCTAAGAGGGGGGAAAAAAGAGAGGGAGAAAAAAAAAGGTAATGAACTTGGCTATGTAAAACAAAATAAGGAATTCAATTATTTCTCTTATTGCCACTTTGTCTTTTCAGTCAGAGTCTTCTAAAGAACCCAGATTTATTCTCCAATGAAGTCTCTGAGTGTGAAGGCTGTAACTTTCCCCTAACACAGAAGAGCTGTGGCACCTGCTGTGCTATTTTGCAAATCTGAGAAATGTTTCTTTTTCATTTTTTTTCTTTCCCTACAGTGTATTTATGAAGACAGAATATAGTCCATTGATTAGACACTTGCCTGGTACTTGGTGGAGCTGGGCTCAAGCCTTTGTTTTGCCATTCACGTCTTTTGTGAGCTCAGCCCAGCCAAGCATGATCCAGTGTGTTACAGCTCCCATCTCTGAAACCAGTTCTCAATGATGTCGGTGTTACCCTGTGACACATGAATGTGTGATCATGCAACACAGGTTACACCAGTACACATGTAAGGACTGTGAGGAAGCAAAATAAAAGCAGAACAACTATTTTAGATTAATATACTTTCTAGAATATTAACTAAATTTTCACACCAAACATTTCTACGCAGAAATGAACTAAGACAGCGGTCATCTTGTACCTAAGCCACACGGAATTCAAGCTCTGCTCTAACACAGGCCTCAAATCATGTTTCAGCTTCACTTTATGCTAATTATCACAATTTTATACTAGTACTATCACAATCACCCCAAAATATTACACCAGTAAAAAGTACGAAGTTATACAAAAGGGCTGAAATCACCCTGCTTTAACACAATGCTTCTAGTATCATCTGTTAATTGTAAGACGATTTCAAATACCCCATTCGAGAGAGAAGTGGCTGACACTGTCCCCGGTGCGGAAAGCAGAGCGTGGTGATCTGAGAGCCAAAGGGATGAGGACCAAGCCTCGGCCATCCAGGTGTGTCTGCCTGAGCACCGGAGCAGTTACCTGCCTCCCAACTGGGAAGATGCCACAAACCAGCTCTTCCCCAGCGCAGCGCACAAAGGAAGGACCACCTGCTGGTACCTCACGCTTGTCTTCACCACTCCGCTGCTTCATAAGAAACCAGACCCATCCAAAGTAATAATGTAAAACTGCTGAAAGACTGAAATTACAGTAGCCTAAAAGGTTTTACACTCTCATAAAAACAATCCTGCTGCTGACTAGTTTGGAAATATTATATATTGGATATTATGTTTGCTATGCAAGATAATTCTGCACAACAAAGTAAGAAATAATTAGAGGCAAGGAAAGGTAGAACGAGACATAGAAAGCTGAAATTATTCACCTCACTAACATTTAATATCCTGTGTTATGTAGATTCTCTTATAATTCCGAAAATCAAAAAGCCACCCTTTATTAGAGTTATGTCCTACTATGAGCAGAAAGGAAAACTGTCGTGAAGTTAAATATTGAAACACTTTTAACAAACACTGACTCCCCCATGGCAAGTACATCTTGCTTTTGTGTTTAACAGCCTCCAAGCACCAGCTGAAATGGAGCTCCTGCGTTACAGGTACATAGGAGGGAACATTCTTTGTAAGCTGACAACGTGACAGAAACATGGCATCCAAGGAACAGTATATTAACACATTTCACAGGTGAGGAACTGGAAGACAGGCATTCTTAACATAGAGAATCTTTCAAGTTCCGTTTAGACCGAAGCCTCTACCACCAGAAACAAATGACCGCATTATAAAAGGACAGGACTGTTTAAGTTAAGCTTGACATGGTTCATTGCTCTAAATAAGTTGGGCACATTGTTTCCACCAGCCCTTAAATCTAGGACACAGCCCATGCAACCACTTGTTGCACTAGAGCTTCCCAGAGAGTCTCTGAAGTCTCATTTCCTTGTCTTTTTTAAAAGAATGAGCAACCATGTCCTCAAATTAATCTCTTCCATTCATCAATCGCCCCTCCCACCACCACAACGATTCCATCTCGACTGCGAGGAGAGGTCTGATCACAGATGAAGAGATGAGATGAGCCTTAGAAAGAACTTCTCTGAGACAATAATGATTCCATTCGCATTCAAGAGAAATGTATTGAGTCAGAGTCTTTGGTCTTTACTAGAAGTTAATGCAGGATTTTCTAAGTCTGGTTTGTGTAACACAGAAGGGTGTGCAGCGTATCACAAAACCCAACGCTAACGTTTTCAGGGATGGCATTTACCACCTCTGCTGGCGACAGTGATATTCACTACTAGTACCAAGGCGAAGAGAAGTACCTGGAAAAAAACTGCGAGACCTTCAATTAAAACACTTGGACCCTATGATACAACTGGGTAACAACTTTTGATATGAGGAGGACAGTGGTAGGAGGTACAGAAATAATACCCTATCGCCATCTTAACAGTTTTTCCAGGCACATGACACATCAGTATATCAAGAACTGCACTCTCATATATGCATTCCCACAGACTTGTTCACTGACTTACTCCAATACCCCTTAATATTAACCAAGACATTTTGTTCAATATTAACCAAGACATTTTGTTCTTTAAATACCTTCTAGATGAAAGTGTTCATCACCAATAGTGTCTCTGTAGCCTTCTCCAGATAAATCCTGTGTTAAAAAAAAAAAAAAAAATATTAATGGCAAATATACTATATACAGTGTTGAGGTCTTAAGAATATGTATTTACTACTGCCAGGATTAATTTAAAACACCAATGAGAGCAGAGAAGTTGTTTTCCAGGAAAGAAGTCTATCACTTTATCAGTGGTAGTCAATGCATTTGGTGCTACAATGCTCTGGACATACTTTAGGACAAAAATTTAATGGAGATGAATAGATTGTACAGGGGAAAGAAAAAAGAAGTGTTCATATTCAAATCTTTTTAAAAAGCAGATTAATATTTAGCATGTTAACGTTCTGTCAATCAACAAAGATAAAAGAAAACCAAAATGAAAATGATAAAGAAGAAATAAGCCCTTCTCTACCCACAGAGGAATGTTATCACTTGGTTCCACCAACAAACAGAAAACTTTCATATGCCAGAGGTCACCCAAGAAAAGCAGATACCAGACGCTAAAGAGCTGCCTGATCCTTCAGTCCTGAAATTAATGGAATTTTGTCAGCCCCAGTACGTCCAGAGCAATACAGAAGCAGATGCCACAGATAGGCAGATGATTTTATCTCAGACCCAAACCCCATTTCTCTAATGTGCTGAAGTAGTAATAAAGGACATCAGTGGGATTTGGACCTAATCCCACTTACAAAGTCCCCAAAGAGCACGCTTACTGTCTTATTAGCAGACCCTTCCAGCGCCATCCCCTCAGCCCAGCTGAACCACAAGCAGTGCCAGCTACCCTCATGTTTCGCCGTCTCCCATTCATTCCTAAGGCTCTAGCATCACCGTAGCGTCACTGGCCGCATAGTCTGGCTCCCCAGATTCTCTGCCACTGATAAATAGCTTTGGTAATAAAGAAGAATACAGTCTTAAAACAATGGCGTGCTGCGCTCCTGGCCATTCTAACTTCACCTGCCAAACCATCCCAGGAACGCAGAGCCAGCATTCTCAGCATCAACCTAGGAACTACAAGATGACCGTGCGGAGATTTTTGCACACGATAAGAATAAGGGAATAACCTGTGAAAATTAATATCTGGATGTATTAATTAGCTTTATTGTTAAGCAAGTTTATCATGATAAAAACAGTTCACCTCTTTTTCTTGCAAAAGCCCACAGAGGTTCTTTTCTGCCTTCCGCACGCCCAAATATTATTCTTTGAGATTAGTTATCAGAAATAACTAATCCACAAAAGCATATTTTAGGAATTCTTCCATATCAATTTCTGCAACAGCATTTTAAAAATTGGATTTCACAAACAGTTACTAGATAGCTAGCCCAGAGAACCTGAAAATACTATTCTGTTCAGGAGCAGATACCCTGAAATAAAGCTAGAACTCATGGGCCAAACGGCTCTGAGAAATGCTGGCAACTTGGCCCGGAAGGCTAGGATTCTGCACAATTTTATAGCACAATGATGCTATAAAAGCTGTCATTCCAGATTTAGCTATCCAAGAAGCAAATCACAAAAACTATTTTGTTTCCTTGAGGTTTTGTTCTGGAAAAAAAAGTTTCTATTTTTCAGCATGTGCTGATTAATATCAATCGTTACCTTAAAAATTATGGAAGAAATGGACAGTGAACGAAAAGAAGTCATTAAACGCTGGCATAACTTCTCCTATTTCTGCAAGATGGTCTTTTCAGGGCCTTGTAAAAGTTAGTATACTTTTGTTTGATCAAATTCCCCCATGTCACCGTTGTCCATGAAGCTCGGAGAGCACCTCTGACTGCTCTCATAGATAACGGGATATATAGAAGTGACTACATAGGGATATAGGGCACCTCTGCTCTCTCCCACAATGCTAAATATGTAATAATTGTTTTGTTTGAGCAGGTTTTTTCCTAAACTCAGAATTCCTGCTCCCTCCTGCTCTCATGGAAAAAATATTTTCTGTTACCCTGATGAGCACATATGCAATGTGTACGTGTGATCTTACTGGTGATGTTCCTGTGAGGAGAATACTATCTAGCTGGCAGCCTTCATCTCTTAACATTTCAGCAAAGCAAGCAGCGCATCTGGGTATCAAATGATGCCTGTTCAAATGATGTCATTAATCTCATCTTCTACAAAACCTGCACGTTGTTAATTTTTATGATTTTTTAAAAGGTGTCACTGAAAAATGAGCACACGTTTGTTGATATGAAAAGCATCATCAAGTAACGCAGTAGAAAAGAGTGGAAGACAAAAGTGTAAAACAGCAGAGCGAAGCATTAATATTCATTAAGCTAGCTTCCTTATTTTCCCACTCTTAATCATTACATGGGTCTTAAGTAAATATGTTTTATATTCTAGTCTAGTTTCACTCCTTCTCTAGCTCCTAGTTATTTAAGTTAAAGTAGTAACTTAATGCAAGCAAATTTCTAGTGTTTCTGCCTTAAACCAAATTATTATAAATTACCAAATTCTAGAAAAGTGTTTTTATGATGTTGAACCATAAGATTAGTGTCAAATGCCATGTAAATTGACAATCCATCTCACAACAGATGAGAGTGTTGTTTAAACATTTTAGTGACACATTTAAGCAGAATTCCTCAGCTCCCGTTCAAATGTGTTCCTCTGTGTGTGTAAGATTATGACGTGTATTCTCTTTGATAGACAGGCGTGTATCTGCAAAGAGTGTGGGCAACTCTGAGAGTTCACAGGAAAAAAATGAAGGGGAAAAAAAAGAAAGCGTATCATTCATCTTATTATCATTAACTCTTCTGTCAAAAAACTGCAAGAGAGTTACCTGAACATTTTTAGCACCGAGGCAGATGTCACAACCTGGATAAATACCGAGATGCACCTGCTTGAGGAGAGAATTCTGGACGGTGTGTGCGAAGCCACACTCAACAGGAAAGTGCAAAAGCTGAGCAAGCGTCAGAGGAAACAATGGTGACCACAGCTCGGTACTGCGTAACGGAGTACTAATCCCAGTAAGCCCTACACCTTGTCTCAACACGAATAAAAAAGGGCATCTACTCCCAGTTACCCAAATTCAGAAAACGGACTAGCGCAAAGGAAAAGGGTAGCTGTGCGAGACCACCTGCAGCTCAAGAAACTCTAGTGGGAAGCGAACGCTGTGGCCAGGCAGGATTCCCCTCTTTGACAGGGGAAGCGGGTTCGAGCGCAGAGGAAACACGGGCTCGGGGGGACGAAAGCCCAGGGTGGCTCTGCTGCTCGGCCCGCGCAGCTGCAGGAGCCCGGCCCGCGGCAGGAGCGCTGCCCGAGAGCCAAAGCAACACCATTTAGGTCATAGGGAGTTGTATATCACTGGCCTGACACGAGGTTTTAAATCACAGCACTGCATTTTCAAACTGGAACTCTGAGTCATGAAACAACCAAAACCAGATGTACCCTGTGAAATACTATATAAATGAGGTCAGCGAGCACTTGAAAGAATAAAGAAAAGAAACACGTAACGTAGCAGGATTATTCCAGCATGCCGTATGTATAGGTTGCTCAACAGGAACCCATCTAGAGGAACTGTCTCTACCTCACTGGGAGTTTTCCAGATAAACAAGTTGGCCTCCATTAGCTACCAACACAAATCACACAAAACGACCAAGATTCAGGCTCAAACATCTGCTTCAAAACTCCGAACAGCTGGTGCCTGGCCTGGGCAGAAGGGACCTTGTGTCCCACATATCCCATTCTGATAGGTGCTGCTGTGCTCAGCTGAGATTTAAGAGGGTGGGGGTGGAGAGAAGAGTTAATTAGTGCAACTCCCTCGAAATGCCGCTGAGTATATACATACATGAGGAAGAAAAACAATCTGTAAAAGCTCCCACACCCCAGAGCTTCTATTCAGCTAGTTACAGCTCAGGCAGTTGTCACTTGCTTCCCACCTTTGCTGTGCAGTCAGACTCTGATGGATTCTACTCGCTGGGAATTTTATTTTTTTAACCCCAACCTCAGCCCCAACTACCCTGTGCAGTTTTCTTACTGATCCGAGTCTCTGGAGACTAAAGTGCAGGCACTCCTCGGGGGCTTCCAGTTACTGACTTCTTTTGCACCAGCTATCTGAAAATGCTGCCATCCAAATCCTCCCCCATCCTTCTGCCTACACTGCTTTATTCCTCCAGTGCCTCTGCCGGCTGCCTTTCCGCTTCGACATCGAGGGTAAGCTCCTTGTCTTCACCTTCCAGGTTCCACACAGTTGTATTTGCACTCGCATCTCCCAGCCCTACCCCCTAGCCCCCGTGCCCACCGATTCCTTTAGTCATGGTCATGGGCACGACTCTTTCTACCGGCCCTGGCTCTGCCTTTTCACGCTGCTCTCCATGACATCCAGCAGCCAGCACGCCAGAGCCGAAGCTCCAGAATGCAAACACGTGGATTTTAGCAGCCCACATTTGGACTAACATGGTGTTAAATAATGTTTTTCCTTTGGTGAAGTAGAGACAGCTACATCCATGGATGTATTAGACATATCAAAGGATAACCTTTAATTTAGGTAGGTTATCATGATAACAAGCAGGTTTTTAAAGTTTGGACCCCCTACTCCCTGTATTACATCACAGTCAATATTGTGTTAATTAATATTTTTCTAAAAGGTGTTGCTCTTCTCAAGTAGAAACAAGTTGCTTTACCTCTCCTCCTTCAAACATCTCATTAAAATCCTTTGATTTAGCCTTAAGATGCTCAATTTTCCACTTTTTTGGCAGAAAATAGGCACATATTTCCTGTTTTAGTGAAGTTCTTATGAAAGTATCATATCCACCACTTTCCCCAAGTAAAACACATGCAAAATGACAAATTGTCAACCAAGAAAACTTTCCTCCCTATTTTTAACATCTGACTGAAACACGTATTTTTCTTCTCTCTTTATTCTCATATTGATGCAATAAAGCTCCAGTATTTTGGAAAGCGCAAAGTTGAAGAAACGTGTTTCACAACAGGACTGCAAGGGATAAGATATGTGGCAACGCTAAGGTCTTGTGGAGTAGATTTTACAATGGTTTTAAAGTAGCTGCCAACAAAGACGCTGTGTCACCTATGCACAAACTTCCATTCTTGATGTGGACAAAAAACAATCCCAAGAAACAGAGGTTCAGGAGAATGAGGATGCCCTTTGGCCTCTCACCCAAATGACTGAGGACGCTGCCAACTGCTAAGCGGCCATTCTGAATGCTCCGGTCTCACTTGCAGGAAAGAAGTTTCCAAAATAAGTCTGATTTTCATATAGTCAGTCCTTAGCAGATTTTGAAAGCTGAGTCTCTTGAAGTTGCTTCGGGAAACCCATCCAAACCCCAAAGCAGTCATTATTAGTGTTTTGTTTTTAATCTTCTCTAGATTTGAAGAGAAAGAGGTAAAAGACGTTTTCAAAAAACAGCTGATGGGAGGAACCTAGTTCTCCTCTGGCTATCTGAAATTTCCCACGGACTAGAAACACAGTCATGTGGAACTACGATCAACCCAAGCCTAGTCGTCACCCCCAGGAAACCTATATATAGGCTTTCAGTGTAATTACCATAATGTACCTATATATTTTTTTATATATATACAAATACATATAATAGCTAATGTAAGTTAACGGTATAATCTATTTTAGGATAATGCAGGTGAAAGTAGATACTTAGTTATCTGAGGTGATCATCATTCTTTACAAATACAGCCTTACAACCAGGCCTCAAACTTGAAAATAAAATAATAAATAAATAAATAAATAGAGAGAGAATTAAACTGCTTTTAGTCAGACATACTTGGAGATGACATTTTGCTAGGTTAGCAGGTTCCATGCATACAAACCCATGTAGTCAAATATACATATAAGTAGATGTTTGTGCACACAATTTTGTGTGATCACAGGCAAAAGATAAGAATGCATTTTGGGCATGCATTTGGCTTACTCCCCATTTGGAAGTGAAGCCTTCATATTAAAATTCTCTTCCAAAAATGCCTGAAGATCCCCCTCATAAGCCTTTTCAAACAAACCATATGCTTCTTTATTACAGTGTCCTATTTAGGACAAGAGCTACCCTTCCTTCCTTGCTCATAAGTAATCTATATACCCAGGGTCTTACACAGATAAAGTATATAAAGCCTCACTATAATGAAAATTGAAGCCAGGCAAATACAATTAAGAATTAAAGCATATACCATATAGAAAAATATTATAGAGCAATACATATTTATGCCTTGGTTTAAGCCTGATATTGTTTCTCCTATGGCATATTTTACCTTTCCTTCTGCAACCATTAGGTTTTACGTTTTCTTTTTCTTTGTGAGTTTGCCATTCTGGCTGATTTAATAAGAAAGATAACTCACCAGGATTCAACTTTCTGTAAAGCATGTGTAAAGCAGCTCCCACTTGGAGAAGAAGTCAAGGTGACTTTAACTATTAGACCAATGTTAAAATATATATTGCAGCTGCAATAACGCGGTTTGTTGAGCAGAAGCAGCAAGCTCAACTTCTATACTGCTTCCCTTCTCTGAAATAAGAACCTGGTGCTCTGTGATCCACTGCAGCTGGGTTGCTCTTCCTCCACCATGCGTGGAGGCTTCTTTCAGATAAAATTTCTTCATAACATAATCACAGCAGGTAGAGTTGTTAAGAAAACAGATTTCTCCTCTGAAATCTCTGATAGATGATCTTGGGTGGGTTTAGCTGATGTGGTTCAGGATTTCACTGCCTTTATCTGGCCTCATGTCCAAAGTTACAGTATTCCTACCAGAGAGAGCAGAACCCAGTGGGTGCAGCACAGCAGATACTGAAATTCATCCTTTGGTACCTCAGCACAAAGTTCACACTAACACACGTGTTCAAAAACTCTGATGGTGAAACACACAAGCGCATTCCGTTTGGCTGCCTCTGTTTCGGAGCAGTAATTCCCAGCCATAGCAATCGGTAACAGGGTTTGAAATCACTGCATCTATATCCACCAGTCTGACAGAACTGGGAGTCCCTGCCATCTCACAGAAGGTGACTGTAGAGCAATTCCAGTTGCTGGTAAAATACTGTGAAGATAAAGACAGGATAACAGGAAAAACCCACGAAACCCTTAATCTCCAGTCACAAAGGATCGAGGACTATTAGAGGCTTATAAGGCAAAAAACGGCGCAAATATCTTTATACCCCTGTTACAGACACTCAAACGTGTACAAGGAGCAGTTGTATGATACACGTCTAAGGATATCCCATCCATAGGAACACGAACATGAGGCTGTTGAGGAAGTGAAGGTGCAAAGCAGATGGGCACTTACAAAAGAGACTTCATGAGGGATGTCTGAACAAAGGAAGGAAATGTGGTTTCTTGCAAGGTTGCTTGCAAGAATCTGAATCTCTTTTGTCCCAGTCCCAACACCTAGACTAAGCTTTCCAACAGGCTAAAACACAAATCCTTTCTTAGTTCTTCTGATATATTTCTTTTCTCCAGCCTGTGAAGATCAGGTAGTGCAATACTGAAGCACGGTCTCTGCAGGTAACTGTCACCTCTGCTGCAGCGGGGAAGTGAATGTCCCCTTCCCATGGTCAGCCACAGCAACCTGCAATCACCAAAAGCCACCAACCTGCGCGTTTAACTTGAATCATAAGACTCCTACGTGCCATGGAAGAGAAGCATGCTAGTAAATATATATCTGTTTATATCCTGTATACAAAAAAACCCCAATAAACCTATAGAAGTAAAAAAGATACAGGTTTATCTAGATCATTCCAGTTTCAAGACAGAACATTACTTTTTCTATGATGTTTTCAGCCTAGATTTCATGGATCTTTACAAACTCTTGCTAGGTGCAAAGTGACACCTTTCCTTAACACTATTATTGGAATTCTGGAACTATTACGGCTTCTACTTTTTAAGGTAATAGGGTGAGACACAGTTTTTCAAGGACTTAGACCAGATAAGAGATGATATAATTGAAAGCAACTGTATGCACAGATCTATGGATTCAGCAGTTACTTTCCAACTGAGGGGTCCAACCATCTCCAACTAAAAAAGATCGTCACTCCGAGATTAAATAGGACTGGAGCAAGAAATTACTGCTTTTTGCTACTTTAAATTCTCTTTGAAGCTACGGCAAAAAGAGAAATTAACTCATTCTACAGATGCAGCTATTTACCTTACTTTGCTTTTCTAGCTATCCTCTAACCTCTTTGCTGATTGCAAAACCCGTTGTCCCACGTTCCCCAAGATCTTATCTTCAACGTAGGTTACACTGATGAACAAGTCTAAGGACATGAATGAAAGAGGAGAAATCTTCATCTAACTTCAGGCCTGGAGAAGCTCAGTAATGCCTCCAAATTGCTTATTTTGGGCTTCTTCACCAGAGCAGACAGGTGAACATAGCTACATAATAAATCTGATTTTCTTTTCAACTTCCTTTCATGATAGATTTGGTTACCAAGAAACCCTTTAACAGACTTGAGTGCACTGAGGTGATTTTACCCAGGCATATGCTGAGAAACATGCAAAAAATGGCTACAGAGCTTGACTGCAGAGGAACTTGCTCATTTCAGCTGTGACCACTGAAATCAAGGGTACTCTTTCCACTGACTCCAGTGATCATTACAGATTTAACATACCGCATTCTGAACCTTTCCTGTGATAATAGCCTGTGTCTTCCTACGTGGCACGGGTTTTCATACCACACAAGGGCTTAAAGCTGCCCTAGAATGATAATCAATGCTCCTCTATTATGTTTATAGCTTTAAGTCTTTTCCTGCTAATGGATGACGTATATTTATGCAGCTGGAGGAAACCTGGATTCAATAACTGCTCCACCACAGACTCACTGTGTGGTGCACGGTAAGTCACTGAAATATCTCTGCGCCTTCGTTTTCCAACTGTAAAACAGAATTCTTGATGCCCACCTTTGCAAAGAGCTCTGAATCCTCAGGATGAAACCATACCCTGCTAAATAATATTACCTTGTTAGGAAGCACAGGTGTGTGACCCTGGACACATATGCTAATGTTGATCCATAAATCTGTCAACAGGAGGTGCTGGCAAAACAGATGGTTCACATTCCTTTTTAAACCACCTCTTTGTCCCCAAAGCCCAGGTATGTCAACGAATCATTTTATAACTGGTCAGGGTTTTAATGGGCCAGGAAGTCCCAGTGAGCACAATGCCACCAGCATTATGGCTAAGAACAGAGCCAAGGAGAGGAAAAGACAGAGGTCTCTTTTACCCTTCTCCTCACCTCCCTGGCACGTAGGACAAACACGGGAGGGCTCTGCAGAAGACGATAAAAGAAAAAGCAGAACCCATCCCCACACATTCCTGTAAGCAGCACAGCACCCGTGACCATGCCTCCATGCTGACTGATGCTGTGCATAGAGAAACAGACACAGGTTTTTTAATTACAGGCAATAAAAACCCACAGACACACACCATTTAAAAACCTGATTTAGATGAACAGTTGCACGTTGACCCACAGGGTCAGGAGGATTACAAGCAAATAAAAAGCTCACTTCTAAACATTTATTTTACTTTATTTTATTTACTTAAGGGTTACCTCTATTATTAGGGATTTCGATTCCCCACCTCAACAGCTGAAAACGGAGCGCACAGCATGTTCCCTGAAGCTGTTAGTGTAGCAGCCAGGGCTGGGCAGGATTGATGCTGCCGGCTGGGCAAGCTGCAGGGAGGGAGCGCTTGGGCGGGCGGCCGTGCGGGACCGTCTGCCACGCACATTCCCATAAAAGGAATCCCAGGGCCAGAGGACCACATCAAAGGCGCAGAGTTTAGCAGATTTCCCCTTCCCCTCCCCCTGAGTCTTTGAGACGGAGACTTCATACTCCAGAATTTAATATCTTTTTCCTCCCTCCCCCCATCAGCCCCTTTGTCTGCATCTCTGTTCTCTAAGAGCTAACAGATGTTGATGCCATATAGTTTCAAAGAAAACTTTTGATGCCCACATAACTCATTACAACTAATATATTCCAAGAATGCTTGTAGCTCAGGAAACACTGGGGTGAAAAAACAAGAGGAGAGGGGGCAAATGGCTACACTGAATAACCCTTGAGAGAAAATAAATAGTTCACTTCAAAGTCATCAGGGAATTCTTTAACAAGCTCGCTCTTCCGCAAAACACAGAACAAATTCAGCTGAGCCTAGAATTCCCCAAGGAAAAAAAAAAGCCAAACCCCATATAAATGGCAAAGCAGAGGGAAGCATCAGAGAGGTCGCCTGGCTCGCCCAGCAACAAAGCGCAGCATTCTCGAGGTTCGATATTCCCAAGCAACCTGCGCTGTGCCAGGGCGCAAAAGCACCGCTGAAAAGCAGAGACTGTCAACAATAACAATACAGAGAGCCCTAAAAACAGCTAACCCTGTCCCTGTCCCTTGGCACCAAATGAATGCAGGCAGCGATGAGACCGCTCAGTTCACGGAGCACTTCGATGCCGCCTTACAATATATGCAGGAGGACGTGTCACAAACGTCACAATTACCAAGAAGAAACACTTGCTCATCTAGCCAAAGCAGGTGATTGCATTTTCCAGGGCAGGCAGGTCCGTGTCCTTTGCTGTTTTCTAGGGTTACATCTAGGATGCAACCCTCCGTAAATTTCTCTAGCAGGTCTCCTCCCCTCCCCTGCTGCTTCAGCACACAGCTGCATCCTCCTTTCCCTTTTGGTGAGAAGCCCCCAGGAGTCACCAGGGGTTGGTGGGGAGAAGGGCTGAGAAAAGGGGGGAGGGCGAGAATGCGATTACATCAATTTCCACAGCAGGAGGATCAGATTGCATCATTGTACACAACTTGGGGCCCGCTCTTTTATCCCTGATGCAGGCAAATTTCCCATTGAAAGCAGTGGGAGACTTGTCTGTGCAAGGACTGCAGAATCGGGCGTTCTGTGATCACGGAATTAGAAAGCAGCAGGAAGCCACACCTGGCGGCACCTCTCTCGGCGGTGCTCTGCCCTCCGTCGGGTTATCAAACCAAAACAAATGAAAAATATAACAACGACGTTAAAATCTTTCTCCCCCTCATACACAAACTCCTAAAAATCCACCACTGCAGTTACCGTATAAAAGTCTGTCTCAAGTTCCTACCAGTGACCTGCCCATTTCACACTAAACAAGTCACGAGAAAGAAAACGGAGTGAGGGGGGGTGGGGGCATTATCCCCCTGCACGGTCGTAGCCGCCTCTCATATAATAATTAAAATGTAAAGGGGTTTAAGGATTTTCGACAAACAGGTGTGTTCTCCTGCTTGCGGGTTTTTTCAGGGGTTTCCATGGATGAGGGGAAAAAAACCCAAGTCAGCCCTACTTTCGCAGCACCAACAACGCGTGCTCTCTTTTTCAGAACAGTTCAAATACGATCCATAGTACCACAGCGCAATATGCAGAATTACTAGTTTTTCATGGCTGCTCATTTCCAAGCACCACACTTCGCATTCACTTTCATCTGCATAAAAATTTTCCTTGTAGCAGCTCAATAGTTTCCCCACTTCAGCTGCTGCTACTCTCATGCACACCTTTCCAGAGTATTTATCCCCCAAACACAGCAGTAAACAGCTTAGGAAAACCAGAACTAAAATCTTCAATCAGATTTGTTCAGGATAAAATGTAAAATGATCCCTTATTATCTCTCCTGCCTCACTGTTTGGGGATAGATCATTTCCTCTAGGGAATAACACGGAAGGCGTCCTCAAGCCTTGTGGCTTTGTAAGTAAAATACCGTACTGCTGAGGTCATCCACCACATTTCAGGGTGGCAGGAAACTTCAGCAGGACAGCAGGCGGCTGAGAGACTCAGGTAACTCAAATCCAGTCTGTGGACTGGGAGATTTCCACAGTGGCAGGGCAGGGCCAAGATGGAAAAAGTCATGAGAAGACATGGGACATCATGGAAGTAGAAAACATTACTGAGCCTTCAGGAATAAATGCATAGAATCAAAATTCTATTCCATAAATTCAAAAGCTTGCTGAACTCTCCAAATAGCACATCTGTAAGATCACAGAATCATAGAATAGTTTAGGTTGGAAGGGACCTTAAAGATCATCTAGTCTCAACCCCCCTGCCATGGGCAGGGACACCTCCCACTAGACCAGGTCGCTCAAAGCCCCGTCCAACCTGGCCTCGAACATCTCCAGGGATGGGGCAGCCACAGCTTCTCTGGGCAACCTGTGCCAGGGCCTCACCGCCCTCACGAGCACGGCCCCACCTCTCCAGCCTGTCCAGGTCCCTCTGGAGGACATCCCTTCCCTCCAACGTGTCAACCACTCCGCACAGCATGGTGTTGTCAGGTTCTCAGTTTCTAAGATCTGGGTTCTAAGTTTCCTCGAAACACCCCGATGCATCCAGACTAAGAGGACTACTCCGTGTGTGGAAAGGCTGTGAAGCCCTTCCAGAGCGACTTGTGCCACGGGCCTGCAGTGGCAGCACCACGGCAACAACCCAGACTCTCGGAAACGGCAGGTTCTGACCTACCGGGATGCAGCACTTGGGCCAGGAGCCGCCTTCAGAGCACAGCGTGTGTTTTGCCCATGATTTTCACAACTGTCAAACAGCATATTCCAGTGCGGGCTAATTACATCCTCCTTCTGTCTCACGTAGAGCAGAACTGAGTGAGGAAAAAAAAGAATCCTGAAATACACAATATAAAAGAAAGGCAATGGCCTGGGTTTAGTTTCAGCTAAGCCCTATTGTGACTATTTTGTGACAGCAAAATAATTTGTCCTTTAGGATGAAAAAATAGCAAATGATAATTAAGAAAAAAAAACCACAACAAAAACTTTGTAACCATTCCTTACAGTGGCTATTGGCAGCAAAAGCTGAAGTTTACCCACCGTAAGATGAACCACAACAGCAGCAGCACCACGACTGAGGCTTTACACTGCAACATGAAAGGACTGCAATACAACGTTCCTCCTAAAGCTGATGATGCTTTGCCTGAATAAAGACTTAAAAATCTGCACCTACAGTAACACTCTTGACTTTCTACCATGTTTCGGCTTTCTACGCATAAACATTAACTACAGAGGAACTGACACATCCAGCTTTTTACTGACCTTGTTGGACTCTCAGCTGTTTCTGTAAATTGGAAATTTACATACAATAAGCTAAGTTACTTTTGCTGGAATTGGTCAAAGAAAAAAAACCCAACCTACAGACAAGCCAGATCACAAATCCTTTCAAGTGTATCCCCTTCAAATGGTCTCAGCAGTAGGGGCCCAGCAGTATCAATTGCTCTCGGAAAGTGGTAATTCCTTTCCAACCCCAAGCAGACAAATTAAAAGTAATTAAAATTCTTTACATTTTTCCCAAACCCCCTTTTTTAAAACTGTCAAAGTTAGCATTAATGAATTTTCAACTGTGTTCCCCTGAACACTAAAGGCCTGGACAGAAATCTTTCAGATGTGCGTATCTTCCTCAGACAGGAGTTACGCCGATGCACACAGGAACCGTGCTACAGACAGAGGGAAAAAACCCAACCCAGCTTCAGTCTGCCGTGGTGGAGCAGCATCTTCTGACGCAACTCTGACCTTCTGTACATGCAAAACTCTGAACCACTGGCCCCTGGCATGGTTTTGTCTCCTGAACTGGGCAGAATAGTACCCAGAGACATCCAAAGACCTCGGAAGGGCTTTTATGGCTGGTTTTCACCATTTCAGGGAAAATGTTTGTTTTTCTGATTGTATATGTGTGTGGGGGGGTGCGTGTGTGAGAGACTGTGTATGTTTGTCTGTTACATTGCAAGAACAGAAACTTTAAGAAAAAAGAGATTAATTTTGCCGAACATTAAGTTTCTTCTCAAAAAATGCTCACAGAAATATATGCAGTTCCTTAGCATGAAACAAAGGGATTTATCTTGCAGTGACAAAGCCAAGCCTGAAGCACTGTGCCAACTAATACTTGTAGGACCTCTTTCGATGCCTTTTTTCCCTTGTTCCACTATTTCCATTAGCAGGTACAACTGTTACCTATTGCTCTTCTGCAGTACACCCTGGCAGAGATCACTGCCTGCGCCTCCCGCTGCTAGGAAGACCCACAAACCCTCCCCAGCCCAGGAGGATGCACTCCAGAAGGTACACAGGGATTTCTTTCTTGCCACCGCAGGTGCGTGCAGTAGAGAAGACGCCACCAAGCACTGTTACCTGGAGCAGCTCTCTCGTTCGCTGCCTGCGGTGACCAAGCCCAGAGGAAGATGAGCGCTCAGGTCTGGGACAACCAAACTGGATCTTTTGGTCCAGGTTTCACAAGTACCCAGGTACTCCAACATCAACCTCAAATGCCCGGGATCCCGCTCCAGGCATGATGTTATGTACGATTTCAGACACAGTGCGTGTATCTGAAAAAAGCTGGCCTTGCTGTCAGACTGCACACAAAATAGGAGAGACCAAAACCAGCACTGCGAGAAGCCAACCAAACCATGGATATTGGATGTTGTCAAAAGCTGGAAGAGCATCATCTCCACCTTCTGTGCACACCACCAGGGCTAGCAAGTCCTCAGAGGGCTCCCCTTAGAAGGGCATAACAGGTGGCGTAGAAAACACCATTCCACGACTAGCACAACACACTTTGACAAAAGTGGCATCACTGGGGATCAATATCCACTTTCTGTTCCTGTAGAGGGTGGGAGAAAACTGGAAGAGAAACTTAAGGTCCTTCAGTTTCATCACAGGTCCACAAAGTCTTCCTCATGTGGTTGTGACTAGCAAGGGACACAAACTGGAGTTTTGAGTCTTCTCACGTCACCATCCTGCCTTACTTTCTTTTTTAAACCAACTTAACTCTGTCTTTGTGGCAAGGTTTTGCAGTCATTTGCTATGATTTATGACGTCTTATTTAAACAGAAAGGCCAGTAGAAATCCTTTACAATGTTTATACAATCTTTAATATTTTCCATGAGGACCAGACACGTTTGGGAGGGGAGGGAGGCAGGATGACAGCCGAATGCAGATTATATGCAGAGCAGCAGGCTTGCCTGACCCCATGCAGCTATTAAAGGGACAGAAACATCTGAAAATTCACATTTGTCCAGAAAAGTTTTGCCTAGTTTTAGGCAAACACCATAACGGCATTAAAGGAGGAAGCATTTCCAGTCAGTTTACTTTGTTCACTTGACTTTATGAAGATTGTTTCCTTAATTTTTTGATTCAGGCCTGCTGATGCATTTAATATGCTCCAGTATGACAGGCACACAACAAGGAGTGGCGCAAATAATTATTAAAATAAAGGAAAATGACAAGGAGACTTACCCCAAGCTACCTTCATTTAAATTTTTAAATATAAATTAGGAGAAATATTTCATCACAGTCATTACTGGCATCTCAGTTAACATTGTTATTTTAATGGCAAATGTTTTTTAACTCTGCTAATTTTTAATTGCTTGTATTTTAAGACTGAAAGAAAATTAACACAAACAGAATAAATGTCTCTTCTCTCACTAGGCACAACTCTTAACTTCAATCAGAAGAGTCTGTCGGACAGCCCAGATTGCATCAACAGCTTCAGAAGCTCATGACACACCAGCAACACAGCACGAACAGTTGCCCAAGCTGTCCTGGCAAGACATGCAAGCCTTGGGTTTGATCCCAGTTTTACCCCAGTTTCACACTTCCGTAGCTGCAGCAGAACAGAATGGGAGTGGCTGGGAACAGACCTGTGCCTTCACCTCTGGCGGGAGCATTCAGGACCAACTCGTCTTATAGTCAGCTATAGCATCAATATCAATATCAAAGTCGATATTTTAACTTCAGTTGAAAACTCTTTATATTTCTTCCACAAGCAAACTATTAAGAACCCTGCCCTAGAGAAAGATGAAAGGAGCCAATCTCCCCTTTAAATTACCAAGCAAGCCTGGGCCTTGATTCCTTTTTCAATGGGAAGTCAAAACGTCTGACTTCAATCAGTTTGTATAAACCAGCTTTTGTTTTTCCTTTTACCCAAATGACTCCACTCTTAAGGATTTATTGTAACTGGATTGCTTTTCTACCCAGCAGGGAGCTGTAGCACTAGCAAAGCTGTTCCACACAGTAGGTTTTCCGCTGATTGAATTTCTAGACTTTCAGCTCTTCGGAAATGTTTGCTCTTGTACAAGCTGTCAGAGGGAAATTGTGTGCAGTCGATTTTGTCTCCGCTAAAGCCAAGCGGGGTTCCATATGCAGTCAGCCAATGCGGAATTGAAAGAAGGAGGATCAATCAAATTGAGAAGGAAAAAAAGGTCTCAGCACAAACAAACAAAAAACTCCCCAAAGAAACAAACCACACAAGAAAAAAGGGCAGGGGGAAACAGATGAGAATGAAAACCATTTCTGCAAATAGGTGCGCTCAAAAGAACCAGCAACATTCTTTCTTAAAAGGAAAACTTTTATTTAAAAATCGCTAAAATACAGGCTAGAAGCCATTTGAAGAAGCTGCTCCGTTAAACGTGCACCAAGCCAACACCATTATGTTGCTCCAAAGCCAAGCTGCTGTATGAACCGCTCCCCCTTTGGAGCAGCCGACCCTACCGTCCTGCCGCAAGCGTGGCACCGCAGTCACCCGTGCGGCAGCGCAGCACACCTGCCACAGCGAGCGGCGCTGGCACGGCCAGGCCATGCAGACCGTCCACCCCGCTCCTGCTGGTTCTGCGTAACCAGCAACACACGCCGGGAAGCCGCGGGAAGCCGCTGCAGAGCTGCCGTGCTGGTCAGAGATGGTGGAGGGCGACTTAACAAGAAGGATTTTTCAGCCACCACCTTCGCGGTATCTTACAAAGGCTCCAGAGTCACTTCCACTTCAAGTGCACCACAGCCATGACCTTGCCATGCACATGGCCTTATGGTTCACATCGCTGTCTGCACTTGAGGTTTTGTTATTTAGAAATCTAATAAATGACAAGGCCAGAAGTGCACATCACAGCCAACAAAACCAAAGAAATCAGAAGCCGCAAGCAGAGACTTAGACACCTGTATTAAAGATCCCATAAAAGGGTCTTAGTATAAGCAACACTTGACTGCGGTCTGGTCTGCAATAGCTCGTATTTCTAACTCAACTGTAAGGACACATTTTGGTTCTAACTGCATTACGGGGAACAGAAATGCTTTCAGGCATAAGCCAGTACTTCCCAATGATACAGTAACTCATGAATGTGAGAGCACAGGTGAGTATTGGACTGGGAGACTCTGCCCTGCCAGCCGTGGGCAGACGAGCCATATAATCTTCAAGTGTACCGCAGAACCACCAGAAGCAGTTGCGCTGACACCATCTTCTCTTGGCACTGACATGTGCATTTTGATAACCCTGTGTTAGGAAAGTTTTGCCACCTGTTTTTTCTTTTAAGAAATAATTACAGCTAGCGGGTCATTCACACAGTGAAAATCACAAAGCCGTACAACAGGGGTTTTGTTTTTAAATTACCGGACTTGACCTTAAAAGACACCCAAGTCCTGCTACCTTGTATTGTTCAGGCCATATCCTCACGTGCCAAGCTCAGTGAGAGCCGTACAGCACAGCAGTATCCACAGCACTCACGGTCTGCAAGGACAGGTACTCTGCCTGCTGATGGAAGAGAGAAAAGCACCTTGCAAAAAGGCTTTCTTAGAGCATCCCAAGTGTCTGCAAGAGTGACTGGTGCAGAATTTCAGTGAAGGTGCAAAAAGCGAACCTTCAGTTTACTGTGCACTGCCTTTCCTCAGAAGACACTTCCTATGCAGTGAGAAAAGATGACATCTATCATGAAACAAATAATAATAATGAGGATTTTTGCCACTCTTCTTCCCCAGTCAGCTGCCTTCTATTAAGAGTGGTTTTCTCTCTCAGTTCCCACCTTATTTCACCTGTTAAGTGTAGCTCAGTGATTTTCCTGCTGGGAGTCTGTTCAGACACGCTTTCCCAACTCAGCACACTGACAGCCTGACATTCGTGTTCCTAATCAACAGTGCACCTCGACAAAACCTCCATGATGAAAGGAAATATCCTGGCTCCAAAGTCTTCTAAAGGGCCACTTGACTGACGAAGCCATTTGCACCACTATTTGCACCGTATTTAATGAACCTCATTACCTAAACAATCATCTGCTCAGGCTAGTCACTAAAGACTTTCCTCATTTTTTCTTTGCCTCTTGGGAGGCTACAGTTCCTCTTTGACCGTAAAGAAAAACATTGCAAACAAAAAAGAAAGAAGGCAGAGAATAAGAAATTCGTGATACGCAGGAAGGAAGGACAAGGCTGCACATGACCTGAAACTTTGATCAGGGTTTCCTACTGATGCCATTAAGATTTAGTCCAGCTGTCCCAGCCACTAGTGTTAGCAGTGGACCCGGCCCAAGGCTGTAACCATGTACAATAGCTAAATAAAGTATTGACTTAAGATAGAAATTCATTCATAAATCCCAGCAAAGGTTATTGAAAGGTTATTGCTCTCCAATTAAAGATACATTGGTGTTTTGAACTAAATAAAGATTTGATTTAGAGGGACACAGAATACAAAATTCAACATTGCAAGTGCACAACCTTCAGTGTTCTACAGGAAAGGCAGAACAAAGATTGGTCAATTCTCCCCACACAGACCGATTGCCTGAATAATTTCTTATCTGATTATTGATTTCATTCAAGTCTTCTATTGTGCAACTTGGTTTGTGGGCACTGGGTTATATGAAGTGTGCAGAATTACTCTGGAGCTGACAGATGCAACTCAAGCGAGCTCCAGCACAGTTTCTCCCCAACATTTATCCCTAACCAATTGCTTCATTCCTTACACATATTCCACTTTCAGATCCTAAAAAACAGAGGACAATAATAACTTGAACTATCAGTCAAAATTAGTGTTCTTCACCATGACCAGCCTTAGAGTTTTGCAGACTTTGCTCTATTTAACTGCTTTGGACAAAAGCTTGCCTTCCTCTTCCTCTTATAAAAGAGGGATTGATGAGAGGGAGAAAGAGGAAAAGAGGAATGACTGAGCGGAGCATGAAGACGTTTGGGGACTTCGGAAAAGGAGGAGCACAGCTTGGAACCTTGCAGCTCACCTCCACACTCTCCCAGCTGAGTCACCAACAGTCGTGTCATACTAACTCACCTACACCCTGCATAGGAAACACACGCCTTCCTCGAAAGGTTACAACAGCAGCTTGAACGCCTGAGTCACTCTACTCCGATGTGTGTAACCACACAAAATACACATTGTGGATTTGCTACTTCTTCCATTTCAGTAAATGGAAGTTTTGCCATTGATTTTAATGGAAAGAGACCTTATTTCCATTGCATAGCATAGGTCATCTGCAGATTAACACCTTAGACCATACGTCGTGCCTCCCAAATCTGACTTTAGCCTACAATTGTCTTCCATCCCAAACAAACTGCTATCAATGTGCTTTTATTTGCTTTAACAATTAATTCCCTTACAGTTACTACCAGAAACTACCAACTGACTTCTTTTGAAGGAGCAAAGCACTTTTACACAGAACCAGGGTGGTGACAATGAAAGAAGATACAGTAAGAAATCTAGGGGAGTTTTACTTTTTTTTTTAAATTTAAAAACAAACAAACAAACAAACAAAAAAACCAACCTGCAAAAGACACTGAGGTTGGGAGAAGTTGGAAGACAAGGCAGAGCAACGCAAGACGACTGGAGAACAGATGCACAGAAGAAGTTAAAGTCATGGAAACCTTTGCACAAGCACTAAAGCTTATTCAAACAAACAGTTCTTTTGAAACCAGAATGATTTACTTCAGTGACTACTTAAACGAGTAAATTTTACAGTTGGCAGGATCAAGCATCTAAAATGAACGCTTAAAAACAATGCAAAAAGACACACAGTATCTGTAACAGAATAACGGCACACGAAATATCGTATCACACTGATACTAGTGTTAATTATCCATCATTAAAAATAAACTTCAAAGTGGGATGAGAAACCTCAATGGTAACAGAGGCAAAACTTAAAAGTGATGACAGAAACTAGGCTAAGGTGTATACTAGAATATGTAGTGAAAGGGGAGGAATCAGAAAGACAGAAACAAAAACAAGGCAAAGCAGCAAGGGCTACAGCAGGAAAGAAAAGGGGGTGGGTGTAGGGAAGAGCCCACATGCGTTTATCCCTGTCTGTTCAGAGCCGCAGCCCACAAGCATTTAACACCTGATGGAAGGACTAAGGCCATGGCCATTGCTGTGAGTTTCAGTGACCCCAGTCTAACTCTTAAAGACATTCCTAGGTCTGGAGTTGCAGGGGCTTCTCTTGTGAACGAGCGCATGCACACACATACACGCATGTGAACCCGCAGGGTTTAGTCGTTAGCTTACGGCCCTTTCAGGGCTGCATTTTTCTTTCAATGCAGCTTCAACTGCCACAGCCATGTCCAAGTGAGACTGAATTGCTATGAGCGTGACAAAATGGGCTGCAATACAGGGACAGGTATCCAGTGCAGACTGGGATTTCTGAGAAATTACGGACAAATTCTACTGCTTACCTGACAGCAATGGGATAGGCTGCTGGCTGATGCTTCAGAAAACACCGAGAACGCTGCCCCAGTGAGCAAAGTTTCTTTAACATGTAAATGAACTTTCCTTGGATCATGCATGTGTAAAATAAAGTTGGGTATCAACACCTAACATATACATAGAGCTGCCTTGAAATAAAATGATCAAGAATTTGAAAGAAAACTGGGTTTGAAGAAGATAATTCTGCGGATGTTGTCTTTCAGTGAAGCTCTTCCACAAGTCTCTACTACTGAAAAAAGAGGCAGATCACTTCTCCGTCTGTCTGAAATTTCCGCAAGCAGCACGACCCTGCCGAAGCAGGGGCCAGCAGGCAGGGCAGTACCTCCCCCACCACCAAGCTCCCTTCCCTGTGCTGCCCAGCCCTGTCTGAGCAAGCATTTTAAGGCAATACTCAAAAGTTTCTACACAAGCTGCCCTTACTTTGGTGTTTATAGTACAGACAGCCCCCTCAGATGATGTTGTATGAGGCAGAGAGGAGTAACCATCTCTAATGACATTGCTTGAAGGCAATAATCTATAACAGGGATGGTGAAAAACAATAAAACAAAAACCACAGGAGTCCAAAAAGCACATAGACATAGGCTAGGAAAACACGTTTTGTGATGGGAGTACAGGCCCTGAAAGTTATAGCAAGTTTATGGAAAAATGCCATGTTCAAATGTTCACTGTAAACCTTGTGCAGTTTTTCTGGGGTGTCCAGGGCCAAAGCAAAAGCCGCAGCAGCTTGAGCTAAAGGACAGTGTCCCTAAAAAGCCACCTGCTGCAGACTCAGAAGCTGCACAAACACGGCACACAGGGCTTCCCAGTGCACAGAAACAGAACTTTACGCAACTTACTGGTCCACTTGAATTGATGAATATTGTAGACTCAGATATTGGAAGGAAGCCTAGCAGGAGAGTGTCAACGTGTGACAAGCTTTTGACTTCAGGAAACATGACACAACCTGGCATAGAACATAAAACACAGTGGCTGTGATAGGTTTAGCACACCAGTTCAAAAACTGGTAGTCTCTGCCCTAGGATGGACTGAGGTGTTCCCAACAGGCTGGCAGTCTGTGGATTTTGCACTGGAGCCTGAGGTATTCTCCATTGGCTCACACTGTACTATTAACAGATCATTTTATTTCAAGTTTCTCTGCTCTTATGGCAAATAACTATGCCTAACCAATATGTACCAATTGTAATGGGGTGGCAAAATCCCTGTTAACAGCTTAATTTTGTGAATCTCTTACACAATGCTTGCAAAGCAAACTGTGCAGCTGCTGTGCTTGTTACGGGTTGGGTACTCTTTGCATCCTGACTGAATCCTAAATGTGCCCAATAAAGCTCTGTTTATTTTAGCTAGGGATATTTCCATAGGCCTGTTTTGATGGGCAGAGCTCCTTCTCCTCTGCTTTTGTGCCTTTTCCATTTAAGAGTAACAAACTTAAAAGCTGTAAAAATAAATAAATAAATGGAACAAGCATAGCTTCAAGATCTCACTTCTAGCATAGAATTTAGGACAACAGGCAATACTAACAAATACAATTTGTACCAGACTTTAAAGCCTACATGCTCAAGCCAACGATTACACACATACACAAATTCACGCTGTGAATTCTATTATAAGCTTGCTGGAGATAACACACAAAAGCTTGTTTAGAGACCTCTGCTCTTTTTTTTCCTAAAGTATTATCACTGTATTTGTTTTTGTTATGCCCTCACACATAGAGCCTTAGCTCTCCACTTACAACGTGCATTCTGGTCTTCTCACTGAGGCAGGAGGGGAAGCGGGGAGAACGCACGTTTTCTAATTACGCAGGAAGCAAGTCACCACGCCGTGACACGCAGAGTCGCGCAGCCCTCTACCAGCAGGGCTGCGTTTAAGCCCTCTGATAACAGACTGGGTCAGGGAGGTGTGTCACTGGACATATGAAACGGTACTGACAGAAAGCAGCAGCTCCTTGGAAGAGCTTGTGCGTGCAGAGGTAACACGGCTGGCTGTGTGGTTTGGTACAGGCAGCTGCCACGAGCCCCCCTCGCCTGCTCGAGCTCAGGAAGAGCATAACGCGGCCGTGGAAAGAACACAGTTCAAAGGCCCAAGCGTGACAGTAAATACTAAAAGAAAAGGAAAAATAAGAACAAAGAAATGTTAAACTGGTTCGTCTGTTTTTCAGTTTACACAACTGTAAACAACTGCAGAGGTTTATTAGTTTATAATGCTTTTTGTGGTCACGTAACTCAAATGTGAGCTTTGATTTAAGAAATGGAATCTGGCAAGAAAGGATTTTCAAGGCAACCTACTCACTTTCCCATTAAGAAGATTAAAAAAGAATTCAAAATATTTAACTTTGAGTAATAAGGTCTGTACTTGTGTAGCAACTAATTTTGTGCTCATGCACATCCCAATTTGGTACTGCACTTGCTTAACTTTAAGCATCCAAGTAATCTCCCTGACTTCCCGCATACTTCAGCACACGCTAAGTGCTTTGCTGAAATGGGGCCATGATCAGATTTAAACAGAGCGTCCCTTAATGAGGATTTACACATTAGAATAAAAGGTCTCCAGAAAAGCCACTCACCCTGTAAAACTCTTGCCATTCACCTTAACCAGTAACTTTTTATCCAACTTTGCCTTTAAATAAAGCTGTCTTGCATACAAGGGCAGAATCCACACAGAGCTAACCAGAACATTTCCAGTTCAGCTAAATGTGGGAAAAACCAGGGCCTGGACTCTTGGCCGTGCTCAGAGTCGCTGTGCCTGTACGTGGAGGGCAGCAGTGTACAATCCCTTGGTATACACCGCAGCCGCTGCATATTCAGCCCTAACTCTGCATCTACTTATTCTGCTGTCTTACTTTTGTAATCCAGGCAACATCCTGTTTTCTGGCCAAATTCTTTTCAGCTATGATCTTCTCCAGATTTCAGTTGTTACTTGCATGCAAAAGGAGTTTAATTCAAACGTTTACACTACAATAGGCTTTAATTGCATACACCACATACTTTTAAACACCAATCACTCTCACGAGCAGTAACTGAGAAATAACCCTGCACTGCTTTGAAAATACAGGATATAGTTAGGAACAAAGGAAAAAGTTGCTGAAGAAATAAATACCACCCAGTTCCCCATCTCCAACCCAAAGAGAAGGCCAGTATTTTACACTGAAAACATTCATGATTTTCTTGAAAGCGGGTTTAGGTCTTTGTCACAATTACCATTATTTTTCCACTGCTTTAACAAAGTATCTCCCTGTTACAGACACTATGACAGAAAAATTGCACAATAAATGAGCCTACAGAAAAGATGACGTTATCCCTATCCCACATCCATTTACCTGTTCAGTAAAATATGAGCAGAGCCACAGAAGCTGCAGCTCCTGTAGCCGGAACACACCTACGTTTCCCAATGGCACCAGGCAGGATTTTGCCAGCTCTGGAGCATCCGCTCCGCTCCGAGGGGCTGCTCCGGCAGGACTCCCACCGCACTACGGGTGGCAGGGGCTTGTCTGCAAAAGAAAGCTCTGCTGGACTGAAACAGGGGCTTGGTTTTAAACTGAGTTACAGCGCAGAAAGCTGTGCAGACATTTGGTTTGTGCTGTTTATTTCTGTTTGGCCTAACTGATTCAGAGTCACATGAAGCCCAACAAAAAAGAAGATAGCCGGAATCCTTAATGACCACAACGGAATCTTGCCCATTCCATTCAAACTAAAGCTGCAGTGGATTTAAACTGAAGTCATGCCACTCTGTGTGTGGACAAGGCCAAAGCTAATCAGCTGTTGTCTCACCACAATCCCAGCGAGCAGTATGAGTGGCGATAACGGACGGCTCTGCTTCCTGCCACAGCAATTAGCAACCAGCGAGGGAGGCTCCGCCAGGCCAGAGCAATTTGGGGTGCACAGCGGAGAGGGGGTCCCTGCTAGACAGGGCTGGCAAATCTATTTCTGTACCAAAGAAACAGTCCCCTCAACGCCCCTCCAGTGTGTTGTCGAACCTGACCCGTGTGAAATTTGAGAATGGATATAAATCAAAGGGAGAAAAAGTAATAAAAAGCTCCCGGCAGACTTGATGACATGTTGATAATGTTCTCGTCCTGGAGTCAGGGTGACACCAGCCCAAAGATGATATATAGAACTAAGCCCACATACCGACGATTTACTGGCCTAACGACAGTTTTCATTGATCAGAGGCCAACAATTACTGGATTCCTTCCCACTGCCTATTTCAGTATCAGGCTCTGGCGTACAATCAAAACACTAGCCCTGCTTCTCCACAGTTCATGTGCCAACTTTGCAGTGGATGCTCAAGCCAGGCAAGAATGATATGCAAATCTGGCAGGTGTTTGGGGCATACCAGTGCTGCTCAAAAGCCCAACCATAAAAAAGGAAACAGCAGAAAGGCGAGGGGAGTCCCGATCTGCTGCAGAAAGGCTGCAGGCTCTGTGCAGTACACAGTAAACAGGTCCCAGAAACAGGAGACATGGCTTTCAGGCAGCAACAGAAAAGCTCAATTATTTTTGCTTGCTATAAACAAAGCACACTCTTTATATCCCCTCCAGATTGTCTAAGGGCCTCTCTTGCCACTAAAGCTTATTTCAAAAAGAACAAGAACTTACAAACAAATAGAGCAACTGGTGCTGGTACCAATCACATAATGTTCCTTTCTTTTTTTGTTTCGCTTTGTGTCTTCAAGTAGGGAACCAGTAGAAAGAGATTTCCTTCCCAAGTGTATGGAAAATGGATGTGTCAAACTGAATTAATATCTGCAATGGCACATTCAAATGGCCATGATTAAGCTGCTGGAACGAGATGAATCAATGTGGGAAAGGTGCTGGCAAAGAAATATTTTTCCAGTATATTACTGTCTCTTACAGACAGGCAAGTGCATGTAATTTGTCTTGGTCTATCAGGATTTACCTATCTGTTCCACAGTCAGCAGAGGGGAATGCTGCAAATTTCCAAAAGTTTCTACCGACCTTCTTTGGGACCCAAAGAAAAGCTGGGAAAGGCTCCAAGAGAAGAAACAACTCCTGTTAAATGAAGTAATTAATAGATTCCTTACCATAAACTCATGAGATATATATATTTAGAAATTACACAGGAGCACAGACTACGACAGCATCTTTGTACAACACTTAAAACTAGAGATGCCACTAAATACTTTCCTTCTCTTTTCACCTTCTATCCTTTTACTTCTGTTAGTCTTTCTCTTACATCTGATTTAGCCAAGTTTTTCAGCAGGAAACAAAAGTAGTTCAAGAGTTCAGAAAGCAAAATACTGGGTTTAGGAGCACAAACAATAGAAAATATCTTCCTAAGACCAGATGTCATTTGAAAAAATTACTGCAGTTTCACGAGACTTCAGAGTTAGATGGCTATTTTTAAGGGCAGTACAGGCAGAAGGACAATGTGGTTCTGAAGAAATTCAAAAGGCTGGGGTTTTTTGTTGTTTTAAACAATAACTGTGTAAAAATGAAGCCATCGTTAGAAATACTGTCAAGATCTTGGGAGAATAACAACCACCACCCAAACCAACCTGAAATTTGCAAGCTTCCAACCACATGTTCTTTTGTTAAAAAATATAAAAAAGACACACTTAAAATATTTAACCCTCTTCCACAAAAGGGGAAAGGATGTCACTACAAAGGAGAAGCGAGGAGATTCAGTATCCAGAAGATGCTACCGGCAAAAAGAAAGGGAGTTTTCCTCCCTTCAAGCTTCCCAATAATAAAATTTAACAAGAGGGTCCACAAGGTTCAAACACAAGTCGATTTTTATTGCGAAAGTATTAACTGCTACATAAACATACTGCACAAAGGAAGACCCCCTGAAAGTACAGGAGATCGACAGCTTTTAGGTGCTGCCCCATGCAGGACTGGC
This sequence comes from Chionis minor, assembly GCA_013398295.1. Taxonomy (NCBI): domain Eukaryota; kingdom Metazoa; phylum Chordata; class Aves; order Charadriiformes; family Chionidae; genus Chionis; species Chionis minor. The sequence goes on from VZSF01001349.1 coordinate 1,841,932, forward strand.
ACTTCACGAGGCATTCTGGCTTCCTCGTCTCTTTACTCTCGAACTGCGGCAGGTTAGGAACAACGGTGACTTCCCTCAGCCATGCCCACGTGCCCTGGCAACGAGCTGGAACTCTCGCACTAAGCACTGAACTGCCATTTCAATGAGCCTGAGAGTGTTGACCAGGCTCCTGGCTGTCCTGCGTGCAAACAACTCCTCCTCATCCCAGGCAAAAGCATTCCCTGAGGAATCGGCACCTCCCTGCCCGAACTGCACCAGACTGTCTCAGATGGGAGCAGCTCCACGTGAGGCTCCCTAGAGACAAGCCGCTGCTGGGGCAGCACAAGCATACATGTATTTTTTGCCTGTTGCAGACAGGTTGTTATAAAGAGTTTATATATCTTTTCCATAGTAAAGGAATAAATAGAGAATGGACAAAATGGCAGCACAGCCTGGGGAATATGCCTTTTGTTTTCCTTGTTAAGAAAGGGGTGAGAATTATTTGATGGATCCCTGTGGAATACGTACTTCTTTCAGCCTCTTCTCCACTCAGCTGTAATACTCAACTGGATCCTAAGCCTCTCCTGCAACTGCTGAAACCACCCATCTTTACCAACAATATTGATAAAACAAAATTAGCCCATACCTTTTTTTTTTTTTTTTTAAAATTCATAGAGAGGCATTATTTCAACAGCAGTATTTCAGCGTGGAGGGAAAGGGTGAAATTGGTAAACACTTTTCCATCAGCAACCAATACTAAGGTTCATTAATCTGAGCTCAGAAATTAAAGCAAAGAAATCTTGGTTCTCGGCCTCACCTGAAATGTTGGATCTGCTTGCCTGCATCACACATCTACTGGGAAGAAATACAGGACAGAGCTCACTGAAAAGAGTGCCACTTTTGCATTACGTGTGTTTGAGCAATTCTCAGTGTATTTTGACCATGTATAAAGAGACCATAGAAGGCTTTTTAGAGTATGTTTCCCCCCACCCTTTCATATCAGTCATCTTTCCTTCTTTAGCTAGTATTTAGACAGTCTGGTGTTCATCAGCATGCCCTCCTGGTCAGGCAGGCATCTGTTTCAACTTCAAGTGGTCTGTGGGGAAAAAAAAGCTCTTGAGTTCAAAGAGGCCAAATTATTACCTGAAGAGGGTCCCCAGATCAGAACATCTGTATGCAGTAAGTAGGTGTGTTTCTAAATATCAGGTTTTTGGAGAAAAGATGAAATAATCTACAAATACAAAGGTGAAAGATTTATTCATACCACATACTTCAAATACTAAGCCTACGAATCAAGCTTAAAAAGTTCCTTTTCAGACACACTTCTTTCCGAGAGAACCTGCTTTATAATTTAGCGTACATGGTAACCACATGCTGTTCACTCTACAATGAATGCAATGACAGCGTCAAATGACACTGTATCGACATATTTTTATATCCGTACAGAGATAATACCAGTAAACAATCAACCTTCTCTTTCGCAGTCGCTGTAGGTGCCACACTCCAAGAGGTGCACTGTCTCTTGGCAGTTTTTCAGGGCCTCCTGTGTTTGATTTATTTGCTGTGTTTGATTGATCTTTGATGAGTCTGAATCATGACAGTGGACTGTTGTATTGCATTGTGAGTCAAAATCTGGTCAACGCTAAGTTTACTTTACACCTTTAGTGACATATCAAGGATTTATAAATTGCTCCTGAGTGACAGAAGACTGTTTGATGCTGTTCCAAACTGTCCTGGACACTTACTGCTTGCACTTCCAAAATGGAAGAGTACCGTGGCAGCAGCAAGATGTTCTGGTGTTGCCTGCAGACTGAGGCAGATATTAGGACATTACAGTCAGCAGCGCTCTGTCCAAACCTGGATAGTTAGATTAACTTTTCAGTCAGGCACAGAAGTTTGTATTGATCATACAGATCAAAAATTCCCCAATAGTACTCTTGCTCTACTTTGTGTTTTGGTTTGGGTTTTTTTTTTGGCTGATGCAAAACTTTTCAGGCTTTATTTCAGAGGATGGATTACTTAGTATAAGTACAATCACTCCAAGAGCTCGTTGTCAGCCTTCAGAATTTGTTCCTACATCTTTAGTTGGCTAGTCTCTCCTCTTTCTCCTCTTACCCACTGCTCCTATTTCTCATTTCAGATCTTAGCCTTTTCACTGGATTAGCTTCTCCTTTTTTGGACAGTTGGTGGCTCGTGTTTATGTATAGAAGTCAACATACATCAAAACCTTCCAACCTGCCAACTCTCACAGACTTAAAACATATGCCTAAACTGAGGAACACAAGAAAAAAAATTGTGGTTAAACTTCAGTTTACATAATTCACCAGTCCAGCTCCTTCAACTTCACCTTCATCGCCTCTTTCAGCTGATGCCAGTAATTTATACTAATGCAAACGAGATAAAAAATAGGTCTGTGTGGAATGGTAGTAAATATAAAACTAAAAATGAAGGACAGCTGAAACGTGGAGTCAAGGTGCACTGTGCAATTAGGATCACTTCGTTTTCTCATTATTTCACTCAGTGAAGGTTGCACGCAGGGCTGATCTTTGCAAGTAACTGAAGTAAAAAGCAATTTTCAAGTACTTCTGCTCTGTCCAAATAATAACTGAGTAAAAGGTATATAGAATCCTTCTTGTTCACAACTTGACTACATCTGACAGAGCAAGATTCTCTATACCGCTATAGCGAAAAAATCAAAATCAAAGCGATTCTCTTACTAAGAACCCCTGTCACCAGAGAGCACAGCTGGGAGATCTTCTGGGTCTGCTGCACCCTACCTGCCCAAATGGAATTTCTTCCCTTTATTAATCTCTCCAGCACGTGGTGGGGCTGCCGCTATATTTAGCCAGCTCGTACAGGACTGGCTCCCGCTGTCTTCAAAAGGCATATCAGGTGCTGATGTCTATTTTTACACAGGACGTCGAAACTTCCCAAGTGTGGTGACCCGTGAGTTGGGACATTCTGCTTTTAATCAAGTGAGTTAATTAACTACAGGGCTATAAAGGAAAAAAAAGCATCAAAGAGGAAGACCAGGCTACAATAAGGCAGCTCAAGATCTGAGTGATAGGAGCTCCTCCTACTTCAAGCACAAATATTCTGGGAAGGAATTTTTTTTTTTCACCCCTCCCCTTACCTAGGCCACTAAAGTACAGGCGAGGCTTCTTCATTCCTGCAAGAGGCTGACAGCATCTTTTGTTCAAGAAAGTCTCAATCACTGGTATTACTCACTTTCAAGTGAAAAGTCATTCAGCAGACAAAATCTTGTCCCTAAATACCATGCCATTGGGAAAGTATTAAGAAAATACTGAAATCCATGACTGAAAGTAAGTACGACCTGCTTTACAGACATTAACAGAACCTTGCAAAGTAAGTATGACAACTATTGCTACAGTAGTGAGCAGTGATGGCAGGGGATAGGATGGTACACGATGCAATGGGGGTTGAAAAAGTGTAGAGGTATTTTCAAGACAGATGAAGCATGGCATGCAGGAGTTAGAGCTCGAGAGGAGTGATCAAAGAACTCTGGACTTCTTATAACCTCACCTACTTTGTAATCATCGGCCAATAATCCTTCTGAAGCAGAGTGACAGGCTTATTGCTTGTTCTCCATGCTAGTTATACATACGATGAAAAAGACATTCAGTATTTTGAACCACTCTGGAAAAAAATGTATTGCTTAAAGTTGTCAAGTTATTTACACACACACAGACTTCTTCCTAGTGGTGCACATCTCACCTCTAACATAATGGGGCTGCTGCTCTGACCCCTGCTGCTGGGGAAAAAGCAAGGATTTTGTCAGTCTGTTCAATGCACAAAGTAGATACAAAGAGTAGATGCAAAGAGATAGGGGGTAAGTCACAGTCCTAGCACAGGCTGAGAAGTCCTGCGAGTGCTTATGCAGTCCTGTGACACACAGGCAAACACTGCAGGCACACACAACAGGGTGATCAATGGACAACCCCTCTCTATCTGCAGCGGAGATGCATCCACTGCTGATAGCGGGTGTCATGTTCTCGTTCTGCAAAGATAAGTTCTGGGCCTCTGTTTTCTCTCTCTCTGACACGTGCACACACAAGCACACTCTCCCTTAAACGCCCACACTTAACAAAGTGCAACAGAGGCCAAGCCTCGTCGTCAAAGGTTCCTCAGTCTACCCCTTTTCAGACACAGGAGATTAATGCTCGCATGTCGCTGCTGACATTCCAATTTGCTCTCCAGCTTAACGGCCTTCCTTAAAGCAGCAACCAGTACAGAACGCACAGTTGGCAGCTTCCTTTCTCCTTTTTCTGTCATCTGCTCTTCTCCTTTTATACATATGCATATACATATCCTCTCCCAGATTTTTATTGCATTGTTTCTTTTGGTAAGTTTCTTCCTTCTCAGCCAGTGAACGTGGTTGGGTTTTTTGTTTTCCCTGAGAGCGGGTGGCAGTTTTGGACACAGCAGTGACTTCCCGCACACAGAGTGGACACGAGTCTACCCATGGAAACCTGATATATCTCCTCTGGTTAAAATAGCACAACTAACTGTAAAATTTCAAAGCAGCTAGACACTGAGCAGCTAATCCTACCTTACTTACCTCCCGCTATATATTCAAAAATAACAACGTTCTCAATGCTATAAGAAAATTCTCACCCATGGTCTGTATATACCAGTACCCCCACCGAGGAGCCAGCCAGAGACGGGGTCTCATTCTGCTCTGCGCAACACAGACATTCCTGCTCACGTGGCTTACCAGAAAGAGTCACAAGTGTTAAAGCTGACCTCGCTTAAGTTTCTGCTTCTTTCCACTGGTGAAAGGAGACAGCGTGACTAGCTCAGATGTCGACAGTTACCTTGTAGACATCTAAAGTTAGCTGAGATGGACTGAGCTCGAGACACGGCAGGACGTACAAAGTACTCGCACAGTGCCTCAGCAGCTGCAATGAGGGGTGCCAGCAGGACAAAGGGTAACCTAATTAAATGTACATTCTGCATATGAGTAGTATAAAATCTGGAAGTTTTCCTATGCCTGTATTGTTTAAATAAGGTAACCAAACTATTACCAAATGAGCAATGAAGTTCCTATTTGTAGAAGCTGGAAGTCGTACAATAAAGACAACTATGGCAATTTATCTGCATAGATACTGCAGGTTTTGACCCCAGCTTTACTGAGTTGAGCATTTGAAACTTTTTCAGCTCAGTTAAAATTTACAAAATTCTTAATAGCTCCAGTGCTTAAGGAATCTAGACTCATTTTCCGTATTGTGTCATATGCAGCACATTTGTCTTTATTATTCATTGTTATAGACAGCGTTCATGCCTCCAGTACCTTCTTTTTTGGTGCTCTGCTGTTTTTCCCACTTGTTTTCATTCCTGACCTCTAACAGCAGTTTTGCAGGCAAATTGCAATATTACTTTCATTATTGCTTGACTCAGCATGCTTATTTGCTTAAAAAAATACTCGTAACATCCCCATTGCAATGAGGTTTGATTCTCCCAGACAGCTTTTGCTAGTATTATTGCACATCTAGTTTTGTTTAGTAGCCTAGTTCTAAGGTACAAACCATCAACTCATTTTGGTCAGCCTCATTTCTGAGCAATCAAGTCAGCTATTTAAACAATATGTTTCCACTTCTCATCTTCAAGGTAAATTACTTCACTGGGAAGCAAAGCATAGTTAGCAGCATCTGCTGTGGTTAAATTAAAGGCAGGAGTGAAATTATCTCTCCCTGTTTTACAAACACTGAGCAATTTTTTTGAACTAACAAGATGCCTGAAAAATTGTTATGTAATTTAGGAAGGAAAAAAATCTTTAATGAAGGCAAAAAAGGAACAACTCCTCTCACCCGTCTTTGGGCACGAGGTACACTCGGGCACTACGTGTTTTCTGGCCCACCCTGGACCTGCAGCAAGATAAGAGAGTTCAGAGCCCGGCCTGCCTTTCACCACAGCCCCAACGCTGCAAACCCCAGCCAGCCTGGTTTGTACAGGCATCCCTCCAACTGGTTCCAGCAGCCGTTTATACCTACCCCACAGAAAGGATTAACAAACCTCACGCTTTAAAATGAGGGTGAATTCGCACACATCGGGTACAACCCAGTTTTCTTCTGGCTAACAGCTCTTCTCACCACTCACGACACTCATTGATGGATGCGATTTAAAAGAGAACAGTTGCCTCTAGCAAATTTAGTCCCAGGAGAAGGCTGTAACAGACAAATCTACATCCCCATTCAGCAAAACATCTTCCTAAATGAAGATCAATAAACAGTGCAATTAATTCATTTTATCTTTTTTTTTTATCAACTTGTGAGTGCGTCTGCATTTCTGTTTTGAGTTTTTCTTTCATTGTGTCAATCATGTAAGCAATCAGATGTACTCATTAAAAATTAATAAGCTTAACGACATATATGATAAAGGTAATTTCTGAAAAACGCACAAGAAAGCATTTTTTTTAAAAATGTATTTATAAAATGTTGGACACGTTCATATACAAATACCAAATTTACGGGAAACTGAAGTTGCAAAGGAATGTCTCCAAATGGGTCTAATCCTGAGCTCTCAGCTTGGGGGTCACGTAGGACATGGACTCTTGGAAGACCTTGCTTTTAGGAGAAGTCTGTGGCCTTTTCCACTAGTAGTTATGATTCTCCCATGTGATATCAAATGGTATGCGAGCAGATTTGGACAGCCAGCCACAGTTAAACCGTAGGAAAGCGAGAACGGGTTTGAAGCGAGGGCCAGCTTGTATTTGGTTAGCAGGTTTTTCAAAGCATGTATGTAAAAGGATACTGCTGCAAAGGAAGCAGCCCAGCTTCAACTCCCATTAACCCTTGACAGGTATGACTTAGAGCTGAAATCTCACACCTTCCCTGCTTTAGCTCTAAGTGCTCAGATATGTACATAGATAATTCTCAAATTCCCAGGGTTTACAGTTGCCAGCTCCGTCTAACGAAGAAAGTTCCTTGCAGTGTTTATTTTTTGAACACGCTAGCAAGCCTTCCCGCCTCTTAAGCCTCTGAATGCCCATTTCAGCAGGCTACCAGTTCATGTCACACTGTAATGAGCGTGAAATCTAACTATAAACCACACTTGCCCAAATTCTTATTAACAGAGACAGGGGAAGGAAGACAGGCACAAGGGAAACCCAGTTCACAGCTGTGGAGATCATAACTAAAGTGCTACATACAAGAACAAGATTACATTTCCTATCAAATTCCAGGCAGATTAAATCATCAAAATAATTCTGGTAAGGAGGATGGTTAATTCCATTAAACAAATCTGTTATATACAAAAGGGAGTCTATTTCCCCTGAAATGAACAGAACATACAAGAGATTCAAGAACGTCTTTCACGGCTAAGACAAAAGAGTGATCACAGAAATGCAGCTGGTTACACAACTAAGCAAACTTTGAAAATATCAGTTGCATTTTGGAAGTGTCTAAAAATCCAAATAATACGCAGACTCTAAAGACAAATGGAAGATATATCCTGCCCTACACAGTCTTAATAGGTGAGAGATATAAGTAAACATAGTAGTGGAAAAAAGATCCAGTGAAAAAGAAGTGAAATTACTTATTCCCAGTCACATAAGGGTTCAATAGAAGACTGAAAATAGCGTGGAAGTCCCTCTATCCCATCTCCTGAATGGTGACCCTGAGGCTGCATATCATTACAGAAGTATGATAAAGTGTTCCATATAATACTCGCTTTGTCACCCTTCTTGAATGGACACAGGCACGATGCTGGGCAATGCCAGGCAGTTTTAGCATTCTTCAAAGGCAAGTTAAACTTTTATTTTTTCCTACATCTCAATACTGGATATTTTATGGCCATGAGGAAGCAAGAAAAAAGGCAGACTCGGGTCTAGCTTTGGTGGTGCTGGAGCAGAAATCTCCTACAGTGTAACTTTGCTCTAGGACACAGAAAAATTCTGCTGTTTTTCAGAGAGCAGAGATGTGAACATCAATGAACGTGGAGAGAAAGAGCACACATGGAAGAGCAAGTGAAAAAGGAACGTCCAAGACAGGTTCACAGCCAAGTTGGAAAAAAGAAGAATTAGAAAAAGCGGGGAGAAATAAGAAAGGGAAATACCAGTTCAAAGACCTAAACAAAGTGTTAGGCTGTGGCTTTAGGACAACTGCTCTTCTGAACGCTAGGCTCCCAAGACAACTGCAGCAAGGATTTTCTTTCCTGTAGCACGTTTTTCAGTGACACGCCAATAACACCACGTTGCTGTAAGAAGCAGCTCTGCACGGAGCATGGTCAGGACTGAGCAATCTCACAGTGACTGAGCTGATGGAGAGACCTGCTGCCATTCTGCTATACACCGCGTTTTACTGGAGCGGGGGGAAGAAGTAAGAGGATGAAAAGCCTGGGGAAACAGGCCCGGCTCCAATTCATCCTCTCTCCACGGGAAGCGGTGGCTTACCTCAGACAAGTCAGGATGGCATACAGGTGTACGCTGCCCCATTCTGACCACAATTACAGCCATTCAGAGAACATTTTCTTTGCCAGACACAGTAGCATTCTAATTATCCATACCATTCAGTTTCAGGCTACCATGGCAAATATTAGACACAATTAGTATTATTAGTAATAATCTCACCACCAAATTAATGAGACCTTCTGCCTCAACGTGGACATCACACTCCTTAGGAACAACGATTAGAATAATTTAAGAATCCAATAACTGGATTTTACATAAAACATATCTGCTGATGTATTCACTTTTTCCATCAATCCCACGGTGCTTGGAAATGATAGCTGAATCGTTCATTGCCTCCAAGAGCTACAGTCTCATCTCAAGGCAACACCTAATAAATACACTAATACATCCACTATGCAAAGGTCTCCTTTGTAGGGGAATAAGCACTGTCCTTGTGCTTGGTCTCATATTCACCAAGTTCTGTTGGTCATTAAAAATTGCTCCTCCACAAAAAAAGGAATCAAAGATTATTAATAGCAAAGACAAGACATTACAGGACAAACTAAACAAAGAACCCATTATCTTCTTTTGGATGTTTAACTTGGCATATGTGAAAAGAAAAATTAATACAAGGTGACACAGCTAAACCTTATCTGCAAAACTGTTTCACAATGTTGTCAATTTAGAGGAAGTAGAGACATGCAAAACCAGCCCATCAGCCTGGCAGGATGGGAGTTGAGCTATCTCACTGGTCTCAAAAGCAGCAACTCCTCCCCGACACATAATAAAAGGGTTAAAAATTTGAGCAGCAACAGAAGCCTGACAGACCTCCAGAATGCTAACTCACTGCGGTAGCCTGCCAAGCCAGCCGAGGGAATGGTGTGGTTTCTCCTTGGTAAAAAAGTAACCCAGAATTTGAGCAGAACATGCCACAGTCTGAACAAGTGCTGCCAGAGAAACAGCGTGAAGAAGGAGCTGTAGTCTGAAATGATGCTGGTGCTCAGGCCAAGTTCTTGCCCCAGGAAGAGCCAGGAGGACTATGACTGCCATGGGAGAGAAGGGAAGCGGACAGGTCTGCAGGTCAGGGGTAAGGGCAAGTACTGTCCTTGAACAGGACTGAGAGGTTCTGCGAGAACCGAGTACACCGAGTTCCCACTGTTTAGATAAACCAAGACCATGGCTGTGGTTTCCTGAGGGAGCAGCTTCTGGAGTTCATTTGGAGTTTCAGATTGGCCCAATCCAGGAAGTCCAAGCCAAACTCAGCACTCGAGAAAAATACACACAGAAACTCAGCTAAACACCCTAGCAAAGCTACACCCAGGAAAAGGTAATGGTCTGTCAGCATCTCTACAGGGTAGGATCTCCATGCAGAGGTGCTGGGCGCTGTTTGCTGCAAACGCTCCCGTGTGGCAAACCAAATACGCATTCCTGGCTGCCCCCTCCACTTCCCAGCTGGTCGCCTGCCCCCAGCTCCTTCCAACCACTGACCCACCACAGTGACCAGCTCTGCAACCCTACTCCAAACTCCCTGCTGTCACCCCAGCGGCCTCTTGCTCCATAAGCAAAAAGAAAAGATGACAGAAAGGAAAAACAAAAAGTAGAGGGAAAACAGAAAGATCCAGGAAAAGGCAGGTACAGAGGGGCAAAAAAACCTCCAGAAGACGACATACTACACAAGCACAAGGAAAGAAAACAATGAGTTTGGAAGGGGCAGGGCGGAGGAAGGCATTACAGTACACAAGGACTGAAGACAAAGACAGACAGTAACACCAGGTATCTTTTGCTACGTAGAGCTCTCCATAAAGCTGTAAAGGGAAGAATTTTGCCTCTAATTAGAATGCAGTACTTCCTTTAACCTCCACAGAACATCAGCTCTTCAGTTTCTATCCTCGTTTTATCTTTCAGCTTATCTTTCCACATCCGTGTTCTGTGCAGCAACGCCAGCGTGGAAGTTCAGCCAACTGACAAGCTCAGCGGTGGAGCAGGGAGCGGGCTACTGCCGCCAGCCGGAAAATGATGCATTATAGGCCAATGGAAACAGTCGGGGTTTGGCCCTTTTGAAAAGGATTTTTCACCTGGTATCACAGCAGGAGATGTCACAGTCTATTACACAGATATCGGATACAACAAACAGTGTATTCATTTCTATTCTAAAGAAATTGCCATGTTCATTTGGACATGCCTGTTAAGTCTTAAGAAAAAATAAATTTGAACAACTGCCAATTTTAAAGCCTCGTGTTCGATAATAATTTTTTTTTTTTTTCCCCAAGTAACATAATGGGCCTAATCCATATTGTGGGCAAGTATCCTGTAAAATTTAATTAAAAGCCCAAAGCTGGTAAACAAAGTGATATTACGACACCAGAAATATAAGAGAGATTTGCGAGGTTTCCGTGTAACTCGAGTCACAGGTGGTTTGTGAATCCCATAGTGATTTGCAGGAACGACCTACCGTACCTTTTTGTATGCGTTACGCAGTGGGGCTTACTGCGAAATGAATCCTGGAGGAGGAGATGAAATCATTATCTTGGTGTACTCTAGCCTTCCCTAAACAAAAAAATATTTCCATTTCCATCCTTTGGGATTTCTTATGCCCTGAAGTTTGATGGTTAAGGATACCGTACACTGTACTAAGTCAGACCATAAAAAAGTTCAGGCTTTTCTCCAGGGAAATGTTACGCTGTGATCTCACTGTTTTCCCAGATAATTTTCATCGCATTGTTTCTTTTGCAGCAGTTTTAGACCCATGTGAATGCCACAGCCAATACCAGATGTACCTCCATGCACTTGCAAGGGAGCTCTGAACAAAGAAAATCCAGGAGAGCTGGAGTTCTGCTTAATGAGAACAGCCCTGGGACAAAGCTTTAATAGTTTAACTAAAATTACATTCAAAACTTAATTAGCTGAAGCTCTGAACTCACAAGCCATGGCCCATGAGCTCTAATACACTAATTAGCTAAGACACCCTTTAAAGCCAAGTATAGCTAAACCTTCTTGAAGAGCTGTCACGTGAGTCCTTGGATCTGAGGCAACATTTGTGTTGCACATGGGAAGTTCAGCATTATTTCACCACAATGCTGTTGCATATACAATTATTGCAGGTCCCCGTTATTTTAGCTAACGAACAAACTATAAAATGTTCACAGCATATAGTTCTATCCACAAGGAAGGATCAAAGCAGACTTTAAACATGGAGTTCCACACAGTAGCGTGAGACAAAAACCTTGAAGAGATGGACAATAATTTTCAAAACTTGCAAAACTTGCGTATCTTGAGGAAGGATAGAAAAAAGTCACGAGTGACATATTCTTTTTTTTTTCCCCTAAAAACCTTCCTGTGTCAATCAAAGCATCCAGAGATTTATTTAGATAATTTTCAAACAGTTCTGTTTCAATCTTCTCTGCTTGTTTATTTGCTGTAACTGAAATATCTCAAACATTAGAAACAGAGATTCATTTCAAACATGTAAAAAACAGACGTTTCGGCAATTTTGAATAAAATGTGACATTCTTGGAAATTAAGCTTTATCACACAGTGTGTCTATTTTGACAAATCATATTGCCTGGGACATAAAATTTACAGTAGGATTCATAATCAGCTTTGGGTTGTCCCACTATCTCTACTGCTATTATTTAACCAAGATTACTGGTTTCAGTAGGAAATCTGGTTAAGTCCACATTTCAGGATATGGAACAGTACTGCAGGTATTGCAGAACCTCACAAGAAATACATACAGATTTTTTACTGTAAATTTTTCCCTTCCACAAAAACCCTGGGAAAGGTTCAAAATACCTTTTCGTTATGTCAATGCAAATGCATGTATTTCAGCTGTTACAATTATTATTATTATTATTTTGCACTTGAATTTCCACAGTATACCAGCATTCCATCATGGAAGTTTTCAACATGCCTGTATCTAAGATACAGCTTCTAGTGAACTGATGAAATCAGTTTAGTGCATTATACAGTGGAGAATGGGAAAGAAAAAATTTATTTCAGGGACATCAGGACAATTTGTATTTATTAAGGAGACTATCTATGGTCTTAAAGAAGATGAAAAAAGGAAATTTTACCCTCCCATAACAGATTTCCAGCGAGTGAAATCCATGGTACTTAATTTATTTATCTTTGAAGGACAAACACAGACATCACCAGGATTTGGAACTGTTGTGTTGGGGCATTTCAGTGGTTGAAACCTGATTGTTCTAGGTACCAGCCTTTAGTTGTCCTCCTCTGAGGCCTTGTTTCTGCTGCTAAAAAGGTGTGTTTCTGTAAGAAACAGATTCCTACCCAAAGGTTAGGTAACAGAACACCCTTTCAACAGGAAAAATAGGACAATCTTCTCTTTCCCCTGCCTCTCCGTCAAACAATCAAAACCCCTGGAGTACTGTTGGGTTGTTTTATTTTAACGGATCTTGGCAAGTTTATAAGCGTGCTTACATGGCATGACTGTAACCACAGCAGATAACCTTGACAACCCAGAGGATTATCCCAGCCCTTTGCCTCCTTTTTCCTAATACAGGTGAAATATCCCAGGTAGAGACAGGAGGTGTTTAAACACCCGGCGAGACAGACAGTCCCCCCTGCCCGCTGCTGACCCTGCCCAGCCACATCCTGGTAGCGGTGCAGCACCTTGTCTTCACCCTGCTCTCACCTCAGCCTAGCTCATACAACTTACTGCCCTCAATTTTAAAAATAGGCTTTCACAGGAGTGAAGTCCACTGTATCCCACCTGTCAGCGCCCAGATTTACACCCAGCTAATCCAGTGACTAGCAGCAGAGTACAGTGGGTTGTAGTAACTGCCCACCACATACACAGTCTGAAAAGTGGAGTCCTGGGCCTGTTCTCATCAGAGACCCCTAATTCAACAGCTGGAGCAACAGCCCAGCCCACCCTCCAGAAGGGACGCTGCGCCTCCATCCTGCTTTCACTGAACGCTGCAGAGTACCGGGCAAACATCAGATATTACACATTGCCACAGCCCTGCCACGTGGCAACTACCGTTTCACACCCAGAACTGTCCAAAACTTGCGCTGACACGAATCCATAGCTTACAGCTACTCGGAGGGTTACCATCTACAAGAAGCGTCCTTCTTTCCCGTTTTATATCATGTACAGGAGACCCACAAAACATCACGGGAAATCTTAACCAGGAGTGCAGAAAAACTTACTCCCAACAGGTTGAAACTAATAACAAACAAAAAAAGGAGTACATCAAAGTGTAGTACTTAGTTCTGCTTGTATGTGTAAAGCACTAAGTCTCCCCTTGAGGATACTGAGTTGTGATGTTTGCTCCTGCACCGTGCTGCTTCCCTTAAACCCACAGAAAGAGTTCAGGCCTCACGATAACTTTGCAACTGCTGATACAGTAAGCTGCTTAAAAGACTCTTGATCTCTCAAAGCAAATTTTTTGCTTCTAGTTTCAAGTTACATTTCCTATTTCAAATGACTGAAAAAAGGAAGAATCAAGGGAAAAGGAAAATGAAAAAAAATGAAGTAAAATTAAAATGGGGCATGCAGGCTCTACACAGAAATAAACCAGCAAGAATTCAACAGCACACTATTCAGATTTCAGTCCATCCTGTTTAGGTAATACGTGGGCAGCAAAATGAGGTTAATCTTCCCCCTTTCCCCTGTGAGTACATGGAGAAAGGAGACTGGCTGGATCTGCAACGCAAATATGAGTTTCAATTGCATCCACAGGACCGACTGCTGCTCTGCAGTCCTAAGGAAGAGATCAAAGAAAACCCATGCGGTTCATTGCCCTGACTGCCTTCCAAATCTTCTTTAGCCCCAAAGAAGAGATAATGGAATATGAAGTTGGTTTAGATTTTCCAACAACTCTCTAGGAGGACTGTCCCAACCAAGAGGGTACTCTATGGAGAAGCTGGTGAGTTATCAGGAGCCAAAGCTGGGGTAGCATCCTAGCACCTCCAGGGCTACAAACACATCATGGCTTCATTCTGGTTCAGAAAATAATCCATGTAAACCAAGAAGTTCACCAGAAAGAGTTCTAAGATTTCTTTCCTCTTTTCACGTTAAGTTTCCAATGAATTTCCCACAGATGGAGATAAATCTCATCTTGTGCCTTTAATCTCTGGTTTGTTTGTAGAACTGTTTGTTCTGTAGACTATGTTATGAACAACACAATCTCCAAGCTAAATGCAAAGTAAATTTATTAGTGGTTTTTATTTCTAGTAAGCATCTGGTAAAAAAAAATAGTAAAAATAATTTTAAAATAAAAACCTCTTAGATGCTCATTAAGACACTAGAAATGCATATCTAGACAAGTAGAACAGTCCTTAATTGTCTATGCTGTATTTCTACCTGTGAAGCAGGACAGCTCGACTAATAGAGTACACCTCCTCTCAAATTCAAGTATTGCCTTCTATCCCCAGTGAGAATGAATGAATGAACTGCTGTATAACAATGATGCCCTCAAAGGCCATCTAGTCATTTTATTTATCTAATTTGCATTTCACTTCAGTAATTTTCAATGAGACAGAGTTGAAACAGGTCCAGTTATTCTTGTCAACCGTCTCATTCCTGCGTATTATGCGACTTACAGCACTGCTTCCTAATAATCAAATCTTCTTTGTCATTAAAGTAGTTAGACTTCACAAAAATTGCACAAGTTGTGTGAACAACCTCTCCTATGAAGACAGGCTGAGAGAGTTGGGGTTGTTCAGCCTGGAGAAGTGAAGGCTTTGGGAAGACCTTATAGCCCCTTCCAGTACCTAAAAGAGGCTACAGGAAAGATGGGGAGGGACACTTTATCCAGGAGCATAGCAATAGGACGAGGGGTAACAGTTTAAACTGAAAGAAGGGAGATTTAGATTAGATATTATGAAGAAATTCTTTACTCTGAGGGTGGTGAGGCACTGGAACAGGGAAGTTGTGGATGCTCCATCCCTGGAGGTGTTCGAGGCCAGGTTGGACGGGGCTTTGAGCGACCTGGTCTAGTGGGAGGTGTCCCTGCCCATGGCCGGGGGACTGGAACTGGATGATCTTTAAGGTCCCTTCCAGCCTAATTGTTCTATGATTCTATGAACAGGGATAAGATATAAAAGCCTCAGGCATGTTGAAACAACTTGATCCTTTTCACACATTCACTCTCAAAATGCGGCATGTAATGTTTGTGTAAGTGTGAAAAGAATTTAGCTCATTTTCACTTTATTTAGGCTATAGGAGATCAGGAATTTGCAGCATTTGGATACTACTGCCCTGTTGAAATGATGAGTGTCGGGGGGGGAAGACCATAAATAAAATCTATACATGATTGAAGTCAATGGGAACTGCACATATGCATCCAAGGACATTATTTGGCCCATAAAATGGGAAACCAGCATCAGCTACAACCACAACATAAAGGGATATAATTTGTCAGGTCCAAATGCAAGAATGCAAATGGAAAGGAGAGAGACAGAACACTAAAACCTCGAAGAGGATCTGCAAAAGACATCAAAACATTTACCAAAATTACAAAGAACCATCCTTGAAGATAAATTGGAAGGCCGCTATAAGGTCTTCCCAGAGCCTTCTCTTCTCCAGGCTGATCAGCCTGTCCTCATAGCAGAGGTGCTCCAGCCCTCGGATCATCTTCCTGGCCCTCCTCTGGACTCACTCCAACAGGCCCATGTCCTCCTTCTGTTGGGGGCTCCAGAGCGGGATTCCAGGTGGGGTCTCACCAGAGCAGAGCAGAGGGGCAGAATCCCCTCCCTTGCCCTGCTGGCCACACTGTGGGGATGCAGCCCAGGATGCAGGTGGTCGCTGGGCTGCAAGCGCAAACTGCCGGCTCACATTGTACTTCTCATCAACCAACATCCCCAACTCCTTCTCCTCATAATAAGTCTCTTTAATTATATTAACTCCTCCAGTGCAGGAAAGGTGAAATGGAGTACAACAGAGTACAGAAGTTGGGATGTGAAAAGAGAGACTTATCACAAGTAGCATGCTTCCGTTTAAACCAAAACAAACAAACAAAACACACCACAAAAAAACCCCAGCAACCATATTCTCATTAATGGTGACCTTCTACTGCCACCTCCCTAACCAGCACATGCCCACACCAGGAGCAAGTTCATACTTGTCCACACACTAAAGCAAATCATATTTATGCTGTGCCCAAATCCAGTAGATTACCATGCCAGCTAGTTTAACTACTGAAGTCCCCCTGATTGTACCAGCCATGTGCTTTTATGCAAAATATGATTACAAAGCATGCAGCACACGCTGAATCAAAAATCGAGCAAATCCGCTCTCTCGTTAATACTTTTCAAATTTCTGTGTGAGGCAAAGCATAAGCACGGTCCTTCAGCAGTCAGACAATATAGCACTGAACTTTAAGCAGCCGGGATATAACTATTTAAAATATAGTGCAGGCAAAGCTTTGTTTTTCTCCTTCAAATCGGGGCTTTAAAGCAAGGCTCGTTCCTGGGTTACACTTTTGAAAGCAGTAGTAGAAACAAACTTAGAGCTGTCTTGCTGTCAGAGCCTGATGAGCTCCTGTTGGAGATGAGGACGCCCCTGCAAAAAAGAGGCAGAACTAGTCTCTGCTAGGAAATGGAGGTGTAGGCAGTGACCACGTCTACAGCTCACATAACCAAGTGCCTTTCCAACACTAGACTCTCAAGACAAATACTTTATCACTTTGATAACGTCTAGTAGCTATTCTTTTACCTTCAGATCTCAAAATACCTTTGGACACAGGATGGCTGTCTCTGTCCACCAAGAACTCTGTCAGTCTGGCAAACACCTAAGACTTTCTATGATATGACTCCCAGCTCTGATGCACGCAGTACTTTTACTTCAACCTGTCTTTCAAGAAGGTATTCTAACAGGTATCAGGGCTCTCCTCTTTCTTGTGTAAGAGACTTGGATCTGGAAAGAAATTTGCTGAGATTTATATTCCCCTCCTGTTTTACTGAAGCTTTTGGTATTTTGTCTTGATCCTTCCTTCATGTCTGATGATTTGAATATCACTGTTCTGACAGACACATTATTTCCTGTCTCACAAAGATTGCTATTACTCTTTCTACTTGGAACTGATCATCATTCTTATTTAAATGCAACATTTCAACTAACAAGTTATCTAAAAAGACAATCAAGACTCTTTTCCCCCACATTGTCTTGTCACTTGGTAGCCTGTAATACTCAAGGGCTTCTCTTCCAAAATCTCTTTGAGTTGCAGCTCCTCATTCACTTCTGGAAGGCTCAGGATTGGATTAAGCTGCTTCTATTGCTTCCCGTTACAATCTTAAAAGAACCCTTTTTTGTCTTACATTACTTGTTTCCCCGTCTTCATATTCTTATTTGTCATTTGCATTTCAGTAGCACTCGGGGGTCCCAATGAAAGTATAGACACCGGTTTGCACACCGCAGCACTGGAATAGAAGGACTTTGCCCCAGGAGTTAAAAATTGAAAGAAACAATTAGAGAATTATCTCTGTGGGAAGGATGAACAACATGTAAAATACAGAAACAAGACTTGTCCAAGCTTACAGGGAAGCCTCTGAAAGATACGGAAAGTGAGGCCAGATCTCCTAAAACTGAGAGGCTATCTGTCTCCTCTTTATAACGTGCCATTTTCAGATGTGCCCATCTGGTCTATTCAGTTATTCAGTGACAACATATAAATGGCTGCCATTTGCCCTTGCAGTCTCCAAAATCTGTTTTTCCAGCTGCCAAAGGTGGAGTTGGAGTAGACCAAAAGCACTCATCTAGAAAAATGAGTGAATGGAGTTAACTGGAATGCATGATCTCTGTTTCCATACAGCAGCACCCAAAGGTAGTGAGTGGACTAAAATGACCACCCATGAAATTTGATATTAAATACTAAACCAAGAAAACACATGCTCTAAAGCACAGAACATCACTTCTAAGCAAAGATGAGGTATTATTTTTCACAAAAATACATTTATTGCTGCACGTCTTACATTTAGAAAAAAATCTCCAAGAACCCCAGCCTGGAGCATATAATGGTTTATGCAACAAATACTTGCGAAATGCCTACTTAAAAAGTTAAACCCCCTGGAGGGCTTGTGAATCTTTTAGTTGTAATGTACCCCTGGAGGATTTTATTTTGTATCCGACTAGCCTGAAGTTAAAGTGTACTTTTTGAACATGTTTGCTTTACATGAAGCTAAAATCTGGGTTACTTGGGGGAGGGCAATGGAGAGTCTAATAAATCTTACAATATACTTCTTGGCAAGAAAACTACTTACTGGTGTCATGAAGAAACAACTTTACTGCTCTCTAAAGAAATATTGGTTTCAGAAGTTACTATTGTATTCAAGACACATGGAAGCTGCATTAAATCAAGTTGTGAAATGTACGGGGGTTATACATGTTTTTTTTAAAAAAAGTTAAATCCTCAAACAGATCCTGACATACATTAAAAACAAAAAAAGAGAAAAGTTTCTGAGGGTTCCATAAATTTTGAAGGGAGGAAGTTTAAAACTTGGGTGTTCCTCTCCATAAGCCACATTCCACAAGGAAACAGCTTGATTTTATGTATATATTTTAACCACTCAAACGTCAGGTTTTTTTTAAAACTTTCATTTTCACCATTTAAAATTGTGTCTGTGTATGCATAATAAGCACAAAGAGGGAGCACGCTTGCTTTGAGAATGTCAGCTAGAGTACATTTTCTTATTCATATTTGGGCAAGAGCCCTAACTGTTGGCTCATGACACTCCCGGTTATTTTCCTCCCCAAACGCTGCATCCACAAATGGATCAACTAATTAATCTAGACACGATTAATTAAGGCCACCAGCAGAATGAAATTGCTTTGCCAGTTGCCTATGCGTCTGGATCTCCTCCCACAAGCTACCCAGAGGAAAAAAACTGTGAGGCCCAATCTCTACTGAAAATCAACTGTAAAGGGAGTAAAGTGAATTTAGAGCCTTTGAAAGAAAGCAGATTGAGTAGTCAGTTTATCCTCAGAACAGACTCAGCTCAGACAAGAACAAGGTTATGTTCTTCCATGCTGCCATGTTCAATTCTGTACTTGAGGGACCATCAGAACAAAGGAAACAAGGTGAATTCAAAGACCCTGAATTTCTACGCTTTCTGTTTGAAGATGCCTATGAGAATGTGAAGGGAGAGCAGGTGCCACAACCATCCTCCTGCGGCACATCTGGTGGACTGCTAACAAAAAAATGTTTCCTTGGAAGTGGCGTTTGTAGCTTATGTAGCTGGCTATGAACCAGAGACTTCTAGTTCTCCTTTCTCACGTGATTTATCCTGGCCTAGAGCAGTTAACTAAGTATTTAAAAAATAAAAATAAAAATCTGCATGTGAGTTAGACTTTGATGCTTGCAGTGGATGTTAACTTAATTCCAAAACACACCTCCTTGCCCAAGCCTGGATATAGAAAACACAGCCTGAAGAGCTTCCACAAGCTTTCCAAAACATCCCGCTTCCAATGCATCTGAGCTGTAAACAACCCAACTGGCTACTACAGAATGAAATTAAGCAAGTGGCATATTTTTGAAGCTTAAAAATCCAAAGTAAAGTTTATCAGAAACTTCAATATAATTGTCTCAACTGTGCAAATTAGAATGAATATTTAATGCCACCAGCACAAAAGGCCTACTTCTTTTGATAAAGACACTGATTTCTCTCAAAGTATCCTGGGAGGGTGAGGCTGAAATATTGCAAAAGAAGCTGGCTTGGATCTAGGTTTCAAAAATGACAAAAAAATTATCAACCCTCAGTTCTTAACTGCCTTACATTAGTCTTCAAAGTTTAAAGGGGGATTAAAAACATCACTAAGTAAAGCAAGAAAATACCAGACATACTGGATTTCAAACACAGTCCAATTTTATCTCCTAATTATTTAAAATGCAAGCTGCCAAGTGCACCAACCATTATGACAACGAAAATCTGATCCAACTTTGTAATAACAACAAAAAAAATGCTTATCAGAGAGGTCTAAACCACAGGCTCGTTTTATAAACTTGGAAGCAATTCCAGAGCTAGTGCCATACATCTCAAAGGACAAGATAAACCCTCACTCACATTTTTATATAACAACAAAACAACTATAAATGGATCAACAGTCTTCATGCAAAAAAATTAAAAGCCTTCACAGTCAAAGCCATAAGACTTGAAGAATGACTACTTCTTACCAGGACATTTCCGCTAACTTAAGTGCAAGTAAAACTGCTGGCAGAAGGGGCCGCGCTCGGGTGTGTCAAGAGCGAGGAGAGAGGATCCAAGGTGGCCCTCAAGGGCTCAGAGCACTCGCTGGGTCCTTACAAGGAAGGAAACCATCTGCCTGCGTCAGGAAGAGCCCGGTAGGACAAGGGTTTCATCCCCTTCTGAATCATCTCTGGTTCCCAAGGATTTTGCGTAGAAACTGAAGCCAAACAGCATCTGAGAACTAGAGATTGAACGGTGAACTGAGGGCTTAACCAGCGCATGTGAGGAGGAGACGAGGAAATTTCATTTTCTTACCCTCCACTCACTTTCTCCGTCCCCCCCCCCCCCCCCCCNTCTGGAGGACGAGCTGGCTCAGCAGATCAGGAAGGGAAGCAGAGCCTTTCACTAACAGGCTGCTGTTTCAAATCCGGCCCAATCTTACGGTGACTGAAAGTTATTATCCAATAGGTGGCCAGTGTTAAATGAAATAGTGATTTCACTTCCAGTTTCTGTTAAGTAGGTGTCTGCAACACAACTGGCAGTTCCACCAGACAGGCCAAGCTCTGGCTGTCCAAGCCGTGACCGAGGCGTGCTGGCAGGGCACGACGGTGGCTTACGCCTGTTTTGTGGCAACGAACTTCATTTACCAGTGCTGTTAAATACGAACCCGGAGCCAGTGTGTCTTTCTAAAAGAAAGATGAAGAGGAGAATTCTACGTACGTGACTTCTTCCTGATTAACTCCAGCAACAGAATATATATATAGTGTGTTTACATTATATAAATTATTATTACATCAAATTAAACTCGATGCATAACTCTTAAATTTGGTTCCAAGCTATAAGCAAGGAGCTGTAGGACTGCCATCTGATGCAGTTCTGCTATCGTGGCTTACTGAGCAAATGACTAAGAGTTAGGAAATTTTACTGGATGAACCTCTGAAGTGCTTCGGGCTAGTTTCTCAGCATCAGGACATCTGAGAGCATGGCTACATGTTCTACGGGAACGGCTCATCAACACTTCCACTGGGGTACAGAAAGGCAGAAGCTGCCTCCAATTACCTTGTATTTACCGTGGGGTGCAAGGGAATGCAGACGGGACTCTGGGGAGCCGCCAGTTACTGGTGTGCCCGCAGCCTCGCTTCCCCAGAGACCATCTGCCCCAAAACTGCGCCCAAACACCCCTGTCAGCCTTCAGGGCACTTGATCCCAAGACCTCTGGACCCCAGGTGACAGATCAGGTGTGCTGAGGTGGGGCTGAACTCCTCCAGCACTTTGCCCGTCCGTTCTTTGCCTGGTTGCCAATACGTCCTCAGTGCAGACAACCTGTTTTAAGCTTCCTCTTTCGGTGCACATGGAGGAAAAATTTTGGAAAAGCAGGGAACTATGCGCTGTCTTTTCAGCAATATTTAGCCTAACTCAGTCCCCACATAAGTTAACTTTCGCACTGAAAGGAGTACACTGTGTAAACTTTTTAAGAGGTTTTCTTTTTTTTTTTTTTTTTTTTTTTATATCCTATCCAGTGTCTTCCCTTAAAGATTCATAAAAGCTGCAAAAGGGCAGTATGTTCTCAGGTCACTCTACAATAACAAGTGTCTGCTGAGCCACCCCAGTTAGAACCACTCTGCCTTTTCCAAAGCTGGGTTTCCACCTATGTGGTATTGATGACCCAGTAACAAACAGAATAAACCCCACATTGTCACAACTGTGATAGAATATATATACACACACAGATACACATCCAGGAAAAAGAAGGTAAATTTAAAACAAGTATTTCAATAATAAGTGAGTGTTACAAAATAATATTTTTCCTTCTAAATGCATGGATAAAGAACCTTTTGCTGGTCTCTGAATTTGGCTTTCACAGCTACATCATCAAGCAATGTCCTACCCAATAAAAATATTTCTGTAGAATTTAATAACTACATCTATAGCACCTTGTCTGAGATTCAAAAGCCCTGGAAATTAAAATATGGCAAGAGAAAATTTATGACAACTCTGTGAAGTAATGTCTATACACACATTCCATCTTAATGTCATGACTAATTTACTGCTAGGTCTATACTGTAATAAACTTAAAAATGAGTTACTGGTTCTCCCACAAGACAATGCCCACCCACAAGAAGGCAAGCTTTTGGCCCCCATGCCTGTTGAGCTGTCTTCTGCCTACTGAACGATGAATAAAAGAATAAAAGTCAACAATGCTCAGATGTGTTAAAAGCTTCAAGCTCTTTGCAGCACTCCCCATAAGCCATAAGCAAATGTGATATTGCAAAAGGGCTTGTCATCACCCTCTTCCTGCCCTTCCCAACACATACATATTCCTCATGAAGGGATTTTTTTCTTTCCAATAGCACCTTTGAGATATTGAAAACTTACTGCTCTAGTATTTTACTTCTGCTCTATTATAGGAAATAGCAGGGGAAGATGTCTGCTGTTACACAAACAATTCTAGTTATGAATTGAAAATTAACTCCAGGGTTGGCATTTCCAATATATTTATTATTTCAAGGATCATTAATTGTTCAGAAGGACAGAGCACCGAGTTACAACTAATTGCTCTCAGAATAATCTGCTAAAGCCATGCCTAAAGTAACAGCACTTCTATGTTGAATGGTATCATGTACAAGGTATTCACCGAAAGGGAGAAAAATCCCATAAATGGGAATTTTGCTGATGTATATTCATGCAATTATTCTATGCTCTCAGCAGAAGAAACTGAAATGAACAGACTTCAATGGACTTAACTTTGAAGACCCTTTTCCTTTACATACTTGAGAAAGTTAGAGATGTAAACTGTGCAGTTTTAACAATTCAAAGAGAAACTAAAACTGGTACCATTTTCCTCGTTCAAACAGACCACTGTTACGATGTCTTTACACCCAATCTTTCCTAAGTTCCCCGGTTGTGTTCCGAATCGTACTCCGTCACAGCTGCAAACCCAGGCTCTGGGAGAGCTCTGGGCAGAGAACAGGTCGAGGCAGCCCTGAGGAGAGGGACCGCGGGGCGTGGGCAGACGAGCAGCTCGCCCTGGGCCGGCCACGAGCACTCACAGCCCAGAAGACCGACTGTATCCTGGGCTGTACCAAAAGACGCGCGGCCAGCAGGGCAAGGGAGCGGATTCTCCCCCTCTACCCCGCTCCCCCGAGCCCCGACCTGGAGTTCTAGTTTCTGAAGAAGCGATGTCCCCTGCAATGCTCCCTAAGCAACAGCAAGTGACAAACCAGCTGGGGTTGCAGCCTGAACCTACTGATGTTTCCGAGTGATTTGCAATAACTCCCTGATGAGGGGTTCAAAAAAAAGTCAGCAAAAGGAAAGAGGATTTCTCTAAAGGTCACATTCAAATGCGTCTAAACAAGCGATTATTTTCACTCCCAAGCTCTTTGGTATCAACTGGAACTGTGCCTGAGAAAATGGTTTCGGGACTCTGCCCACTGGTTTGTTTGTACAGTGGTACAGGAAATATGTAAATAGATTAAATATATGACAAAGTGCCAAGTACTTGAGAATGCCTGTATACCCGTCTCTGCGATATCCTCTGCTACAGAATTGTGACTGCCAGAGCCTACCTTTACAGAAGTCAACACCAAAATCCTCTCAGGAGAACTGCCATTGCGCAGCGTCTGATGGGCTGGCTTGCCATCATCTCGGGACCATCCCACATGTTCACACATTGTCAGCCTTTGCTCAGAATGAAGCTAGTCTGGAATTACACGAAGTGACACACACCAGGCTACAGATACAATGGGTGACAGCCCAGGAGAAAGCATCTTCAATGCCTAACTTATTAGTTCTGTTCACATTTGGGTAATCATTTCTCTCTGCCATTCATAAATTACCATGCCTTATGACAAGGATTCAAATTTGGAGCCCTAACCTCACGCTCTGTAAACACACTGCCCAGTCAGACGTAGCCCAACAGAGCTGAGCAGGCAGCTCTTACACCCAAAGTGAGAGCTGCTCTTGCAATTGTACTTGGGCTCAAAGTTAAAAAAAACAAAAAAAAACCCAAAAAAACCCCACACAAACACAAAACCAAACCAAAAAACCCACCAACTACACAACACCAAACCAACAACAAAAAAAACACACCACACACAAAACCCCCCAAAACAACAACAAAAAAAACCAAACCACAAAAAACCAGTTCAGCTCACTATAGGACCTAATTCTTGGTGTTTATCTTTTCCATTTGAAGTCCAGTTCTCCCAAACCAAGGCTATTCATTAGTCAGCTTAAACCTTTTCCCATCTGTCAATTAATTTCAATTGCTTGAGCAAAGAAAAATTAACAAAGTTGAGTTTTCATTTTGAGAGAATTTATGGGAGACAAACATTATTTTTCATAGATGATTAACACTTTACACTTGCAGCTCCACTACGCCTAGTCAAGTTGTCCTTCCTTGCCAGAGTATTCAGAGTTTGGCCAGTAAAAGAAAGGCTCCGACCCCAGCAGAAAGAAATATATTCTAAAATAAAGACGTGCTGAAAAAAGCAAGACTTACACTATTAACACAGCACAGCTCTCAAGCCGCATGGGTAAATTTTAATATTTATATCCCTGCTAACTAGAGACAGGCTCAAACCAAAACCACAAATATGGAGAAAGTCTGAACCCAGATCACAATTTTATAGCTCACACCCCAACTCTTCTCTTAACAATGGATGGAAAATGCTTTTCCAAACTCCTAGAATATTTGTTCCACACACAGGAAATGAGTTTAATAGTACATCTTTGGGGATTAGCTTTGTTTAGCTGTCCAAGCCTTTGATTCAAAGTCAGTAGATAGTATTGCTTTAGCTGTTACACAGAAACAGACAGATTTCCTGTCGGGATGCTTCCCTTGCGCACATGGTCATTCACCTCAATCCCCGTTAACTTTCTAGGATGCTGTGCTGCACACATCAGTGGCTGTAAAGGAAGTCCTTTATACACGTTTCTTGGCCTTCCTCTATTCACAGCATGAAAACGGTGAAGATAAATATACTGCTGAAGGACGGGAATTGGGAAGTTGGATAAAAAGCATTACATTCTTACGGAGGACTTCTTCATTTCTAGGCAACATAAAGCAGCTCCCAAGGATGAATTTGCTGCTTTTCCGCTTCGGCATCGCGGGCTGTGTGATGGCCCTATAGTCCACTGCAGCAAGGCAGCAGCTGAGAGCCACGCTGCCCCTGGGGCTGTGAGAGATGGCCATGATTCACCGAATCGCCGTCTACTTTCCAGTTTCCACTGCCTCACGGAGGGCAGCAAGCACTGCCGTTGTGCTGTCCTCTTCTCAAAATGACCCTGCTCCCGTGCTGGGCTATGCTCCACCATCTTTCCACTCACAAACAGGCAAGTAAGGAAGTAGGAGAAGATTTGAAGAGAAATTCTTTAAGCTCCAAAAACACACATATGCTACACATTTTTGTTAGCAGTCTGTGCAGTGGATATGGCATGGCCAGGCAGCGCGTATGGCACATAATTGCCTCAAATGTCACGGCATGGTGTGCTAGCCAACGCAAGATGGCAAAAGGATTCTTGATGTTCCACACCCAAACGCGCACCCTGCTAGTCATCAGACCACCATGTGGCTTTGTTTCTCCACCAAGATTTAGTTTCTGAACAACGTAGCATTTAAATCAAGCTAAGGCAAAGGCAATAGCTGTTAAAATAGCAGCACCTATCGCATACAGTGCTGAGACCTGAGGAACTGGAAGGGAAAGAAAGAAGCACAGGACAACTGCTGAGAAAGTGTGATCTGTTGGCAAAGAAAACTTTAAGTCTCTAAAGGGATAGGAAAAACAAACATACCAAATGCCCGTATCTTACGCCCAGACTACAGTACAATGATTCCAGCCAAACTGACCCAACTCTCCAAAACCACAGAGCCGCTAGATTGAAACCATCCTTACAATTCAATATGCAGAGAAATCATCGTTAAATACATAATAATGGGTTGTGAGATGCCATTAAGTCCTCATTAGACAGGCAGAATTCGTCTGAGTTCTCTTCACAGTTATAAGGATGGGAGAGCAGGGAAGCGACGGGCTGAGATGCGCCTGGCTGCAAACACGCGTGTCGGGGCGTGCTCCCTGCCGCCAGGCTAACGGGGCAACGACTGCCTCTCCGGCACCGCACGCTTAACTGCGCTTGACATCCGCAGCAGAGAACCAGTGGCAACAACTGAGCAGCTCGGGAGTATCCATCACTAACCATCAGTCACCATTTCTAAACATGACCGTGGGTGATATATCACTGCCAGCACCACAAGGAGGAGGGAAAAGGTGTTAATTAACCTGTAAACCTGCTCCACTTTGGGCTCCAGATAGCACAAAGGCCCACCAGAATAGGAGGCATAGTTCACCCTCATTATAAGGCTCTCCATTACAAAGCCAGTGCAAACAAAAGCCTGCCGCTTTGCCTCCCCACTCCACTTCAGTTCATTGTAAACATTTTGACATGCATTTCACTCGCGCCCGAACTCTGCTGCTCTGAAGAGTAACCTTCAAGAGAGGGCAATTTCATTATTCAAGCAAACACCAGAAAAAAGATCATCTCCCTGCAAAGCCTTGAGTCTGGCTGGTGCAGCAGAGCTCGTCTTCAGTTGAATTTTTAACTAAAGTTTTCCCTCGCCCTTTAGTTATGTCTGTGTAGTCCATTTCATCTAGTAACAACGGTAAAAGACTGGCATTCTCCTCACCCGAGATTATTCACCTGTTATGATTTATACACATGCTAGACATACGCTCCATCCCTACATTCCTCCTAATATCGCACTGAACTTACACGCATGACCAAAAGCAAGGTAGATAAAAGGATAAAACCTATCTTTACTTCCTTGATGGGGAAGTGGGAAAAAGTGGATAAAACTGGTAGTTGCAAAGAGAAGACAAATGGGACTAAATGAGTGACAAGTGCTTAGCTGTCTTGGGTGTCTGTGAAGATTTGAGCAACACGAGAAAGGCCACGCAGCTAAAGCTAGGCTCTAGACTAGAATACACGGTTCCTGTATCTCTTTCTTAAGCCATAAATTCAAAGTTTCCGAGACCAACTAGCACGACAGAAACAGCTATCCAACTGACTACCCCCGTCACAAACACCTCCCAACTTCATATCCAAGCCCACAGTCCAGTCTTCTAATCTCAGATGACTTCAAAGCCTACCTACCTTGTGATTCAGAGTGCTTACAAAAGCTGTATTTAACCTATTACCCTATCTCCTTAAGTACAACAGGACTGACGTCCTACCCATGAAAATCCCAACCACTGTGTAGAGACCCGAGGGGCTACACTAGTCAGCCCAGCCAGCAAAAGCGTACCCTGCTATCAGAGATGCAAGGATTGCACCGTAAGCCTGTGTCTGAACCACTGAGAGCTTTAATTTTGTTGGGATCTTTCAGCCATACATACCTGTATATAAAAAATGGTTCAGCACGAGTTGTTAATGGATAAATTTAAGAAGTGCTGCACTAGAACATACAGCTTCCAACAGGCAAGAGAGCTCTAGTAATGACTATCACCAAGATAAAAATACAAACACAGATTATTTATGATTGAAGCAAAAAAGGTTAAGGGCACAGCCCAGAGATCCCATCTGCTCCACCTGTGCATCCGATGTGCCCATTTCACCCCATCCAAGGTCACAACCAAGTCAATGATTTTGCTACACATACGCATGCGAATCGTACATTCATTTCTTTGACCATGTCTCCAGTACTAAATGAACCCTAATTTTGCACTTTGCATCCTTTAACAAGCCTGTCTACGTTAGCTGAAGAAACACTCCTCCTTCCGCCTACTGGCTTCTTTCAGGCCTCCTTTCAGAGGAAAGGTCTCGCCAGCCCGCCCTCCCCTTCCTTCTTAAGAGCGCATTTTCAGCCCGGCTGAGAGGATCGCATTTGGTTCGTTCCCGTTTGATATATTTATTGTGAGACAGGATCATATGAGATTGAAGGCCCAGAAAACCCCATGCTGTGTACCTTGCATAAAACGTACTTCCTCTTAGACTAGAAAAAAAGCTTACATGACATATAGTTTTTATAAATATATATCTATGAAATTTTGAAAGTAGGCAAAAAACATTATAATATCATAAGGTGGCAGGGAATACAAAAGAAGAAAAAAACCACACTGAATAGAATCCTTTTTTTATTAAAAAACCCCAACCTATGCTTAACACAAACTCCTTCATGAATTCTCTTTATACTTGCAGTGACACGAATTCACCATTCTGCTGACACTGTTGCTGACGCTACTGAAAAAGTCACCCAAGAAGGCTCATTTTAAAATAAAATTTTACAAGGAGAGGAAACGGGGATTTGTAACAGAACATTTCCTTTTACTTAATCACAGCATCATTACTGTGATGGTATAAAGTCCACTTGGACTTCTTAATAGATTTAATGATAAAGACAGAAGTTTTTTGGGCTAACTGCCACAAAGACATCTAAGAGGGAAAAATCTTAAATTATAGTTACCCCAAAAATCCCCCCCAAAATTATTTAATACCAATAAACAAAAGAATCCTACAGTAACTTGGTGTTTCTAATCTTGCTATTAATTTTTAATACTACCTTCAGATTCCGTTCACTCAAGTCACCGAGGAATTCTTAAGTATTTACAGGCATCAGTCAAACAAGGAATCTTTTCAGCTCTTTGCCCTTAGAATCATGAGGTATAAACTTTCAGCTTCCATACAGAAGATATTTTTAAAATGAAGAGTGCATTTCCCAGAATAATGATGCTCTAATACCAAACAGCAGCTCAGTTATTTTGTGTTAAGAAACCAAAGCCCTTCTTACACAATTTCAAAGCAGCAGCTGCGACTTTGAAACTAGGAATTCATCCTGGCCACCTGCTTTAAAACCAGCCAAAATAAACGTGGTGGGATGGTTCCTGCCGATAGCCATGGGATGGCAGGGCAGCACAGGTTGTTTGCTGTTAGGGCTTTAGGTCTTGGAGATCACTGACTTCTGCAGGACCCCTGCGGGACGGGGACCTTGGGATCAAGCCACCTCCGAAAGCCGGACTATTATTAAGTGGTAGGTTGTGGTGCTGTTACTCACCAGGGGCAAGACTTCGTTGCACAGTTGAGATACGTTGTTCACAGCATGCCATTCCCAGGATGACGCTTTATTCCAACAGCACACGACCCTTTGCAATCACTCGGCAAACAGTTTTATGGTCTGGCTTGTAAGACACCGTTTTCTTTGAAGAAAGGGTTTGTTTTACTGTTGGTATGGATTTTTTCAATAGACTCAAAAACATCCATAATAGTAATAACAGTAAACTAACAATGACGACTTAAAACCTCAAACTAGTCCACTTTTTCTAGCCTTAAATGAGTGCTAAAAAAACCCAGTGCCCACCAATATAATTTAGTGGAACATGAGATCTTCCCAGATTCACAACTGTGAATTCACAACTAACACAGCACAGCGCACCTCAGGAGATACTTCAGGGCCTAATCCTGCTCTCGGCAGAGTTAACAGAGAGTTAATGAACTTCAACATGAAAAGAATTTGGCCCACTAAGAGTCAGTTGTTTCTAATTCTCGACATTAAAAAAACCAGCATATTTTGCATTAACCTGAAAATAATCCCCTTCAGAAAACTATACTATGAAGTACTATAGAAGAAAAACAAACCTTTAATATTTATAAACATACAAACATGTTGCTAAAAGTTTATTTTAATGTAACATTGCTAAGGGAGGGGATGTTTTAAAATAAATAAATAAAACAATCAGCCCAGTGCTGAGTGTCCTACGTTCTTTCCACTTTCTACTCCTTTTTGCCTTGCCTTCTGCCTTTGCACACCCCTCGTGCCGAGGCACATTTCAGTCAAAGTCACCTACAGTAACACCAGCAGCACTCAGGTGGATACGTTCTCCTCCTTATGGCCAGCAAAGGACCCACACCTTGATCTTCAAGGAAAAACCTCTGGATGGTGCAACTGAAAAGGCTGCTGCAAGTTCATCTCTCTCTTTTTTTTTTTTTTTTCCTTTTCCTATAAATTACTGCTCCTTTTGATGTCTATTCTTGCTCTTAAAAAAATACACACATCAGGTTAAGATGAAAACTGCCCACACGACAAGTTTGTGTTTACAAGCTTAAGAGCAAGTTTCACTTGAACACAGGTCAATGCCGCTTTAAGAAAACATCACATACCAAAAAAAAAAAAAAATCACACATGGTTAGAACACATCAGGAGCAGAGAGGAATTGTGGACTCAGTCTGTGAGGCACCCAGCCAGCCTGAGAAGCCCTTTGAAGTTAGAAAAACATCCTCTGGTCAGAGCACATTTGTGAAACCGTGGGACAGGCGCTTTAAACAACATTCACTCCAAGATCACCTGCGGTGTGCCAGTGGATTGGCGCCTGTGTAACCTCAACACCGTAACCCTTTGTATCCCATAAACATCACTCACTCCAAAAGCTGTCCTATCAATAGCACACAGTCAAAGAGCTGCGGGGCAAAACCTGTACTGTTTCACCCTCCGTACAGCACAGTCAGGCAGCTCCAACAGGCACGCGACGTTTGGGGAAAGCCTGCCGTAAGCAGAACCTGGACAAGAGGAGAAAGGCTGCTTCACCTGGACACGGCAGCACTGACAGGGAGGACGGCAGCACCCGGCGAGAAGGGCCACCGCAAACCAGTGGTGCACAGAACTTACAACATAGTTTGGCCAGCAGCTGGATGTGACGCAAAAGACAAGTCACCATCATCACGAGCAGGAGGATTCTGGGCTGAGGATGGCTCAGGCCAGGTAACACACACTTCTTCCTGCCCCTCCTTTCGCAGGCAGATGAGCCCGAGCACCAGAAGAAGCTTTTACAAGCTGAGTCCCTTCCCTGCACCCAGTTCTGCCCTCAGCTGTAGCGCCCAGCCCACCGGCGTCACTAACCTGTGCCAGCCCCACTGAAAGCCAGATCCTTCCCCTAAGACTGGCACACCTCTCGGGAAAGGGCCTCCATACGTATTTCTAAGTGAGGGCAGAACGGGTTATCCGTTCCTGATGCTACTGATGGTTGGAACCCATAAGGAACAGCAGCAGATTCTGAACAGACCCCATGTCTACTGGGCACAGGGAAGGAGGGAGCCTCACCCTGTCTCTGGATGGCGCTCCTGCGATGGTAGGAGACACCCTAACTGTGCAGTACGCCAGGACTCTTCCCTTGCTTCAAACAGACCCCTAAAGGCACAATATTATCATTTTTCTTGTCTTCTGGTATTTGACAAGCTTTCCTGTTTTCCCCAGCAGCAGTGAAATGCTCATCTTTTTTTTCTTTTTGAGGCGGCCAGGACTGCTGGTGTGCCATCAGAAACGCGCGTGAGGGCCAGGTTACTGCTGCAGGGCTAACAGGGGACCCCAGTGTTTCTGCCACTCCCACAGGACATTATCCAGTGCCTGCTCCTCACTTACTGGCAAATCTAGGGGGCTTCCCACTGCAACACCGTCGGTTTCTGTCTTACCAAAATGGGGACAAAACAGAGGCGGCCTCAGATTAAGGGTCAATTGTTTTAGCAGAGGTTTGTCCTGTGTTGAACAGCACACGTACGTTCACTGACTAAGCGTGGGCAAGACCTGCATGCTCCAGTCTAGCTAGTGCCTCCTGGGTAACCGCAAGTGTCCAAGGACACAGAGCTACTTCAACGTGACTCGCTTTTGAGTTTCATCACACTGTTCTCACAAAAATTGATTTATTTTTTTCTAAATTGCATTAAAAAAAAAAAAGAAATCAAACAGCACATCTGGAAAAGAGTGCCATTCTAATGTCCATGACCAAATTCCAATGAAGCCTACGTAGCATCAATTAATACAATACTCTCTTACCAAATGCTGGGCTTGTTTTCTTTCTTTTATGTTACACATCACCATGTTTTAATCCAAGACTGACTGCCTTTCAAAGAAAAGCCCTGTACAATAGCTTAGGCAGGAAGAGATCTCATTTACTTCTTTATGCTGTGCATTAATCCAGAGTTAAAGATTTTGTGTGCTTCCTATCAGTCATAAATAAACGATTAAAACCAGCCTTACAGTAGAAGGAAAAATTAAAAAAAAAAAAAAAAAAAAAAAAAAAAAAAGAGAATGAGACTGTGGTGCAATACTTTAACATACCAACCTAATTAGATGGAAAAACACCTTCATACAATAAAAATGTGATATTTTAATGGGTATTAAGCAGTGCTGTGGGAATAGCCTTTCTCAAAACATGCTTTTTAAACCTATCTGCAAAATTACATTGCTAATTACAAATGGGAATTTAAGTGGCAGTACAACTGGGAAAAACTTTTGTGAACCTGTCATAAAATGATCAGATAAACTGCATCTGCAGAGGCAAATGCATTGCCATTCCAGCAGCAATGCAGCTGCTAGATAAAAGGACTATTAGTCTCACCACTTGAACCTTCCCTCATCTTCCACTGATGTGGCAGAGAACCCGATAAAAAAACCACTGAAAGCAATGAGAAGTTTCCCCTCTATTACGGCAGGGATTTCACATCAAAACATAACAGAGAAATACTGCAGAATTTTTCAAAATGATAAAGCCAGACTTACCTAACTGCACTGGGTTAGTTTAAAAATATACCTTTAAAAGTAATTTATTTATGGTATTCCGAGAAACTGTTTTTACATACATATCCACATCAGGAACAAGACCTTGCACATAAGCTTTGCATAAATAAAAATAGCTTTAACTGAGATAACCTATGAAGTTTATCCTCAAAATAAAATTAAATATTCGGGATGGCTAAATGAGGCACAGTTTTTCCATGGGAAAAATATCAAAGTATTATTTATTTTTCTGTAAGTACTTGTTTTGAAAAGCCTTTCCTCCCCACCTGGGCTTCAGCTAAAAGCCACAATCTACGTTTAAACAGTGTGTACGCTTTAGAAAACTATCAACCATCTTTTTTTAAAGCAGAAGCACACGAAATTATTTGATCCACTTTTCATATAGAAAGTCTAAGGCTGACCGTAAAGAAATAGGCAGGCTCCCAGTATAAACTTACCAGGATTACATCAAAGACCTTCCTCTAGGATCAGACGACTGATTTCTTTAATGCGTTTTAGAATTTCTTCCAGGATATTTTGGGTTATTGCCTTAGACCTTTGCTCAGCTGGAATGACAGATATTCTGTTTGCTAGACTATGATGTTCTCACTTTATAGGGGAATGAGTGTCTGTAGTTTATACACACATACGCTATGTGAACAGAGAGCGACTTGGAAAGTTCACAAGCAAAATTATTATTTATTGTTTCAAAAAAAAAAGTAGTTTATTACAGAAACACTGATACAGGCTTAACCGCAGCATCTTATGCAATACAGAGACTGCTTGTTATTTTGTGAGCTCAGGACTGGGGCACTCTATGCTCAGGGAAAATTCCCACTCCCCCAAACAGGAATTTGTTCCTTATATACGTTTAATGCGTCAGGCTTAGCTTTACAGCTACCACCTTCTTTACCTAACTTTCTTGAAACTAATCGTCTGGAATTACAAAAGATTTTTAAGCTAGGACAAGAAGTGGCTTAGTCCTTACCTACCACTAGCAAATCTCCGGGGAATCAGGCAGCAAGCTACCTCTAAGGGCAATGCGACACACTACCCACCATTCTCCTTCCTCCCCCAAGACAAATCTGTCACCTCCGTACCACTCATCATTCGCATCAGAGTATGGATCAAAAGATCCGAGGCTGCTCCCAAATCCCATTTCTCCTGCAAGACAGTACTTTGTTCTGTCACTTCCCTACTGAGTCTATCCCCTTATTTTATGCCTCACAGCATGTGTGGCTGCACCCCAAGATCAAACACCCATGCATGATTTTCTTTCACAGATCTTGAATCACAATGTTATACTTTAATAGGAACCTCAGTATACTTAATCCCTTTAAAGCTGACACAGTAATGCCCCCAAACACATTAAATTCGACCCTAATAGCAAAACACAAAGTATTTCTCTCGCTGGACAGTGCACAGACTGTTCTGACCACATGCCAATCCATCTCTGAGCCAAAGCAACACACACTGCCTGCATTTGTTAGTTGGAAGCCCAGCGATACATGGCTGAAAATTCCAGGCACTTTAAAAGTTCTCTGCTGCAAATTTTGCCCAAAACATAACTCGCCCCCTCCCATTTTAAGGGAGGATCTCACATTCTCAAGGCATCTCATTGCAAGTGATAAAGGGACCAGTGCCACTGAGCCTGCATTTAAACCCAAATCCGTTACAACTGAAAGCAAGACGGGGAGGTGGCACTTTTCAGGTATAAGCAAGACACTCTTTCACAGTCAGGTCAATGAGTTTCCGAGTTCCGCAGAATTTTCAGATCGAGAAGTGTTATTGGAGAAAATTATCAAACTCGGAGCTTTGACAAAAGCAGAAAAAACACTTGCCTGATGTGTAAACAAGAAATCCCTTTTATTGAGAACAGCTTCAGATTTAAGGAACAGCTCCTTCTCACGTGTGTTGGGCAAGGACCTTGGTTTGAACCAGAGCACCATAAGGTCTTCCATTACCCCTGCTGAGGGGTTAGTGTGGCAGGATCTTTTAGGTGTAGTTTTACAGGGCTTTTCTTAGCCATCCAGGAGCTTCTCTGGCCCCGATGACGTTTTACTCTCCTGTGGCCACTGCCTGGTCTTCTGAAGAGCAAAAGGATTTACACCATCAAAAGTTTTACAGACTAAAACAATGGGATCATTTATTGCCCTATAACATGCAAGAGGCCACACCACACAACCAAACTCAGTAGTACTCAATTTCACAGCTGTTACAGGACCTCCCAACGAAAGACTGCACCGTTCCCTTCCTCACACGATTCTGTTCTGCGTGACGGAACCAGACGGACTTCTCACATAGCACGGGCACGTATCCGGCCACGTGAGAGGCACACGTAGAGCTATTAAAGAATCTGGCTGAGCACTTACTCGCGGATATAAGCCTGTTTGAAAGCCAGCTCCCATGACAAACCAATGGACCAGTCCTTATTAAACAGCAGACATGGCAGCAGTCTGTTTGCAAGACACTAACCACACAGGACTTTCCAACTCAAAAAAGGAGGTGTCGCACATTGAGAAGTGTCATCTCTATTTCGCAAATTACAAGGTAAAATATATGCCATATTGCTCTGATGACAATAAACAGACAAATTTACAAGAAGTAAATGCACTACATGGCTGTACGCCTTGCAGAGAGTCCAGGGCAGCAATAGTTGAACCTACACAAGCCATTTCCCTTCTCTCTTAGATTACGCAGTAGTAAAAGTACCTGCGCCAGCACAGCCCTTTCACCACAGCTACCACTGGCATTCCACCACTGCGAGACAAATGTCATGAGATATTCCAACACAAACACTCTTTGCTGGCTCAGAAATCAGACACAATGAAGATATTGCATTTGGAACTTGGTTATTAATTCTTGAACGGAATAGAGTCCAACTCAGTCTCCCATAGCTGTAGTTACTCTGTAGGAGTAAATACAAGCCTAGTTTTGCTGCCAATGTTGGCAGATATGACTAAATAAATTCACAGAGAAAGTCTATTTGACCATTTCTTCACATTAATTTTTTGAACTAAAACTATACCTCATTTTCCATGTAAAGATATCTATAAATATCACATAGTCTGAAAACTCCCGAGTATTCAGAGTGACTAGTATATTAACTAGAGAAGTGGTTTAGTTACAAAAAAAAAAAACAAACCCACAACCCAAACTTCAAGTTTTTTATACATTTCGACATCTACCATTTACTTTCCAACCAGGTTTTGATGCTGACATTCACGAAGCAAAATCCATCCACAAGGACTTCTATAAAGGCCAACATCTGCAGCACAGAGAGCAACGTCCCATTTTGATTTAAATATCATCACCGAACAATTATTTCCCCAACTTTGGAAAAACTCTTACAGAGTTTCAATACTCAAGAGACTTCCCTTTCCTCTGTTCATAACCCAATTCAAAAGAAACCATAAAAGTCAACTAAGATCATCTTCTGAAGGGTGCCTACAAATAGCCACTTATTCAGCTCCTCCTGGGTCTTATTACAGATCTCACAAAACCTACAGAAAATCCTCCTGTTAATGAATGCTGCTGTAAAGAACATTCCCATATGTCGACAATCATGTGCTACAAATTTCCCATTTTTGTTATAACCAAAGTTTTAGTGTAAGTCTGGACTACATTATTTACATTTAAGTCATTAAAGAATATAACATACTGTTGTTACTTTTCCTCCCAATTTACAGAAGAAAAATGTGCTCCCTAACCCAGAAGAGCTGAGGTTTCACTAAGCCAAGAGGGACTATCAGCAGCCCACGACGTAGCGTGTCACTTAGATAAGGACTTCACCCAGCTACTACACATAATATGCTTCCTTCTTACAAACAGCAACCTAAGGAACTCCACTTTGGGAGGGGGTGGGAGAGAGAGGGTTGTTAGAGATCAAAAAAAAAGTTACTTTAACGAGATTGTTTGCAGAGACTTCATGGGCCATTCAGCTTTCCAATCAACATGCCAAATTAAAAGTGCACCACATTAAATCTGAAACACCTATAAAACAAGCCCTGATGAAATACAGACTGTCTTCCATCCACCTCCTCCATATGGCTGAGCAAAGTCAACTTTTAATTTCATAACACAAAATATTTAATTTATGCTTTTCTTCATATGTCAATTTAACCTCCGGCACATAGCTTTGAAACCATGTAAGGATGCCTAACACTTTCCATATGGCAACTGAATTGTGGCTTTTAATTGCACCAACTGGTATCATTCAAGGATAATTCCCTTGGAATCCAGCTTTCTGCTACAGTATTGGCCAATTCACTAATCTCATCACCATGGCACTAATACTTTCAGAGACTCTTTGATTGTTAATATTCATATTGTAATTTTCCCAAACCAGAGCTGTCAAGATAAACTATGTGCACCACTAATTAAATTATCTTGGTTTGTTGGCACCAAATTTCAACACTAAATAAGATTCTGCTTGTCTCTCTTTCAATACAAAGTTTGGCAATTTTATTTTAAATGCCATACACTATATTTTGTGTATCAAAATATTTAGTCATACCAATATCTAGCACTGCTGCATCTGTTGTTTCTTTTAATCCTCAGAGTAAATACAAATAATTATCTATACAAGACTGACATTAATGCACTTGAAAATATTTCAGTTTAAAAGATCACTTCAAGCAGTCACAGAAGGAAATTTTAATTGCTCTTGTCACCGTATCAGTACGAAGGCAGTCTTTCAAATGTCATTCTACCCATGAGATGACCCCAAAGTAGTGCTACAATTAAATCTTCAACTTCAACACAGCACATACATTACCACTAAGAAAGTCTTTTTTCTGTTTAATACTTTAATTTTGGATGAATGATCTATCCGACTGTGTCTTCCATGAGGCCATGTATTTTCACATGCGCACACACACACACATGCTATTTAACAGTGGGGGACTGGGAGGGGCGTTTTTTTGTTTTGTTAAACTTAAGAAGGATCATGCTGGAGGAGCAGTGAAGTTGACACTGGCGTAGTCTCCTCTCAGCCATGTCAGGAATGCCCATTAATGTCACAGGCAGTTACAGGCACAGAACAAATGGAGAACAAGCCCCACCTCTGAAGCAGTGATGTGTCTCAGTGTTTCATACCGTATTATTCCCAGACCAGATACTCAACTCTAATTAATATCAATTAGGGTTGAACGTGAGGATCACTAGCACCAAAGAGCCCAGAAGAAGCAGTAAGCTAAAGTCTTTTTCTATTTTACCTAAAATGATTACTTACAACTTGCCTCACTGTGAGCTGGTTTGAAATTTAATTAAAAATATGACTTTTTTTTCCAATCCCAAGCACAGATCTCAATGAGACGGCGCAAGAAACTAGTAAAATTTCTTATGGCTTTGAAGATAAAAGTAAATTGAACTAAGCAAATGTCATATTTAATATTTTCCCCTCTAGCATAGAGCTACTTCTCAGTTAAATAAATAAATACATGAATATTTGCAAACAATGTTGATCTCCAAAAACAGTCTGTAAAAGTAAACACACTGAATAAATTTAAACTCAAGAATTATACAGGATAATCCACAGTGTCAGAAAACCTTTCCAGGCACAAGTTAACTCACTCTTAAAGCAGCAAAACAAGTGTATTCACTTGCTCTAACAGACTTCCAGTCCCAGTGGTTTCCATTAGCTTTGAAACTAGAAGATGACTCTGGACCTCACACTTTTCATGGATGCAAGAGAATTCCTTTTTTCTTTAATTCTACACGATGTGGACGGCTGCTGCCCAGCCCTCAGCCTCCCCCGTAATTAAAACACGTAGAGCAGAGCAGCCCCTGCTGGGCAGGTGGCCGCGGTTTAGTGAGAGCAGCGCAGAGCAGAAGGTTGGAGACACACCAGAAGCGCCCATTGCAGCTACAGGCCCCTTCCCCTGGCTCACGCCTTCACCCACCAGTTTACTGAGATTCTTCCCAGATGACTGATGCAACTGGCAATAGCTGGACACTAATTCCTGTTCTCCCAGTGAACTGGAGGGGGAAAAGATACAGAGAGCCAGGATGCGACATGAACGACACATCAGCTGAAGGAAGTCTGCTCTAACCACAAAACTCAAAATTTCAGTTCAGGAAGAGAAAAGCTGTTATATTCTTGAACCCTCCTTGTGTCAAACACCCCTTGAGTGAACTGATGTAACGACCTCCCCCCCAAAACTATTGTAAATTCAGTCATTCTGGAGAGGAGGACAAATGAAATGTTATTGCTTTCCTGTATGAGTCACTCATTCCTCTTGTAAAACGCTACATGAGTCCCCCTGAACTTCAGTGTCATCTCCCCTGGATGACTCACTTGAGCAAAACAATTCAGTGTGTCCGTTCCTGAGGAAAACAGCCTTCCAGCTACAACCCAAACAGAATTTTTGGCTTATACAGAGCAATATAAATCAAATTTCACTATCACATTCAAGTTCTAACCAAAATGATTCAAAGCTTTGACGTTTTGAACTTAGAAGCGACTGCGTGCTCTCCTCTCCCATCAGCAGGTCTGTGGAAGTACACTGGATTTCACC
Organism: Chionis minor; assembly: GCA_013398295.1. Lineage (NCBI taxonomy): Eukaryota > Metazoa > Chordata > Aves > Charadriiformes > Chionidae > Chionis > Chionis minor. The sequence continues at coordinate 1,881,521 of VZSF01001349.1, forward strand.
AGACAGGGCCCTACATACTAATGAAACCACCATCAACAAAACTCTGGTTAAGGATTCCTAGGAGGAAAATTATTTCTAGGACCATTATTTCTTTAAAACTCAACTGGATGTTTCTCTGAATGCAGATATTTTAATCAGTATTTGATCTAACTCTTTCTGCCGTAAGTCACAAGCGCAGCAATTAGGACCTATTTCAGGGGAAAACCCATGTTTTAATGAGAAGCCAAAGTTTCAGCTGTGACACAGTAAAACCGTACCGTTCCACGGAGCCTTGTAAGCTGAGTGAACATTTCAGGAGGAATTCTGAAGTACTAAGGAGAAGAGCCCTTGGTTGATTCAAGTGGAACAGTACCACCTTACTGCGGAACACACAACTGTCCCCCACAATTCCATGTGACTAACCAGTAGTAGAAGTGACGAGTATTTCTACATCTTGAGGCGAAGGAGGAGCCAAGAGGTTAGGCTACACTTCGCTTTGTATCTCGGTATAATTACAGAAGAGATCAAAGAGATCTCAGAAGAGAAACAGTCATGCAATCCCCGTTACGGAGTCAATAGCTGTGACTCCATAATCCTTGTCAAAAAGACTGTACATATGGCACATCTGGTTCCAATGCAGGATGAGAAATGCATCCTTCCATATTACCAAAAGTTCATATTTTAAAGGAACTTTAATGTAGCTGTCACAGTGTGCCTGTGACAGGATGACAATTAAACTAAATCAATTAGCAGGCTATATATGCATACAGATATATATGCATACCAAATATGTCAGGCAATAAATTGCTAATATTCTCAAACATTCAGAAACAGCTCCATCAGGATGACAGTAAAAAGCCTCATGGGAACAGTGCTTTTAAGCATACTTAAATCTATTTACAGTTTTATAATGTACTAAAACTGTAGGCTAATTTTTAGTTAATGGCTTGCTAATTGCTGAGCTATCATGAGGAGGACACCTTGAGTAAGAAGAGAAATACTATTCTACTGTCATTCCAGCTGAGCAGACCTCATGGAACTGAAAACTGAAGAGCTTTGAGAGTAGCAAAGTATCTTTGACAAAAGATTTTTTTCTTCTTTTCAGAAAGCAAACTGTCTTTGTGGAAGAAAATATATTTCACCAAGCTAAAGTCAGAGGTTTTGACCTTTAACTCTTGTATTTTAAACCTGTGTTTAGTTTGGTGAGTTGAGCTTTCTTCCTAGACAATATATATATATATATATGTAAGGAAGAACATATCTAAAAAGCTCAACTCACAAGAATGGGGATAATGAAAAATAATTAAAAGCACACGTTTTTACTCTTGGCATCTGTATCACACAAGTATGAACCATTACTAACGAGAACTACTTTCTTTGGACACATTGTCTGCAAGTAAAGCACAATAAAAATCACTTCGACCAGCCCTACCTGCAAGTTGAACACGAAGTGATTACGCTGCTCACTTACATCAGTATCTTACCCCTTCACCTTACTTCTAGTGACTCCCAAACAATTTATCCTCCTCTAAATATAACACTGGTGGAATCTAAAAAGTCATCATTAGCTTTTCCCACACTGCCCGTCTTCTACACCCCACCTAAAATAAAGTATTCCCCACTCGCAAGTTAATTTTTCCTGAAACATGAGAGGTCCAGGCTTCTGACAATAAAACTGGTGGCTAACAAAGCCAAGAGCCTGCAGGAGGTTTGGTGGCCCTGCTCGGCTCGTGCTTTCAGAGCCACATTCCTTGCTGGGAAGCACAGATTCCAATCTCCCCATCTCTCAGGTTACTCTTCCACTGATGAAGCTTTCAGGGCTTGATCCAAAGCCCACAGAAGTCAATGGGAGTCTTTCAGTAAACATCAATAAGCTCCGGATCATACCCTGAAAACACTACGAGGACCATATCTAAGAACTGCTAAGTTTGTTTACCTCCCATCATGCCTTTTTGTTTAAAGAGACAACATTTAAAAAAAAAAAAAAAAAGGCAACTTAAACATTTCCTGCCGGCCAGCTTTACAGGGGAGGGCTGGAGGGGAGAGAGGGTGGCAAGTGACCAGCATGGTAACAGCCAGGACAAATGACGCGTGCAGTCACTCTTTTGAGGAAAGTCAGCCCCGCATTATTGGCAAAGAGCAAATAAATAACAGTACACTCCTCGGGGACTGCTCCTTTCCTGAATTCCTCTGCCAAAATGTCACAGACAAACTCGTGCACCAATCCGGGGTCACAAGCCTGCGCACACGGGCAGGGTGCTGGGCTTCTCCCAGATTCTCCGTTCGCCCGTGCCTGTGAGGGTTTCGCTCTCAGCGCGGTGCCCCGGCACTGGAGACAGGTCCCCTGACCCCTCCGGCTTTTGTGCCAGCGCCGAGTTCGCTCTGCAGCTCCCAACTTCCATCAAAGGGCTGAAGAGAACCACCCACGGGGCAGCCCCCTGGAGCAGCGTTAGGGCAAAGAAAACCCTTCCTTTGCACAACCGACCCTTGGGAGGGACAGGAGGATGCAGAAAGAGCTTCTGGGTTTCCCCA
>VZSF01001349.1:1886561-1969079 GCA_013398295.1 Chionis minor
CGCCTTCCGCGCTGCTCGGCGGCCGCCTGCCGCCACCCCCGGTCCCGGGACGCGGCCCAGCAGCGCTGCTGACACCCCCCCCCCCCCCCCCCCCCCCCCCCCCCCCCCCCCCGGGGGGGGGGGGGGGNAAGGGACCCCGCGGCTCTACGGGCTCGGCCCCGCCACGGGTTTGTCGCGGGCGTCGCCGGGCACCGAGTGACCCCGCCACGTCCCGGCTCGTGCCAACAGGCGGGGTTGGGGGTCACCCGGAGCCCTGTCTCAGGGATCCCAACCGCTGGCAGCAGCAGCAGGACAAAGTCTCCGTCAGCTTTCTAGAATTACCATTGAGTAGATGAGATTTAAAAAGCATCTCCCCTTCTCCAGCGTATGACTGGTATATTTTTTACATATACAAGAAACTAAAAGGAAACTTGCTGTTTCATAAAGACAATTCTCACAGTCATTAAAAATTTGTTTCCTTCCTCTGGCTGGTCATTATTTTTCTGTTTATGAAAATCACATCTCCCCCGAGATCCTTGTAGTTCGACTAGGAGAGATAAAAGGCAGCGCGTGGTAGATTCAGCACAAGAGAAAACGACGGCTTCTGAGAATTTCACTCAAGAAACGACTAGTTAAACTATGTCGGGATTGACCCAGATGGGCCTGGTCCAAAAACTTCAAGGCCACATCTGTGCTTTCAAATCCATACGTTTCAAGCACAGGGAGGAAGGAGTTAGACTTGGGAGCTCATCTGAAAAAAAAGATTCAAAGCATATGGAGTAACACTTCTGCAGGGAATTGGGACGGGGAGAGGAGGGTCAGGCTTGGAGCTCATTTTTAGAAGGAATTCCAAAGCACATGGATGTGGTGAAGGTCTGGTATGAAACGACTGCACAGCACAGCCAGTGGAAAACCATTAAATGAACCATTTAAAGCCAAATTGTTCTTTGGATGACTGCAAAGTCATTTCTCACATTATTTCAACTATTTATCTGTCTAGCAAAGAAAACAACTTGAGTTGTGAAATGCAGCTATTGCAACAGCATCAATTGCTTGTCAAATAGCTAATAACGTGCATCTTTTGTGAATCTCTTTTTTATGTATTTTAATAATTTATTTGGCCCATTTTTAATGTTGTGTATTTAAAGTGACATATTTGTTCCTTTGAAGATTGCCTCTCGTTTTGGGGAGGAGAAAGAGGGGAAGAAAGTGATTTAGATGAAGCAGCCTCCTTGGGGCCTGAGCCTCACCTAGACTGTGAAAACCTGTAAAAACTCTCTGATGCACATTAAGAAATCTGAAATTGAAATACCAGTTTTATCTTCTCCTTAGCTGGGCATATATTCGGGTACCCTTTTTTAACTTGATCAGCAAATGTTTTCTTTGGGATAGCACTTCATTGTTCATGAGAAATAGAGAACACCTTAGGGTGTGTGCCCCCCAAGCGGTACGGATTTCTTCCTTGACACTGTGAAACGGTGCCCCCATCACTCAGCTCCCGGCAACAAAACGAGGCCTTAGACATGTCATGAGTTCAGCAGGTCTGAGAAGCGACTGGGGGAAGAAGTCCTCCCTTTCTCAGCGGATTACAGACGTCCACTTGTCTCCCAGCTGCGGAGAGGAAGGGACTTCATGTTTGGACACAGTCGCTGTGGTGCACTACTGCTTTCACACGCGCAGTGTTTGCTCAAGTTTAAGACAAGCCCTTCTTAACAACAGCCCTTCTTAATGATGTACCCCACAAACCCACGGGTTTCAAAGGAGAGCAAATCTGACAACAGAATCCCAAACGTCAGTACCTGACACTGCCCACAGTGGGATTCACGACTGGAATGCTTGGGCTCAAGAGCAGCGCAAATCCGAGCTGGTTACATTACCTGGAGTAGCAATCACAGCCCCAGCTATTTCTTCCTCCACCTGGGAGAAAGTTTTAGCTACTCTTAAAGGGCCAAATCTTCAGATTCTTAGGGTATTTTTGCTTATGCAAATTCCAGTTGATTTCAGGCAGATTTAGCATGGTATAACAACTAAAGAGGGACCTCAGGATTTGACTCAGTAGAATTATAACGATCCTCAAAATTGCAGGGACCTCGAGGCACACAAAGCCTTTTGTATTTCCTTCCATGGAGCCAGGAGTGTGTTAAGTAGTGACGTCTAGTAAAATATCAGAGTAAAGTACACCATTCATAAAACTATACTAACGATTAAAGGGTCTCTAATTCAACCCAGTGACCCCAGTGGAATTCAACTTAAAGTTTGAAAGCCATGACGTAGAGTATTATTCATTGCCCTTTCATTAGTGCTGACTAGACTCTACTATTTCAGGGGACGGAAACCCCTTTTGAACTTTGATACAATATAAAGTATTTGATGATAGGAAATAAATGTATGTTAGCCAAGGAACAAGTGAATAATTCCACTCCGGGAATCAATTTTCAATATTCAATAGCATAGTAAAATTAATGACAATACTTGCGAGAGCAAGAGTTATATCATCAGTTAGACTGAGGAGAACCCTGCGTGTACCACTGAAGGTTGTTCTGATGTCCTGACCAGCAGAGTACTTCTATGCAATGATGTCAGCCACAACAACACATCATCTCGTTTGATTCTATATTTGCATATTAGCTACAGACCAGCGGGCAAAGCCAAATGCTAGCCTAGTCTATGGGAAAGTAAACGAGCATTGAAAAGGTTCAGACTCAACACACGCCTCAAGACAACTAAATGTGGTATAAGGCTGCACGAAAGCAAGCGTCCTAAAAACAGTTGTTTAGAGGCCAGGGTAGAAATACTATGCTACACACTACTGGTGTATCTGGAGGGAGGGGGGAAAACACACATGATACATGAAAGAATCGCACTGGTTTTCCCGTCTGGGTAATGGGGTAAGTGGTAGGATACTGCTTCCCAGTTCTCCAGCTTTATCTCCCTCCTTTTCTTCCCCTCTCCTGCCATGTTCCCATCCAGCTGAAGATGAAAGAAGTCTGGCACTGGCCTTCCAAGGTCTCAGATGGGTGATGTTCTCTTCCACCTCAAAGTGGCATGCAGGCCATGCTAGACCACCTCCAGCAGAAGTAAAGGTTGAACTGTGCTTACTAAAGTGGAAAAAACCACATAATTCTCAAAAAATTGTGCACACAGGCAATAAAGCGCAAACTGCGCTGCTCCTCTTCTGCGTTAAATAATCTATGTCTATATATTTACAGAACTGTTTTAAGAAAAGGCTGCTCAGTTGTGAAAGGAAAAACATACATAATTGCATGTTTCTAAAGATGCTTCTGGTGCTCTCTGCACCACTGTCAGGGACATCTTGAAATATATCTAAGCTGTTAGTATTTCCAGGATCCAGCTGATACAGAATTTTGAACCCCGTTGCTCTCAAAATCACAAAGGTCACAAACCACACTCAACTTCCATTTCAACCACCTTCCAATCAATCTCCTTTTACTCCATCAACAAAGAATTGCCCACAGCGACGATACCGCTTCACCAGTTGCTTCAATGACTGCCCTGCTGATGCATTTAGGGTCACAGTCCTGCTCTTGCAGGTATGACTGATCCTTTTATAACAACACTTAAATTCTGTTTTGGTGGCCATATGAGCACTTTGATCACTCATTCCCAACACACACAAATGGGACGCCTGTCACAAGACACTGTTTCAGCTTTTGGGTCTTTGTCTTTGGTACCTGTGGTTTTGTCAGTTTTTTCTGCACTTCTGCCTCAGGCATTTTTGCAATCTGGCACGTCAGCACCTACTAGCTTTAGCAACTTTGCAGCCTTGGCTTATTGCCTCAAAGCTTTGGCATGAGTCTGCACTGTGGCATCCTTTCAACTCCAAACCTACTTGCTTCGCAGGTTTTCTTTGTTTTTTTTTTTTAGGATGTCAGCAACTGCCCTGACCCTAGGGGGGAAGAAAGACTGATGAGCAAGTTCAAACAGTGTCTGTGCAGCAGAAAGCTGTCTATCACAAATGAACACATTCACTACATCACTTGCCCTCTGTGTAAGCATGCCAGATACTGCACATGCTCAGGTACCATGAGAAATTCTTCCAGGCCTTCTTCAAGATTATCCCTGAACTTCTGTGATGATCAGCTGGAGAAAACCCTGGCAAACTTCATAGTCCTGGACTGTTGAAACACTATGTCTCCACACTCCAGTAGGCATAAGTTTCCGTCATCAAAATATTTCCTCTTTTACCTCTCTTCAAAGCCAAGAAAACCCATCATGTAGAGACGGCTGTTGAGTTTAAGGGTTGATAGTTCAGGGTCACAAGTGCTGATTCAGCAGATGAGCTGCTTCCCAGAACAACCACCAGGAGACAAGTAGGTGTCCTTTCTACCGCCTCCATTAAAATACTCCTTTTCAGGTAGTAACATATCTTCTTTGTATTGTATTCAGGGAAACAAATCTAAGAAGTCTTAAAATGGAAGAATCCACAATGATGAAGATATAGGCTCTTACCAGGTTATCCTATTCCTCTCAAAGTCCACATCAGCAACTACCTTCAGTGAAGGCCTGAGTTTTGGTGCAGCTGGGAGACTTCTCTGGTAGAAATGCTTTGTTGTTGGGAACTGCTAATTGTCACCTCTTTTGTCCTGCAACTTTTCTCTCAAAGGACTTTGCATAGCCAACTCAATAATCTAGACTTCAGCTCATCAGAAAAGTGGAAATGTGAAAAAAACAACAAAAGATGCCTAAAACAAGTAAGATACTCTTGTCTACCATGTATCTCGCTATAGCCAAGGAAGTTGGATCAGGGCTTTCCCAGCAATTTAGAAGTAACTGGCTTTTTCAGTACATTTTAATGGGTGTTGTATCCAGAATCTATTTGCTTGGAATCTGATTGCACATCCACCAGAAAGAATTCAAAGATCATATGGAATTACCAGAAATTTTTCTATCAGAGTTTCCCCAAGGAAAACACAGTTCCTTCCCAAATAAAATGAACTTGCAGTTTATTTACAAATTTGAAACACTGCGGATGTCCTTCATGAAAAAGGCAATCCTTGAGATACTTTAATATGTGATTTTTCTGAGGGTTTGTTTTTTTCCAGTGGATATTTTGCTGAGATGAAATTTGCTAACAACTATAACAATATGCAGAGAAAGAGGAAAAATAACTTTTGCCAACATCGTGTACAGTGTGCTACACATAAAAAGAAAAGCAGCAAAGTAAAAAGTAGTGCCATGACTTCAATAATCAAAACCTTTCCTTTAGCATCTAAGAAATGACAAGTAAGAAAATTTTAATATAGGAGAGGATTTTTATTTGCACTTCTTAACAATAAGGGTGGTTTATACTCCACCTGGTGTCTTTTCTCACATCATCTTTTATGGGCTTCTCTCAGTGACAAGTACCTTTGTACAAAGGTTTCCTCCCCCCTTCTCCCCCTTCTCTGGTTCTGAGTCTCTAGCAGGCTTCAGCATACACACACAATGGGAGCATTGAAGGGAAGACAGTGGGACACCTCCTTTGATCTTGTGTTCTAATAACTTGTGTATGTTTGTGTCCAAAAACAATGTTCCAAGGCTGTGAGGACTGCTGCTGCCGAAAAGAATACTCATCACCGGGGTGGGGGAATAGTTAAACTGTATGCAGGAGAGTAAAGGACTGGCCAGCAATGCAAACAGCAGACTGTAACTCTGCTAAACGCGCTGAGGGCTGAGGAGAGCCCCGCTCCCGACAGCTGACAACGCAGACAACATGGGTCTGGCCCAAGCATGGCACTGAGGGTCACCATTAAATCATACAATTCCCTATTACTTTTCATGTCCATTCTAGAGGACACATTGCATACGGACAAAAGAAACACGGCCTGCATTGAAGCAAATGACTACTGTCAGAGAAGCCATCTGAGCTCCTCCACTGCTGCTGCTCAATGTTGTTGCAGTTTTTTTAAACTACAAGAAACCGGATTTTTGTTTTCATTTTTCATTTTCTATCTTCTTTCTAAGAAAAGGGTGTGGAAAAATAACTGGCATGCGAACAAAATAAGATCAGTCAGACCTTACACACAGAGCACACCGCTTGCCTAAAGTCACTGCTGACAAAGTGGCAACCCAAACTGAGGAGGAGAGGAGGGAGAAAGAAAGTTGCTCGATCGCCATCCTGTTATTTACAGCTATGGCCTGGTAAAGTCTTACACACTTAGTGATACTGTCACATGTTGACAAAGCTGTGAACTTTGGAAAGAGAATGTAAGAATCAGGATCTGCACCTCTATTTTGCATTTAGCTTCCATCTCTGGAACCAGCAGATTTGAAACTACAGAGTCGGAGACCCAGGCCTCACTTTCAGTGCGATCGCCTTTGCAAAACTCCCATGAAACACGAAAGGCTTGAATTCAAGGTGTTTTGGTTCAGCACACCACTTCTATGTTAGTTTTGTTTTTTTAAAAAAATAAGCGTAAAGTTTGTTGAAGTTCTGTCGCTACAGTAAGCAGGGTTGGTGCTGTGCTTATAAACAAGTACGTGTAAGAAGTGTTTAACTGAACAGATACCTGAAACGGATAAAAAAAAAGTTGGTAAAACTTTCTTTTAAGCTCTGTGTGAATTACAACAATTCCAAAGTGTTTTGGCAAACTCACTCATAACCATGTCGTACTGGGAAATAAAACTTTAGTCTAAAAAGTATGCCTGGGCCACCATGTCACTATACAAATCTGGCACCAGTAACTTGCCACGAGTATTTTGTTATTCTAAAATAAACTTGGCTATAAAAGAATGCCTTCTTTTGAACATTAAGATATGGCAAAATAAACCTTCAGGTCTATTTTTAAGTTGCTTACACGTGGACTCTTTGGTTGCTACTGATTTTGCCCAGAGATGCTCTGCTTGTGCTAAGGAAGGGTGGTGATGCCGCGGGCACCCAGCGACGGACAGAGGTGGGGAGCAGTGGCAGACTGCAGCCGTGCTCCATTCGGTATCGCCTTCCTGCTCCGCTGAACACGCAGCAGCCCCTGGCTGCCTGCAGCCGACAGACAGCCTCGGTGACGAGTTACACAAGACTTAAACAGGAAAGACCCAAACTGTTAACTACAGATTCTCTGTAACTTCATCCAAGGGGGACGTAAAGCATGGTCCTGGCTCAGCGCTCGGCATTTCTGCCGCTTACCGAAGCCGTGCAATCAGCGCGGACTCGTTTCAGACGTGGACCTAGAGAGGTGGGGGCTCTCAGCAGAAGTAAAGAGTGTGTTGGCACTGCCCGGCACCACACACACACTCCAGGCGATGAGACATGGACTGAGCCCTGTGTCCACTTAATTCCTTGCAAGGAAAACAGGAATCACTAATGCAGTTCAGCTATATCTGTGCAACCAGCACAGCTCAAAGAGCTCAATCTAAACGGCCCTTGTTGTTTACCTATAATGTCTACACTTTTCTGCGAAAAGCAGCTTTGTTTCCAAAATTCACTTTTTTTTTTTCTTACAAGATGCAGCCAATGGAACAACAACACTGGCTCACACAGATAAGACACTGTACTAAACAAGCTTAAAACCAAAGCCGCCTTCACTCCTACAAGGAAACTTCTGAAGTCCTGGCAGATGGACAGATATGAGATGACTACGTAAACCTTTGAATATTTAATTTATACTTCATTGATTAATTTTTTTTTTAACCATTACCTGTCACTGTTACAAGACTTTGCATCTACCCAGCGCGTTGCACATTGATCTAATTTGTGTGCCGTGCACATGGCCTCTTCACCGTACCTCTGCAACAGTTTCTTGTGGCATTAATGACATAATTATCACATTCAGATAGGCTGCGCTAGTTTGAATGAAGTGAAGATAACCCACGGAGATCCACTTTGCTGCTCTGCTCCACACTCTGTGTCCTTTTGCATTGTGTATTTTCAAATACATGACAGAAGCTACAGGAATTCCGGGATTTGCATAAAACTAACAAGCCCCCAATTCTTCTCCTGGCATTCAGTAATTTTGCCACAGTGGTTTTGAACAAGTGCCAGACCCCATCCGACCAAGACGGCACTTCTGCCAGCGTCCTGCAAAGGCAGGGTGCATCGTAGCAGGCTTCCCCTTTTGCCTCTGTTCCGGCAGCAGCAGGTCAGGCAGGCGAAAGACTCCGGCACGTTAACCACCCCCCGTGCTTCCCGCAGCAGCACCTACTGCCCTCACGTGTGGGAGTGTCTCCCCGTGTCTCACGGGAATCTTCCCCCAGAGCAATCCTGCAGTGTTTTGAGGCAGTTATAGGACTGCGGGCTGGATTGCCGAGGCTAATAGTGCCTTTATGCAGCAATAGCCCAGTCTCTTATTTATTCAACCAAATTTAGATTTTAGAAAATACAAACAAATTCCTGAAAACGTACTAGGTAGAATCCATCTCCCTCTACAGTCAGTGGAGAGAAACAGGTGGTCATATGACCTATTTTATTTGTCTATATTAAGTTGAGATGAATAGCTTTCTAAAAGTACCTATCAGAACATGATTTGCCTCGTCTTAATATGGACATTTAAAATAGGTCAGATAAAATGGCTATTCCCCTCCCTTGGCTATAAGGGGAGACTGGGTGACTAGATCAAGTGAAGATACTGTAGGCAGCTAAAGTTGGGTGAGATGTGTTCCACTCCATGTACATGGTGCAAGACTTACGGTTCCTTTTCCCTCTGGGCTCAAAGGAAGAGATTATAATACTCCTGCCTGCTACGCACTGCGAAACAGCTCGGAGATCAGAGGGAACAAATTGCTCCTAAGCTGAAGAAAGCTCCAGTGAGCATATATAACAGCCTGAGAGATCACACCTTTGTCATCACACAGAAGACACTCAACATATAAGTTACGTATGTGTTAAGCCAATTCCTGTACGTGTACTTTGGGCTGTTGTGGCAATTTTAAGGTGTATTTTCTGCTTCTGCAAGGAGTAAGAGTGTCACTGCAGAAAGCTGCAATAGCATAAAACCCACCATATCAATAAAAGCTTTTCTAACTGCTCTGATCTTGGGGTCTGCTCTAATCAGCCCTCTGGTGCAGACAGGGAGGTCACTGTCCAGCCATCAGACCAGCCATTCCCATCAACCTCCAGCAGGCAAAAAACATGAAAGAACAGCTACATTATCTCTAGTCTTCTGATATCCCTCACCAGCTAAGCTGTGGAAGTACCCCAGCTTACACAGGCTCAAGGAACGATTGGGCAAACCAACCAAAGAGAAATCCACTGGCAGTTTCTAAATGCATAGAAACCGTCTCAAACTCAAGATTTCCCTGAATAACAACCTGTTAGAGACCGAGAGATGATTGAGTGGAAGTATCATGATATGTTAACCCTATTATTATATTCTTCCCCAGGCATCTGCTTTTGGTCACCGTTAGAGACAGGCACGCTGTATGGCAATTCTTGAACTACCTCCGACAAAAAATGAAGTGGATCATGAGCATTTGAGACCAACTGAAGAAGTTCAATTAGTATTGTCCCCACAGAAGAGAGGACAAAAATTCCTGCACTGAGTTCAACTGAGCCACTGAGCTGGTCTGGAGACTTCATACTGATTTCAAGAGACCCATGAGGTACAATTCATTCTCTTTATGTCTGAGTAGCTGTACAATAATATCCACATTATTAAAATAAAATCTTGTTTCATAAGACAGTTTCCTTATATGTTCGGAGTATTTCCTACTGAGAGTGGGAAGGCATTAATAAAACTGGATTTAAAATTCTACAAATCAGCATAAATCTCTATGGAAAAAGAATATACTTCAGCTCTTCCCCGCTGTTGGATTATTGTTGAATACCCTATGGTTCTCCACAAATTCTCTTCTGTAGCACAAACCAAGGAGATGGATAGTGTAACTTTTGCTTATAAATTCTATATTCTCTTTACTATAAAGTCTCATATTTTAATAGCTAGTCTTTCATACAATTGAAATGTATACTCAGAATTATGGCACGCTGGCAAATAGTTAAGGAGTTTAAATATATTGGTCTTAAATCAGTGCAGGATTTACCCTTAACAGGATTAACAACCTGAAAGATAACATAGGATCACAGAATGGTTTGGGTTGGAAGGGACGTTAAAGATAGCATCAGCCTGGTCGTGAATGAAGATGTTAAACAATAGTTGGCTCCACTGGTGGTTCCTTGGGTACACCACTGGTGACTGCCTCCAGCTGGACTTCATACTGCTGATCCCAAGACCCTGAGCCCAGCAGTTCAGCCAGTTTTCAGTCCACCCCGCTGTCCGCTCACCTAGACCATACTTCATCAGTTTGTCAGTAAGGGTGTGAGGTGAGACAATGCAACAGGTCTTACTAAAGTCAAGATTAATAATATCTGCTGTGACAACCACCTGTCATTATAGAAGGCTACCAGGTTTGACAGGGGCTAGTTTCCCCTTCATAAATCAACGCGGACCACTCCCAGTCACCTTCTGTCCTTAGTGTGCTTGGAAAATGTTTCCAGGATTATTTGCTCCGTCACCTTCCCTGGGATCGAGGTGAAGCTGACTGGCCTGTAATTTCTCCAATCCTCCTTTTTGTCCTCCTTGAAGATATGAGTCACATTTGCTTTATTTCGGAGCTCAGGAACCTCCCCCAATAGCCATGACCTTTCAGAGTTAATTGTGAGTGGCCTCGCCATGGTATCAGCCAGCTCCCTTGTGAGAGCATCCCGTCAGCTCCCCTGGACTTGTGTACAGCCAGTTTCTTTAACTGTTACCTAACCCGACATCCTTCCACTGACAGTGAGCCTTCATTGCTTCAGACTTTCCCACCCACTGCACTCAGGAACCTGGGTTGGTCTTACCAGTAGAGACTGAGCTGAAGAGGACACTGAGTACCTTGGCCTTCTCTGTGTCCTCTGTCACCAGGTCCACCACCTTATTTGGCAGCAGACCCATATTCTTCCCTGCTGATATACTTGCAGAAGCCCTTCTTGTTGCCCTTCACATCCTTTGCCAGATTCAACTCCAGGTGGCCTTCAGCTTTCCCAGCTCCATCCCTGCATTGATCCGGGTTGGTAGAGGCTACACTGTGGAACACGCCTGGAGTTTGCGTCTCGAGTCACTTACAAACGTAACGTACACATCTTAGAAGTAAACATGGAACGGTCTTTTGTGTACAAACTGGCAGGAGAGACTGATTTTGCAAGGACCACAAAATATCCCAGCCATCCTAATTTTCATTTTAGCAATTAAAAGAATCCAGATATGATTCCCTGCATTCCTTTTAAGTGAATATTATGAGCAAATCTAAGAGTTCAAAACTGCTACAATGGTCCAAGCCTTTGTCAAGCTCATAGTTGGGATCAGAGCTGTGCAGAAATTGAATTTTCTGCTTTGTAGGGAATTCCACAAGTATATTTTTAATCATTCTGAAAGAGGAAAAAACTTCTTGGAATTTTCATAATTTTTTTAATGCTCTGTTTGGGTTGAAACTGATCATTCTGATTTTTAGACTTTTTCTACTACAAAGCACTATTTTTCTTCTTAATTTTAAACGATGGGCTAAAAAGCTACTTTACAAGGTCAAAATGTTCTATTCCAAAAATTTCAAGTCTATTCAAATATCCTGCTGCAATATTTTTAGTACGTAGAAAATGGTCAAAAGTGAAACATTTATATGGTTTGATATTTTGTAATGAAAAGCTGTTCCACAATAAATTTCCTGACCAGTTCCAATTTGTTACAGGAGAGAATACAGGGATTATATTTACAAGTGGGTTTGTACCTTCAATGGTATTACTCATCCCTTTCATCTCCTAAGGGCAAAGATGACTCAGAAAATCATGATTGAAAGTCCAGGCCCTAGATAGATCAAATAAAATCATTATATTTTATTTATATTTATCATTTTATCATATTTTAAAGATTTCAGATATCACCTGAAAAAAATACCTTCCAATTCTGGTTCACTTGACTATTTACCTAAGGTAATCTTCCCAGTGATTTTAATGAGGAAAGTACACTTTCATTTCAGAAGCATTTCAGTCTCTGTATTCCAGTTTTACTGAAGAGGAAGAACATCTTATTTTTGCCAGTTTCCTTTCCACCCATACTGCAGGGTGCCTCCAATTATGCTAAACATTTTGGCTAGCAAAAGCCAGCTGGCTTTATTTTATGTATTTTCATACTGATGTTTACAGTGGCTTTGTTAGAACACCAGGACTTTTTCCCCACACGAGATGCAAAAGTTAATCATACTTTGTTTGCTAATAATGAGTTAAAGGCCAATATACAGCATCCAGACTAACCCTGAACAGGAATTCTGTCCCCATCAGCTGCTACAAATAATACGGCCATAATCCTATTAAAAAGATAAAATAATATATGAGGAAACAAACCAGAAGGAATCTTAAGTATGCATATTCCTCTTTTGGCTTTACAACCGTACAGTCCCTCTGAAGCCATCACATTTCATTACAGTGGAGCTTTTGGGTCCAACCTCACTCATAGAAAAGGCACCTGCATATCCTTGCGTGCTTTCCTGTCTGTATTCGGCATAGATTTCCGGTATAGGATGAGCATCTGACCTTCAAAAAAATCTTAAATTCAGAATATATAAAACAGGCTGCTTAGCCATTCTTCTTATTTCTAAAGGAGATTAAATGCAGTTGAAGAAACTACACTGCATTCAGAAACTGGACCCTTTGGAAGAAAGGGTGACATTTTCTCAAAAAGAAAAAGTCCACAGACTAGGACTTTTCAACTGTTTCAGTATAAAAGAGCCAAATATAAAGAGCAGGAAACCATTCTGTACTTTCAGAATAATGTGAAAAAGACAACCCAAGAGAGCTTTAATACCTGAAATGCTCTTAAATCCTAAAGAAAGACTTTTTGTAATACTATATCAAAAGCGGAAAGGGAAATAGCCCAACACAGTGCTTTCCTTTTTTCAGCGTGATATGGATGTGGAAAGTATGTTAATTCCTGTATTCTCAAAGGAAAACAAATAGCATAAACAGACAGACAGGAGAGGAAGAGAGCAGTATGTTTAAAATAATAGAGAAACCCACCACTCCTTTAAGCGGCTAGCTCTGGGAAGGCTCAGGCTGTGTGTCCAATCACAGGACCTACAGTTTATGCCAAGACTTGTTTCGGCGGCATTCTGCACCAACTCCACCGACGCAAGCACAATCAGAGCATTCAGCATCAGACAGTAGGAGATCCCCTTTGATGTTGGGATAAAATGAGGATATGCATGGTTTTGTCCAAAATGACAACCATCCCAGGTTTACTAATGGGTATCTAATAGAAAAAGAGAACTTTATGATGCTCATTAATTACCAAACTGTCATGTGCTTCTGGCAGAAAGAAAGTAATCCTCTTCTCCAGATTAGACAGCCACCACAAAGGACTTCAAAGAACTTCCAGTCCCCTCCCCTGAGAGCTGCCTTGCATAAACCTCACAGCACTAACCGTGCAAATTAAAAGAAGGGAGCAGTTGACAAACCCTTCCTGATACATGCGCAGTCTATTGCTGTTGGCAGTTCAGACACGAGCCCTTATTCTGCTGGCAGATGTGCACATTCTCTACACATAAAACGTGCTCTAAAATTCACACAAAACTTTACAAATTATCGGTAAATAATGCTTTCCATTCTTGCTTTCAAGCCTGGAGTTATTTGTGCTGAAGATTCTTTGGTGGCAATAAAAATTCTTTTTTAAGAACGTGAAAATGTAGAAGAAATACAGCTGAAAGTCTAGTTCTCAGAAATTGTCCTCAGATGTTTTTCTTAATGAGGAGCAGCTAAAATATGCCTTTTTCTGGCTCCCCACCACAATGGGTACACAGGGTTACAGAGATCACCTGATCGGAGAATGGATGCGTTAAGGAGTATGAAGCACTTCCAGCCATTCCCCTAGTTTTAAACAGTCAGACATTTACGGAGTTGGGAATTTCGCTTTCAGCACAAATTCCTCTCTTGCTCCTAGATTTTGATAAACTCTTTATATGCTACTTTTTTTTTTTTTTTTCCCAGGGACTGAACCCTACAGAAATCAAAGTAAGCAATACATTTCACATATTGATGATTGTCACCCAAATGCATGTATTTATGGTTGTTTTCACAAAGGTCTGAAATAGCGATAAAGTCTGAATTGTCTCTCAGGAGGAGCGGGGGACGGGCACTTCTGATGTTTGCATGTCACGCAAATTCTAGATGACAGGACTGTGTTCTTGAACATATTTGCCTTGTAGTTTTTTATTTACTCAGGTAGATTCAAATCACTTTACTGACAAGGTGAAAGACAATGAGCCCCATTATGATTTGGAATCTGAATATTCTCATTCAAAGGCCTTCCCAAGCAGCATTTGGTTAAAGTTGTGTGCCTTGGTCTTACTGGACAGACCAGGTTTTTAATAGGTGCCCCACAAACTTTAAATTTAAATAAGGGCTTTCTCCAACCAATCTGACACCTTTTTTAGTACACAATGATTGCCAGAAGCATACTGCTATCCAGAACAGGACTGCCTTTAAGTTTACCAAGGACATAAGAGTCCAAGGGAAGCAGTGCTGGGTGACAAATGGTACTAAGAGTTCAGAGGAAAAATAGATCATCTTGGGGACCATCAAAAACCATTCCTTTGCTCACAGCACTTTTCAGACAGCACCTCTTTGGTACGTCATGGTGAACCTATTCAAAACCCTGAACGGTTCCCTCCTTCCCAAGTAGTATGCGTGCTGCTTCTCAGTTTGATTTTTCAGTAGTAACAAAATACATGGGAGGAGGAGGACTTAATTTTCATTTTTTTGCGAATAATTTAAGATCATTGAAAACTCTAGGTTTCATCAGAAACATCATTTATTCTGAACAGGTGACCATCGTAGGTCATAACTACATATGTAAAATACTAAATGAGGCTGGCTAAAATTTGTTATTCAACCTTTTGAGTGAAAAAAAATGATCTTTTTTTTTTTTTTAAATTAAAACCCCAAGCATTTTAATGGAATTTTTTCCCCCCATATTATAGAAAGAAGGAGAACTTAGAAAATAATGTCTGCACAAAGCGGGAAAAATGCCTGAGAATTTGCCTGAGAATTCTTTCTCTTTTCAGCTTCCATTGATTTTATTTGAGGATCAAACTATATTTCCTGATCACCTCTACAGTTAAGTCCTTCATTGTCTTTATTGCTCACTAAACATATTCCTTTTTAGAGTATTCTTTTTTTAGATTAATAATTACTAAGAGCCTCAACGCTTCCGAATTGAAATGAGTAGGGCTGTGGCTTTCCTATCAACTCTCCAGGAAATGCATTTATAATGGACCCAGTTACAAATGATGAAATAAAAATGTAATATTTGAACATGAGACAGTCTATGTTGGGTCAGTTAGAAGGAAGTCACCCGATAACTACCAGCTCCAGCTCTAGACCATGGAAATAAACAAGTGTCCTGCACGGAGGGAAAGAAAAGCATTGCTCACAAGAAGTCAAATGAAATATGATCATAACCACTAAAACCATAGAGTTGTATCGTGCTATAGAAAGTTTCCTGATTGTATCTGTACAGATTCTTTCCTTCCCATTAGAACCTTTAAAAATACCTTTTAATATACTACCATGTGCTCTTAATGCCACTACTTCTGTGTAATCTGCTATTTTCTCACAATTTCATCACAATAAGACCAAAATCACAGTTAATTCCTAACGGAGTATGTTTCTGCAGACACGCACCAAATTCCAGGATATGTCCACAGAAATGAGACTCCATTTGTTGGCTGTTTGCTCTAGTGAACATCAATGGAGAATTCTTGTTTCAAAATACTCTGGTTGGCACCAGACAAACAAGTCATTCTACTGAATGTGAGATAATTTCCATTAGTTTTCCTTTGGCTAAGTGAAAGCTGAAAGAAAAGAAGCTCTGGAAAAACTTGGGAATGGGCTGATACTTGCAGGCAGAAATTAAATTGAGGTTCAATTAAAAAACACAATGACAGAGGGATTTGTACTGAATTTTTGTGCTGCATCTTTGAGCATGTGAAAGAACAAATGAAGGCAGCAAAAAGGAATCCAAAGCAAGCAGAGGCAACATGATCTGGGAAGAGTTGAGAAGAAGAGTTTCAGAGCAGAGGGCTGGCTGGACGCAGGCCTGGATCTCCAGGTCCTGTTGTTAATCCCAGCTGTGCTCAGGCAACAGCCCCCAGTGCATACTCTTTGTAACTGAACAGATTTGTCCCAGAGAAACGCTTCACTCCATGGTCAACTTCTCCTCCCAACAGAAACAAGCTAAAATTGGCGAGCCCCTTAGGTCAAAAAGGGATTAGTGGTGTTAGCAATGAGATCTGAAGTACAAGCACAGAAATTTCAAGTTGCTATTCCTGCAAAGCCAAGTGCAAGCTCTGGCATTTTTTCAGCTCAATGTCAAACTCAAATGAATGGCTCACAAGATGGCCAGAAAGGGCAGGAGTTTTTTTAGCAGTCCGCTAGTCTGATCTAGCACCAATGATGTTGCAAAATTCTTTCCCCCCTCCAAGAAATCAAATCATTCCAATCCAGGACCAGCCTTTGATAGGCTTGAACCAGCCAGCACAGGGCATAGCTGGCCACAGCACAGCTAAGAGGTAGAAGTCAGGGGCGAGGAAGAGACCCCACTTGAACTGGCAAAGGACTTGAGGAAACTTGTATTTTTTGGTATATTCAAGTACTTGTAAGGTCTTCCAGGATAAACAGGCAACGAACCAGTTTATACATGCTCAGCTGCATCTGGACTTGCAGATCAAGGTCAGGGGAGAAAAAAGAAGCACCAGTGATTTCAAGAGGCTGTGGATTTGCACACAGAACATGAACATCTCCCTTTCCCTTTCAGCAGCCCGCTGAGCAGGGAGGCAAGTGGAGCTGAAAAAGATGCCACCGATTGCTGTGACCTGAGGCAGCACAACTCAGAGCCTGATCTATATTTTGGGAAAGAGGAATTCTGAGGTATTTTGAGATATTTTTGTGCAATTAGCAAAAGCAATCAATTCAGTTAGTAGAAAAAAAGAGTAAATGGGAACAACTGAAACATTAAATGAAGTTATTAAACCTGGTAGCATGAAAAAATTGCGCCTAAAAAAACCTGGTGAAGTCCCCAGATGATCATAGACACACAGAGCTTCAAAGGAGGCTGGAGGGCCTGTTTGTGAGTTTGCCAGTATGTGAAAGCTTCAGCCTGGGCTGGATTAGAAAGAGAAACCCTTTTAGTGGTCAGCAAATTGTGACTTGGCAGTTTTAGGTGTTCATGCATCCCTCCCATACACATAAGCATATACACGCCCACACAAAGACTGCTCCTTTTCTACCCTACCTACGGGTCGAAGTTTTGACAGACTGAAGCCAGACCCTAGTGACGGAGGGTGCGCATGCAACTGAAGGAAGAGTGGTGCTTCAGCAGAGGTAATGTTTGTGTTCCATGGTACTGTTCCTCCTGGTAACAGATTTTAGATCAGCGGGGCATTTCTACTTGAATTTTCAGGACAGTACCTTCATTATCCAGACAAACCATGCATTGCTGCCATAGCTTTGTAGATTTAAACCACAAACAGGCTTGCATATAAGGGTGGTAATAATGCTTTGTCCATTATCACTAGGTTGAAAAATCAACAGCAAATACTATCCCAACCAGAGCAATTACCAGGTAAAGTCATCCAAACAAAACTACATAAGACAAAAACCAGATGGCTCCTTGTGCTTCTGTTAACTCCCGTTAGTATCTAGGGTAAATATACCTGAAAGAATGGGCTCATCCAAAAGCATGAGTACACCCAGAACTTACACAACTGAGAATGTTCCCACTTCATCGACTGGAACAATGCATTTGTTCGTTCAAGAATAGCCTATAGAGTGCAAAATACTTACCTAAGAGGGATGCCATATCACGCCACAGCAAAATCATCTGGTAAATGAAGCTCTCCAATATGCAGTTCGTCTTCAGATAATCATGGTTAATGCTTTTTCCATCACGGTTTTTCAAATTGAAAGAAACGTGCAGGATACGGAACTATGAATGAGTTACTGCTGGGCCTTTTAAGAGACTGAAATACTCGGGTTAAAGCTGTTTCTGTTAAGGGTCCACTGAAGCCGGCAAGCTGACAAACTTCTATATTGTGTGTTAGTTTAGAAGATGAAGTCTTTAGTCTTACTAAAGACCCCAATCGTGAGTTTTTCTAAATGACCAACAACCAATATTTCCTTATATCTCTTTTGAAGCTGTTTGTTCATCCTATTATGTGATTACTAAACAAAGATAGACCCGCAGCAAAAATAAAGTATGGTCTCTGTTCGCAAAGGAGGAGGAGAAACAGATTTCAATTCTGAACTTCCAACTTCCAAACCAGAGTAGAGTGGAAGCCCCTTGAGTTTCTAGTCCCAGATCTAGAACAAACACTTGTAGGACACTTGAACACCTTTGTGTCTTTGAGACATGCATTCACACTGCTCAGACATCAGAGAGTTGCAAGAAAATAGCTTTTATCAAGGGACCTATGGGATAACACCTCCCAGTGTCTGCTTTCCAGTCAAGTCACCTCCACTTCCTTCTTATTTTCAACCTTCCCAAAAGTTTTAGCCATATGACATGGCAACAGTGATTCAGAGATGCAATTCTGTAGGTCCTGTTTTCATCACAGGAAAAAAAACCCCACATGCTAAGCATAATTAGGGCCTGACACACCCTTTTAACACAGCTCATAATATCCATGCAAAATTCATTTTCCTACCACAATGCCACCTTGCCCTACCCACATTTACTATATTCCTCAAATGCATTAACATCTATGAATCCTAACAAAGTCTGGGTATTATTCCAAATTGCCTCAGCTAACAAAATACGGAGGATGAGCTCATCTTGCTGCTGAGCATGATGGAAAGAAAAGGAAAGCCAGTTGGAGGTAAGCGGTAAGGAACAGTCCCTGTACTGAAGAACTGTGTTGTAAGATAATCTCAATTGACCGTGTTAGAATCTTATTCAAGAAGAAGGTCTAAACAAATGCTGAAGGTATGTGGAAGAGATTCTTAAAGTTGCCTAAGCCAGCTAAGAGCCTAGAATGCATTAGCGTGAAAGTACCGTACTGTTCAGGTATGACATGCATGGCATGAAATGTATCAGCAGCGTCACAGCAGTAATGCTGATTAGAATCCAGGTATTTATCCATACAGTCACACGTAAAAGTCAGCTTATTGAACAGATGGAGGATATTAGCTCGTGATCAGATAAGAGATGCTTCTTGTAACAAAAATAGATCTACAGTTTATAAGAGAATTGATTCCTCAAGTAGGTCACTCAGTGGGTGCTTGGAAATAAGTTAGTCGTGCTTCACTGAAGTATCAACCATACAGATGTTTTCATAAAACCACAAACTAGCCAGCTATTATTGCCGGACACTTACAGAGCTTGAAAGCAATCTGGCAAGTATGCAAAACCTTGACTCCCACAAAGCAGTAATACTCTAGATGAGTCTCTAGTGTACCCAGCCCATGACTACAGGAGGATAATAACTGATGTTGAGAGGATGATCAGAACAGATAAACTCATTGCCAGATTATATTTGATGATACCAAGATAACGAAATGGGAAGATAGCTCTGTTCACTCCAAGGCTCTTCTGAGGGTGTCTGTATCTTGAAAATAATCCCAATGTTAATGCAGAATCGTGAGTGCATTTTCTATTAAAAAAATAATCAGTATAATAGCTGCTAAGAAGATCTATCTGATGATCCTGTTGAGGGTCAGAACTGCTTATCTGTTCTTAGAATTGTAAAGATAATATTAAGCATGCAAAGAAGGAGCTCTGGATCTAGACAAAGCCGCTCAGTAAATCAAAAGGCTCCCCTGCTATGTTACGCAGCACATAAACAGCTTTAGCTCCTGGTCTGCATACACTGACAGCTACTTACATGAATTTTAACACTAGGACACAACATGAAGATGATAGTTTCAGAGCAGTATTTTTTCATTCTGATGTCCCCTACTCTCTGGGTTACCAACTTCTCCACTTCAAAGAGGCAAAGAAGGCAGAAGTGCTAATACGATGACAATGAGGTCAGAACAGTGAAAATTAGAGTTCGCACCTTGGGCTGCGGAAGAACTCAGAACTTCACTGGTACAGGGAAGACCCATCACATGGTGAGGGAGTGGAGCAAGCATAAAGCCTACGGCGATGTAAAAAATAAATCTCCAATTTAACCTTGCTCTTGAAATCTCAAAATGATTATCACAAAGACATAGTTAGATATGGAGAACATGCACTCCAAATCGGAAGCTCTCCTTGTGCCTCTCATGCAGGAATACGAGGTTTCAGGTCTCTGAATGCAAACTGATAACCCGGTTAAAGAATGATACAAGCAGCAGTTCAGCAACTGCTCAACTCCCTATCATTTTCTGACCAGCTTCTCTTTTCCTACTCTAGAGTAAACATGGTTGACAAAGCCAAATATGTAGAATGCTGGCACACAAAAAACCCCCAAACACCAAATCAAAACAACGAAAGTGGCTCCATACCCACAGGGGAGAGCCACAGTCTGTCCTCTCGCAGCCAGACTTGGTTATGAAACAAATTCCTGTGAAGGCAAATTGCAGTGAGAGAGAAGTGCTGCATGCAACGGGCAGGGAGCTCCGTCAGAGCTGGGCTTCAGGGCGGGCAGACGTTACGAGGGTCACTTCTCTTCACTCGGGAAGTAAGGGACTAGCCAAAGGGATCGACTGCTCACCTGGAAGAGCATTAAACCAACCAGAAATCAGCAAGAAGAGGCTCGGGCAGATCTAAAACGTTAAGATTGATGGTATTGTTCTTGTGACTTGAAGTACAGATTGCAAGATCTAACACTTTCAAAATAAAAACTTTATGAACTAGAATACTACCAACAGATTTCTATATTTTGTGAACTACAATAAGGTGATGAGCTAGGTAAAAGAAAACCATTTCTAACATTTAGATTGTATTTAAATTGAACATCCCTTTCGAGTGAACACCTCTAATACACCTACTTTGCATATGCTGAAATAATGGAAATTTTGAAAGAATTTTTTTTAATTAATATATTTCAGGGGTGAACAATACTAAAGGAACTAATGAGCATAATTATTCTTGACAAGTACGGGGAAATACTGAAAATGCATGAAATATATAGGATATTCATACAACATTTTGGGTTCTGCAAGCCACAGTGCAGGTTTAAGACCAAGAATGAAAAAGGGACTATTTTCCTGATTTTTTTCCCCCCCCATGGAGAAATACATGTTTTGGTGTTTGCACTTTTGCAGAGCTTTGAGTCGTTTAGGGCTTCTCTATTAGCAAAGCAGAGCAGAGTTCATCCAGCTGCCTAACGAGGGAAGGGTGATTGCCGAGACGGGGGATTTGCTGGCAGGACGGGATCCTCAGTTTGGCAGTCTGGAAACAGAAGGCATAATGAATGGAAAAGGAATTTAGTTGCAATATTTATGAAGAGACAAAGCAAGGAAACTAATGAAAAGGTCCTAACCTCTTTCTGGTAGGCTTATTGAAGTAAAATTTTTGGCAAATATATGCAGTTAGAAATCTCTAAGTCGACACACTGTCACAAACTGTTATTACTCTTAAGTTACTGAGGGGAAGAGAAAGGTCTCCTGAGTCAGGGAATCCCCTGCTGTGTGGGTCAAAGGACACTTGCTCTAGATTGATGGTACCTGGTCCTCAGTCCTACTGAAGAGGAAAACAATGAGACAGAACTGCCATTTAAATTACAAAGACTGGACCTAACCCTGAAGAGGAGAAGGGCAGTGCACAGAAGCTGAAGCTGGAAAGCTCCCTAGATACTGTTTTTTCCACTGACACTACCAACTATTTTGAACGGGGAATTTGATCAGCTTGTGAAAGAGACTGAAGAGACAGAAAGGAGATATTTCCTGCAGAAACAGAGATTTGGACATACTGCCAAGTTCTTTCCAATTTGATAATCCCAGAATTATTTAATAAACTAGTCCTTGCCCACTTTCAAGATCAAAGGCAAATTGCAAAGATGTTATCAAGAGAAACGTAACTGTGTCAGTCCAAAACTAAAAATTAAATACTGTGGTGTTACCACTAGTCACTTTAAAATGCTGTACATTTTTGTCTGTATACCTGCCCAAATCACTGCTGGCCAGAACACTGAACCTTAAAAATGGAAATCACTCTTTTTAAAATTATGCTTTTACTTATGTTGACTGTAGCTACCAAGACTGCTCTCCATTTGGTTTGATGGCACCATCCCTCCAGCCCTTCCTGAGAGTTTGAGTGTAGTCATAATAGCCAGTGAAAGGAAAATTGCTGGATTTTAGTCAAAATCCCAGGTGCCTTACTAGCTGAGTATGTTCCAGAAAAGTAAGTGTATACTGACTGTTCATGCCTGTGTTGAACTGACTCATCCTCTTTTTCACTTTCTCCTCCTTCTATAAACTTTCCAGTAAATGCCTTTAAACCTCACTACTGTGATCCTTACTTCTACTTTTGTTTCAGTGTTGAGTCATTCTATTTATTTGACTCCCTTTGTAGTAGCAAACTGCCCTTTGTATAAACTGAACCTGGTTAAGAATTCCCTTTTGCTGTGAATCCGAGTGGAATTCTTGGCAGTACATAATGCCATACACCTTGCCAGCGTGTTTGCTCCCATACTTCACTCAAAGGCACAGGGCTTTGTTCCGATTTACACACTTCAGGTAAGATCAGAATCAGGCCAACAGTTCCGACCAAAAGAGCATACAAACTGAAAGAAGATAAAACAGACTCACTCCAAGAGATTCAGAGAATGGAAGTAGCATAAAGCTTTTTAACTTTTCCTGTTTTAGCAGGGACTGATGCTGGCCTGTGAGGAACACTGACAGGCCCTGTGGAAGCAGAGGGATTTCCCCAGGCATTAGATAGGAAAATAGAAAGTCAAAGGAAGCAGTGAAAAAAAAAAATTAGAATTAAAACTTTAAAATACGTCACCCTGCTTCGAAGAAGGTAACTTTGTTCGTATTTCATGGTGCTCATGTTTTTAGAGACCTCAGGACTACTCGCTTTGTACATAAAAATAAAGAGTCCGGAGAACAGTCGACCAGATAATGACTCCCTAAATTTAGTTGTCATTGCTGTTGCATCTGTCCTTCTGACATGTCTGTTCCCCTTGCTAATTGACCATACAGGAACTAAAGCAAGAAGCATTCAAAACTTGCAGTGCAATCCAGTTCCAAACACAGCTGCGAGGTGACTGGAGGCAGTTTCCCTCCCAACTTGTTTTTGTAGGAACAGGGAAGAAGGTTTTGCAGACAGCAAGTTGGGCTCTTGCCTAGCCCTGTTGCATCTTGAGCTCAACAGCTCTCAGCCTAAAGAATTCTCCCCCTCCAAGGGCTTTTTTGCCCTTACCTTTCGTATGCTCTGTCACAGCGTATGGCCACAACATCAGCCTTGCTGACTTTTTTTATATGCATTTCCAGGGCTTGGCCCACCCCCAGTTCATCGTGAAAACCTCATGCTGACATTAAGAGTCTGTCTCAGCCCAAACTCTGCACTTTTGGGAGGCACAAAAGAAAGTAATGTCTGTGCAGGTTACACAGCAATAGTAAATCAGTTCTAAGATCATAAGCTTTGTTTGAGAGTAAAAGAAAGGAAAATAAAAGGCAGGTATCAGAGCAGGAAACAGTGCCTGTAGTTTCTGAAACACATCTGGCATTTTAGCGTGCACCCAAGCTATCGTTCCTAAGTCTGGATGGCCCAGACGCAGGCGAACCATACATGTTACAAAATGGTCTGCCAAGAGATAACACAAGCCAACTCTTCCGAAGTAAATGAATGCTCCAAGTCAAAACTGCAGCTGGGCTAATAGTCATTGGGAAAGACAGTATGAGTCATAGGGTTCAGTAGGCTTTAACAACGCTTCATGTCACAGTGTAGACATAATCCCACAATCTCACTGTGTAGTTCCTGGACAGCTGGAGAAAGACTTTGGAGAGAAATATGATATGCTTTTTTCCCAAAAGTCAAGGCCCTGCTCCTTTGACGCATCTCTCCAGGCGATGGAAAGAATCACGACCTGATCTTGGTTCGCATTGTCAGCGCTATTGTAAATAAGCTGCGTCTACACGGCAGGACAAGTGCACTCTATAGTGGGACCAGTACATGTGCCTCACAAGGATGTTCTCTGGCTCCAGATGAAGACACACCAAAGATGCCCACTGCCCTATGGAACTGTGGGCCTGACTGGGACGCTCATACCATCAGGACTGAGGGGTACAGAACAGAATTCTCATGCTCCACAGTGTGGCACACATTTAGTAGAGTAACTAAAAAATCACATCTAATTTTGGTTCATGTGATGTTACTTCTTACTCTGCCTGAAAACTGTGTTTCACTTCCTTTGCTTTCACTAAGAAATGAAAGTTGCATGTGTCTCAAAATAACTGTTTACTCCATGGCAGGATGATGGAGAATGTACACATTACTTTTTCCTATACCCCCCAAATGGCTCCTTTTTCCAGATGCAAAGCACATATTGTTTTCAAAGCAGCATGTATTGTATGACATAAATCACGCCAAGTTTCATGAAAACCTAGGCATGTTTATAAAATAAGAGCTGGATGATACTCATCCATTAAAAGCTGATCATTAAAGTTAATTTCTGTTTGTTTCTGGTGATTATGTTAATCCTGAAGTGTTTTCATGGTATTCATTGAAACTGATTGCAACGAAATGTTTACAAAACTACAGTATATATTTCTGTATGAATTGATTGCGCAGTTTTTCTAATTTTCACCAAAAGGACTAGAATTTTATATAAAATGTCTCATAGCCTATCATTTAATTACAAAACAACTTTGAATAACACAAGTCATCGATCAATCACCTTACAGTGGCAGAAGACACTGTCATCTCATGTTGTCCATATGTGGATACTGCCAGAGAAATTTAACTGCTTGGTAGATGATGTTTTTTCCCGGCAGCCTTTAGGTTTTGGGTTGGTTTTCGAACATAGGCAATGTTCCACTGCCAGCAAGAAGGCCCCTGGGTATTTTGCTTTCAGAATGTCCTCCATCAGTTAAGATTTTGATAATCCTACTTTACAGGGGCTAAAATCTTGGATTTTTCCAAACATGCCTGATATAAATAAGCCAAGTGTTTTGGAGAGGAATCCAGAAGTATTTAATCAGGCAAAACTTCCATTGATTTCTATGGGAGTCTTGTCGGAGTGAGAACTGAGTCAAGACTTCAAGACTTGGCACATTATCAATCCCAGCAAATGATGGGCGAGAGCTGATGCCTAACGCATGTTCTAGGGAGGAAACAACTTGGCTCAAGGACCATATTTAAAACATCACATACTGTAGTTTAAGCTGTGTTAGAAGTGAGAAGAACAAAGCTTAAGTTAGTCTCTAAACAACCAAGTCAGAGTTCAAATATAGTGCAAATATTCTTTACGGATCTCAGCATGTCTAGTGGCACGCTTACTGTGAAAGGCAAGAACAATGGCTTAAGAGTAGGCAGGTCTTACTGTCAAATGAATGCCTAGAGGCAGCATCACAATGCACATTTTTTTCACAAGCTATTGACAACTAGCTAGTACATGACTGTAGTATGACAACATTAGTTAAGAAACACCATTAAAATAAGGAAAACAGTATTTCATATAGCTAGTTTAGATCATCTTTTTTTCCTGAATTTCTCCAAAAAGACAGTCTCTCCTCTATCCCGTCTGGCTTTGTGGGGGAGCCTGACGTTTCACATCCTCACAACCAAAGATAAAAGCCAAAGAGAGATGAAGGGGTTTACTGGACAGCCTTTTCTAAATGCTAACAAACATAACTGAATGTGAATTTGTCCAGCAAATTTTGCTTACGCTGTACTAGCTTGACTTTTAAAGGCCAGTTTTTAAACATATTTCAGTTAAAAGAGATAAAGCTAACAAATGAGTAAGCTATTCAGGAATGGGATTTCTAGCTCAGTCATCTTGTCTGCTCCATTGTCAGTGGCACTTTTTTAATGTGCCTGATGTGGCAGATTATATCAATGCCTGGTAGTTAACTGAGCTGTGGTGGATTAAGAAATTGCAAAAAATCCCTTTGCAGAAGACATACTACACCCCCCTTCTCAAAATCCTTCATATGGGATACTGCTCCGATGGTGGAGAAAACTATAGGCCACACAAGCTCAGTTATTTTGAAATATATGGTCCTGGAGACTTAAAAATTCCATCTCTCCTGTGAGGAATATCTTACCTTTCAGGGTGAGTTCCACAAAAGCATTGTATCATATACCTTCAGGTAGCGTAGGAAGAACATTAAAGCACAAAAATTGTGTGCATTAATACGAAGCAATGTTGGGCTGACACATAGGCCTGTATTCAGAGTGCTAGAAAATATATTCAGGGCAATACAGAGAGAGAGCCAGAGGTAGAAACAGCTTTCAAAGTCTTGCTGACAAGGTGCTGGCAAATGAAAACCAGGTGTTGTCTAGAGTTGTTTCTAGGCAAACATCAAAATCTGAGTTGCGCTCAAAACAGGAAAGATTTTTCTACTTTA
This sequence comes from Chionis minor, assembly GCA_013398295.1. Lineage (NCBI taxonomy): Eukaryota > Metazoa > Chordata > Aves > Charadriiformes > Chionidae > Chionis > Chionis minor. The sequence goes on from VZSF01001349.1 coordinate 1,912,990, forward strand.
TTTCTGGGTGATTTGACTGACTTTTTTTAGTAAGCATACTACTTTTTTAGAAAAACACCTTTCTGCCTGCACAAGCATTTGCTTTTTAATTGAAACATCTCCTCCCAGTCCAAAGACGTGAACGGTGACCTTGGCAAGAGACTAAAATTATATACAAATCCTTTATACAAATTCTTTCTGATGAGAAAGTTGACACTGTAAGGAATTTCGCAGTGTGCAGACCTCCAACACACACTAAGATCCATCCTGACCATCAACTCATACTCGAAGTGGGGGGCTGACTCAGTGACAAGCCAAGCGCACACACCAGTTTAGCTTATTGAGAACTCCTAATGGAACACAGACTCCTCACATACTGTCTGGATGTAACAGTCTTATCATTCATACATTTTAAATAGTTTCTTTTCCTTTCAGTAACCAGGTAACACTCTATGGGAGAGGAGAGTTTAATGGATAATAAAGAGCAGAAAATACTTTCTGAGCACGACCAGTGTATATCCACTGAGGCCTAAAGCAACTGCAAAAGCTTGAACAGCTTTCACCATTTCAATTACAGTTTCATGACCTAAAGTGATGCTTAAAAATGTCTTCATATATACAGGTATAAATCTGAACACATTGTAACTTCTTTTCCACTCCACATTTTGTGAGTACACAGCAACCGTGGTGAATTTTCTAGCTGAAATCACCCCACCTAGAGGCATCCTAGTGGGCATATTTAGTCAACTTAGTGATTTCCTTTATCGTTAAAAAAACTGAGATGGCAGAGGAAAAGTAATAGTCAAATGGGATGACTTGTACGATCCCCCCATGCTTTTCCCGGAGCTTGTCATTTCCAAGCTTCTGCTGCCAGGCAGCTGGGAAGACACACAGCACGCACAGTGGCCTCTGGGCGCTCGGCGCTGTGGCTGGCAGCTCGCGTGAAGCCGCCATGGATGTGCTCTAACATACACCAGGGCACGTCACCACTAACCTTGGCAAAAAATGAAGATGATAACTGATTTTTTTTTTTTTTTTTTTTNAGGATTGCTACCTTGTTTCTAGATCTAATGAGCATTCGCTTATGGACAGAAAATATTGACCTTGAGCTCATTATTCATTTGTAATGAATGAAGTGTTTAACGTTCCTTGATTTCAGTTGGAGTTTCCAGGCTCAGCTGCACTGGGGCCTAGATATTTGTCTCTCTGAGCCATGCACTAGAGCCATGGCAATTCAGATAGTACAGATTTAAGCAGCACTGCAGAAAAATGTCACCATTCAAAGAGAACCTTGGCTAAGTGGTAGCTCTCCCTTCTTTCAACCCCCTCCCTGGCCTCATTAAGCTTGCAAGAATGTACCTCGTCCTGCAGAAGCTTATTCACAGACATAGTCCTCGTGTTCCAGCGCATAAACCATCTCAAGACCAGGGTCCTGGCTGGGCGTGGTATATGCCAACACTGCCATAACAGAGACGTGCAATTCCCCTGTAACTAGACAACTGAACGGCTCCGCCTCTTGAAATGAAGAGAATTGCAAAGAATGAAACAAGAGTAGGCCTGTCTAAAATAAATAAATGCAAGTACAAACATTAAAGCTTCTATAGGCGTTACTAACTTAGTCTCCCTGTATGTCGCGATATGTAATTTTGAAACATGGAAAGAGATGTACACAGATAAATGCTTCTTCTGATTTTCTTAGTAAAAGTATGGCAGCTGGTGAAGGCAACAGTGCTAAACGTACTACTGGATTTTCTTGTTTGTAGGGGAAGGAACTACTCTGAAATTTAAATACATCTTCAAAGACACGTGCACTTTCATAATATCTACATTATAAGATATTACTAGCCTGCTGCTGCCACCATCTTTTAGTTCCAACAGCTTGTTACTGGCACATGCTACTCAAACTCTGCTGTTAACAGTCGAGGTGGACCATGATGGGAGCTGTACAACAGCTTCCCTTTGCTGAATGTATTTTGCAGGAGAAATCCAACTAAACCTGGCCAATACTAAAATTTCTAATATCTGGTTTCTACCAGTTACATGAATTTGAGCACCCAGGATAACGATAGGAAGTACAAACCTAGGAAAAAGCCGCATGCATTCAGCATACAACTGCGTTCCTGAAGACAAGTACATCTTAAGAGCATATACATGTGTAGTACTTAAATATCTTGGAGTTTATCATTCATTTTATTATTCTCCAGTTAGTTTTACAGCGCTACAGAGTCTCACCCCATGTGTTTCCCCAAGGACACTAGCCATTTTGTAGAATGGGAATGGAACCCATTCTGTGCAATAGTAAGTTTCTGTGGGAGGCCACAGCCCCCGTCTCCAGTTTCTCGGCGCGATGCAGCCATGCCTACCGGTATTGGCACACCTGCCGAAATAACCTCGCTCAACTGCTGATTGGGAGAAGCCAGGGGAGCTGCACAGACCACGGCGCTCGGTCCATGTGCCAGCTGTTAGATACTGAGCACTAAAACCAGATGGCTGCATCTCCACAGCAAGAAAAGGCATCAGACCCCATGCCTGCAGCCTGACTCTCTTTTTAAAATTTATTTATTCGAGACCGGACCGGAAAAAAAGTCTTTCTCTGGCAGTATCACAACTAACAGGAAACAAGGACCAAGGGTAACACCGCACATGATGCCAGGAGTGCTGATCCTCCTCCAACTCCTGAATGCATTTAGCACATCCCAGAAGGCGCTGCACAGAGGAAACTCTTTGATATGTTCTAACCTCTGTGAGAGCCGCACAGGTGCAGCCCATTTGGAAAGCAGGTGGCTCCCATTTTTCCACCAGGGGCAATGTTACTTGGAAATCATTCCATGAAGTCATTAGACATGAGTTTGTTGTTATTGTTTTTAAAAGACACAATTTATTCATTTTCTGCTTTCAATAGCTTAAGAACTGCAACGAATTAAAAAGTCATCTCTGAAACCTATTAAGGTGATTCTCTAAGTCCCGGTCTGCTTTGTTAAACAAATTTACTTAACTCATTGTATTTGTTACTAAAACCAAAATAAAATAAAACAAAACAAAAAGCCCATACGCTCAGTACACAGGCTTTTTTCTAATTCTATGTCTGGAGATTAATAAACCTCCCCGCTAGGCTGTCCTGGTGAAATGGGAAATGAAATATCTCACTATGTGTGTGAACACATTTTAAGGCAGTTTTTAGAAGTCAGAAAATCTCAACAATATAATAGAAATTATTAAAATTGTGAGTATATTTTTTGTTTGAAAAAACTTCTCATGGCAATGGTCATGAAATCTTTCCATTTACTGTAATAAAGCAGGTGAAGTAGTATATCTGTTAAATTGTCCATCAATCTCATTTTTTTTAAATACAGACACTGATTTTCTTCACGGAAAATGTTGAAGATAAGCATATCTCATATAAATAGCAAATGAATGAAAGCCAAGTATCTCAGTATTTATTTGTCTATAGCTATTCTGCTGGATACATAATTCACTCACTGAATGTTGCAACCGAATTAGGCTATTATGCCCATTGTATGCGATCTCCCGGGTAACATAGGCAAAAGAACCTCAACCATTAATTTCTGCATCAAACCCAATATTTTTATTTGATCTACAGAACCTCTTTTTAAAAGATACCCAGTCTTAATACAAAGACTTCAAGTGAAGGAGAAGCCAGTGTGTCCCTAGGTAAACTGTTCCAGTGGTTAATTTACTCTTCCTGTTAAAAATGGGCACATTACTTCAGTTCTGAGTTTATCTAGTTCCTGATTCTAAACACTAGACTGTTATATCTTCTTCTACTTAAAAAGCCAGATTAAAGATGTCAGCAGTAATTGTGCGAGTTGATCTACAATAACATATAGCCTTTGGTGTCGACACTAATCAAGGTTAGGGAACTCCAGCAACATCTAGATAGACAGCAGGAGGCAAAGGTTCAGTTAATTCAGAATTCTCTTGCCTTTGTGCTTTTGATGAAGTTTTAATTCATTTTGGGTGCAGGTCTATTTCTTTTACTGTTTGGTGTTTGAGAATATTAAAATGAACATAAAAAAGACAACTTGTTGCTAGGTTTTGGTTAATATGCTGTTATTTACTTGCATATATTGATAAAAGAAAACTCAAAGCTACTGACCCTCTCAAATGTTTATAGAATACAGCAATTACTATTGTCAGAATTTATCAAAAATAATGTTTAGATGATCTACAGCTTTTACATTCTCATAGAAAGGCACGAAGACTACCCTGAATAGCTGTAGACCAAACTGATGGGTACTGCGAGCTGGCAAAAGTTACATCTTTATATCAGCCGCAAACTTAATCTAAATACAATTGTTTTACTGAAAAATGTCAATTCAGTTTATTTTTTTAAAGGACTTTGATTTGAATACTCTGAACTCCTTCAAACTCCTTTGGGCCACTTTCTTTCCAATGACCATTGTCTCTTTAAAATCTAGAAAGAGGAGAACTGTTTTGGACAAAGTGTTTCCCCTAGAAAAAATGCAAACAGAAAAATCAAAATACCATCACTGTACAACATACTCTGCTTTGTGGGCTTTTATTGAGAAGAAATCAGCAATGACTGTATAATTAATGTTGAGACATGCACTCTGACAAATAGATTTCAGTCTTGCTGAAATATATGAATGATTGGATTTAGTCCCCAAACACAACATAGTAATTCTTCACTGGACAATCTGTAGTGCAGCTGTGGGGAATGTGGAGCAGGGTGAAGTTAGGAAGCATTTGGGGGGGGGGGAAGGGGGTCAATTTGGAGGGTATCGGGGACTATGTAAGATTGAGAATTCCATCAAAAAGCAAGAGTTATTCTTAAGTTTGCCAAAATAGTTACTTGGGGTTTTCCTAAAATTGTAAAACCAAAAAATCCAATAACAACAACAAAACCAAACCAAAAAACCAAAGCCAACAAAACAAACAACAAACTGACACCACACCAAAAAACCCCCCAAAACCTACAACCCAGTGGAGGTCAGCCACATATATGTATTGTACACAAAGACAAAATAACCCAGAAATTGTGTACTGAGTTCTTATCCTAGCAAGGCGTAAAAACAAATTTCTTTCTGTACAGCACTCCTACCTGCTACCCAGAAGCCACAAAGAACTCTGTCCTCCATACAGAGTGGTAACTTCAGCCACGTACATTAGCTGTTGAAGGGAAGGAGGTACTAAATTTATTTATCAGGACTGGTATTAAACACTGTTAAACACTGTACAACTCCCTTCTTTATCCATCCTTCAATACCGCACACTTGAACATAACCCAAACTGAAAGGCTGTCCACGCATTAATCATACACTTCAAAGCCTCAATCAACTTTCCCAACAAAGCAAAAACATAAATTTTTAAACACTCTGTCTCAGTGGGAGTCAAGGTTCGGGTGGAGGGAGGAGACGTGGGAAGTAAAAATGGGCAAGGTTGAAAGGCAAAGGTACAACTTGTAACTGGGACTTCAAGGGGTGGATAAGCTTAACTAGTGATTTCCTGGTTTTTCTAACACTTGTGTTGATAGGATGTGCACTTCAGAAACCTGGCCCTGGTCCGTAGTTTCACAGAGCAGGGGAGAGAATGTGGAACAACAGCTGCACTTCAAAAGCCACATGGCTTTCAGAGTGTTTTGTTCCCCTTCACACGTTTTCATGCCAGAAGGGAACATATGGTCCACTGTTTGGAAATTTCCCAACCTAAATTTTTGTTTGATTAATTTCATCCAACTACTCCCAGTTACAAGCCCTCATAACACCCCAGACAGTTACGCTCCTTCCTTTACATTTATACCCTTCAATTAGCTGTAGATGCTTATGCACCTTCTTAATCATCATATAGCTATGCACATTTAGTTCTTTTCATCTCTTCTTGCCATCATCTCTCCATGTTCTTTAATCATGTTTGTGGCTCTTTTCTGAATTGCCTCCAACATCTTGATATTTTTGTCTGATCTTAAAGTGTCCACACCAGTACTTTCTCTTGTAGGTGTAGCGTTGCGTCTGTCCTGAGAATCCCTTTCTGTTCAGACTCATACCCATCACTTATCACAACCGTGTCTGAAGGTTTCCAGTGTGTTAAAGAACGTTACCAGTGCACTTGTTCCCAGCCCGGCCTCTGACACTGCACGTCCCTGGTTTTGGAACCTTGCATGGCAACCTGTGACAAGTTCACGTTCAATTTCTCATCCGTTTTTATTCTGCAAATTAAAAGCAGCAGTGCAGGGAGCCTGCGAGAACCTGGATGCCTGAACCAAATGCTGGGGCTATAGGTACAGATCCTGCTTGTGCCAGCAGCGAGTTCCTGCACTGGGAAGAACCTGGTGGTGCACGAGCGAGACAAACGCTCATACACGGTACAGGTGTAGGATCAGCCTCGGCCCTTAACAGCACGTATGAACGTGCTGTGTGAGTGAGGCTCCAAATCACGGTTTAGGTAAGCAGAAAGCCAGCTTGACCCATTCAAAACTCCAGTGAACTAATGGTATGCAGTCTCCTCACGTACTGTTTGAGCGTGATCTGAAGTCTCATAATTTATACATTTTAAACAGTTAGGGGGTTTTTTTCCCCTCAGTAAATGGGTAACGGGAAACAGACAAAGCTCCTTAACTTTTCTTTAATCTTCCTCACTAGTGAAGTGAAAATCAAACAATAATTGTCTGGATGATCTCATTATTGTCAACAAAACTGAAACCTTGAAGTCCACATACACTGAAATGCTGATACATTAAACAAAAAAGGGAACTGTGCTTACATGTTGTTCAATAAATAAATAAGAGCTATAGAGAGATCTATGATGAATGAGCACCCTGGGAGGGCTTCAGCTTGTCAGAATGATACAGTGACATTAATCACAGCATAACAGGATTGCTGCAGGCTTCCAGTGCAAGGTCCTCATTATACCTTCAAAACAAGACAAAACAAAAAAACCAAAAATCCTCACAACTTCCAAGCCCTTCGAAGTGGAATCTTAGCTAACAGACTTTTTCAGCAGAATACAAAACTCAAAATAAACTGACCTTCACCACACAGAGAATCCCATAAGCAGTGGAAACCTGTCAATCTAGATGCACCATCCAACCAAGCTGTGTTTCCACAGTGTTTGTGATCATTGTGCTATATCTCAACATGGGAAAGTATTCTTCGCGGGCTCCCAGCTACGTTAGCAAAGCTAAACCGTGTAATTACAGTACTGTGACCTCTCCCACTCAGGCGAAACAAGCAATATTTGTAAAACAGGCTCACCAGCAGATCTAGGTGTCATGTCAGCAGTGCTTTTGGGGGAGTCCCACCTTTTCAGCACTAGGAGAGAGTCTGCTGGAGGGCAAAATTCTACAGCACTGACTTGACTCCAGAAGAATTCAAAAACATAGGGACCAGAAATGGCTGTAGTATTGTCAACTGGTTCAAATTTGCCAGGATAATTAGCTTTTTAGTCTATGAATTAGATTAATGGGACCTCAGGGTGCTGGCCATCTTAGGAGTTATGACCCATTAATCTCTTTCAAATATTATATACATATATACTTGACAAATGCAAGCACTTTAACAGACCTTTCCTAAGACAGTCATAGACAGTTTTTACTTCTGCTCAAAGCAAAAAAAACCCCAAACCCTAGTCTTTCTTTAGAAAGTTACTTTGCTGCTTCTAGAATAAAAAACTGGGGGATAAAATTTTCATGTTTAAAATCATCTATTCAGATCCATCCAAATCCCAGAAATCAGAAATACGAATTACTAATAAAAGAATGTTCTAAACTTCAAAGAGTTTTGTGGTTTACGTTTCCATAGCGTCTTGAGAAACAGTTTGAGTAATTTCTAATTATCTCCTAAACAGTTTGCTTACCTCTCGGTTGGGTCTACTTTGGGATCTTTGCTAATGGAATTTCCACAACAGTGACCAGACACCATTAATTGCAACTTAGCTTAGGTTCACAGAAGTATCGCCCACACTAAACATTTTATGCACTATTTTGGGGTATTAAGAATACAAAAAAATACAGATTTCTGGAAAGAAAACTTAGGTATACAAATAAGCGGATGGAGTTTCAGGAGTTCACTACATATGGCGTCAAGGTTTTTTTAATGTCAAGTACTTACTTAAGCATCTAGTGGGAGTTGAGTAGCACTGAAAAATCTGGTCCCAGTTATGGGTGCTGAGAACATAAAAATCCTACCTCAGTATAGAGAAAGCCTTAAATGTCATTGATCTTTTTCTTTCCCATTGAGCTCTAATCCTGCATCAGCAGAACAAAGAATTAGTACTGCATGGTTGAGAAGTTAAATTTTCCTCCACACCTGCAGGTCATTCCTCCTGGGCTCCCTCCATTGATAGCCAAAAAGTTATTTGCTTAAAAAACCTAATCATGTGGTGCAGCTGAGCTCCTTCATTTCCAGAAGAAAGGCATCTAAAGTTAGGCCCCCGTTTCACAAAGAACTCATGCGAGAGCTGGGTTCAATCAGTGGGATCAGCCTGTAGAATCAGGGCCGTGATTTCATTACTGTTTGCTTAGTCTAATTAAAAACATGTATCTTAGGTAAAAATGTCTTACTTTCAACAAAATTATAACACACTGCAGTTTAAAAGCTTCAGATGAAAAGCATCATATAAGCGCAAAGTGCTAAGAATGCGGTAGGAGATTTGCATTTAAGAGAGAAAAAACCAGACTGATTCAATAAGCATTTCTTCTTAGGTAACGGTGTCTTAAAAGCCACCTTTTGAGGTAGAATGAACTGAAGAAAGCTCCTTTATCGTCCTTCATGGCGAGTGACTGAGCTGAGGACATAATGTCTTCTTATCAAAGTCTCCTTTGCCAGGAAGGACGAATTTCTTAAACAAGACAGACAGACAGGAAGAGCAGTAGATGGTGCTCACATCTCTGAGCCAAAGGCATTTGAAACACGAAATCGCTTTCTAGTTCACCCACCCATAGCTGTATGCCAGCAGTGTTTTTCCCCACAATAAAATGGAGCCTGGGGGAGTAAACAAGGACGGGACAGAAACTCTGTCAGCCCCTCGGAAGACACAGTGACTTACTCAGGCAAGTGGTAGAGAAGGATCACCCTGTGACTTTCAGCACAGTTCCTCACTTTGATTAATACAACATGGAGAGAAGCAGCAATGGCAGAGAATTCCATAAAGCAATAAACAGCAATTTAGTGGTGATAGTATACCAGCTACTCCCTCAGCCCCAGCACAGACTCAGATTTCAGCAAAACCCGCACTGTTTCAAGTCCACTGTTCCCTCTAGTCCCATTAAACTTTTTTGCCTGCCGGGTGAGTCCCAGTTGTTTGGATTTTCACATTGGATTATAGACTGCACTAACTGTGGCCTGGGCTGTTTCACATGCAGTCAGCCTCATTTCTCGGTGTTAAGTCCCTACCGTGGAAGCTACAGCAATGCACCCCCCGGTCCTGCTGAAGCCATGGCCTGACCGTGTCTTTGAAACGTGTTTTCCTAAACATTTATTCAGTTTTATGTAAAGCTGCTAGAAAAGTATTTACTGTTAAGGACTGCTATCTCAGAATAGAGCAAGCTGTTTATCTTCATGTTTACAGCTCAGAATAGGAAAAATAATCAGACCACGGACTCAGTGATTACCAGAGTGATGTCTAGACCTGTGTCCACAGCTAGAAAGGGCAAAACCAATCTCCAACAGGCGAGAAAAAACCTCTCCTTCCTTGGAGGTTTTGAGAATGGTGCTTACAACTCAAAAATAAAACAGCTCCAAAGAGCAAGTAAATACTCAGTTCTTAGGATTCAGCTCCATCTGGTCTCTCTTGGGACCTCATTGCAGCAAAGCCATTCTCTCTTCTCAGAGATCCCAAGCAACCCAAATATGAGGAGGAAGCAATGGAATGGTGTCCCCCCACCTCCCCGGGGTTCACCAGCCTCCTACACGAGCAGCTCTTGCAAAAAGTCCTCTGCCTCTGCAGGTGTTGCAACTGCTTTCCTGCCCAGATTCAACAACGTTTCTCTCGCAGCAGGGAGAAGGCCTCATAAGGAATTAATCTTTTCTAAAAACCTCAAACCTAATCCTAGCTGTTTATAAAATAATCCCTCTCCCACCCCATCTTAGTCATACCAACAGAGCTACCACTAAGCTATTTATTCCAATGATGTTTCTTTCAGCTCTTTTGCTGCATGAGGAATTCATCCTTCATGTATGCGATACCGATGGTGGTGTGAAACACATACTGTTTGCCCTCTTTTTCAACCAGTGGAACATATTAGCTTTAGGAAGTCTCCATGGAGCGAAAGAGAGACTATTTTGTTGTTTTTCTTTGCCTACGGAAGGGGTTAACCAATTGACAATATGGCTGCACTGGAGAATAAAATAGCAGATGGAATGACTATCTCACAAAGGGAAAATAATTTCAGTTTATCTTTTCTCCAACAGCTTACAAAAATAAATTTCCTTACTTAAAATGTCAGAAAAAAACATCTGCAAACTAACCAAAAACGCACTTATTGCTTACTATTAAAACTAAGTTTGATCAACCAAGGCTTGTTTGAAATGACAGCAGTGACCAAGGATTAGACCAGGTGCAGCTCCACAAGTCACTGAAGAACAATGTTATCTATTTTCCACTACAAGGTGCCTCAACAGCAACACAATGTTGACTTTCTACAGTAATTGCAAATAGAATGTCTTAAAAATACTCTGGAACAAGATATTTATGCATTAAAAGCAAAAACTTTGCCTTTAAGCTGTTGACTCAGTCCCTCTGAGCCCAAACATGCATTGAGCTACAGCTCCCTCTTTCAAACAGCCCTCATCCCAGGTCTCCAAGGCCAGTCGTGCTTCCACCAGAAGTCCAGCTTGGACAGCCTCCAGTCCCTCACCCCACCCCTGCCCCCCAGGGGCAGAACGGATCACACCAGTGGCTGAGCAGACTTCAGTGGGTTTCCAGCTCTGAAGGCCTTCAGTTCCCAAACCCTAATCCCAACCTGTCATCCCAGGGTGAGTAATCTTAAACGGTGGATTTGATATAAAGCTGAACTGCTTTCAGTAATCAGTTAATCATAAAATACTCCCCAGAATCAACTACTGAAAAACAAAAGAATATAAAGAGAAAATAAGAATCCTGCCTTGTAGACATCATTACAGAAATCCCAGCTGAGGTGGATGGTAGCTTACTTGAGTAAAGACTGTAACAACAGATCTTTTAAATCATATAATTTAAGAAATGTTACTTCTAATCTGGTCTTGCCAAAAATCCCCTGTGTTTCCACATTTGTTTTGGATCAATAGATATTTGCCAGGCTTCTCTAAAAGGGCTTTTTCCAGAAATAACAACCAGTCCGAAAGACATTTTCCTGAAAGGAACAGAACAGACGATATCCAGAGACAAAACTGTGACATAACCTATTGGTAATATGTGAATCAATAGATGAATCTGCTACATGCACATCACTTCAGCAATGCCTGCCAATAAGTAACTTGGTCACAGAGAACAAAATTTTCTTTGGACAGCACTGGATGGATCAATGTTGTCATACACTTCATAAAACAAACAAAGTTTTTTCAAGAACCTGAAAGTCTGCATCATCTCCCCAGTCCCCAAACCTCTCCTGTACAATAAAACCAGTTTGCCATAGTGCTTGTGGTCTCTTTTTGCTTTTTACATGAGCAGCTATTTGTATTTAGTAGTAGTAGTCGTCGCAGTAATAATAACAGAAAAAATCTAGATTACACCTAGATGCAATGGAACGATATGTGCAGGCTCTTTACCTCCCATCCACATATCTAATTTTCTTTCTTCAATTATCTTAACAGTTATGATCATTCAAACATCCAAGTAATAAAGGTCTTGTATAAAGGTGAAATTCTCTTTCTGTTAATACCAGTGTGGTTTGTATTTAGAAGTATGACAACCTCATCAATCAGAAAACAGGGATAATAAACATCTTTGAAGAGTGTTTTAGAAGTTACTGGAATGTTTACAAATATAAAATTGAACTCCTGATCTTAAGGCTCTCATGTTACTCTAATCACACTGTAATTGGAGATCCCTGTGTATACAAATATGTTTGGGGTGCATATAAATAAAATTACTTAAATTAAAATTACCTCTGCATTCTTCCTGCCAAAAAAAAAATCTTAACATACAAGGCATATTATACAGATCGATAGTTGAAGAATACTCAGACACAATAGTTAAACATTGTCCAAAAATAAATTTGTTCCTTAGATTGCCTCAACCAAACCTCTAGCAACTATGTAACATTGCTTAATATATTTTCATGTCTTCATTTTTCCTTTAATGCTGCCAAACCAGTGTTCAAACATAGGCTTCTTCAAAGGGTGTCCCACTCTTACAACTGAAAACACAAATCAACACTCGGGCGGTTTTGGCAGTGTAGTTACTGCACAGTGGGTCCAAAAGTAGAATTTAGATGCCTTTATGGGGGGAAAAGTTGCTGAAAACTGAATTCAGATTCTGTAGGTGTAAAAGGAACTTAGGGTTTACCAAAACAAATTCCCTGTGCCTGTTGGTACAGGAGAACAGAGGTACCCTGGTCCCAAGCCGAGCACACTGGCCTTGCACAGATACACGGAGAGATACGCAGGAGAGAAGCAGGAATAAGCAAGCTATATACGTAGCCTGAAGCGCTCAGAAACAGGGAATCGTGGTAAATAAGGCCAGAAAGGACTTCAAAAAGGTATTTAAAGCAGCCTTACTCCCAGAGCAGGGTCAATTATACTCTTGTTATTTCTGGCAGATGTTTATCTAAAGACGTCCAAAGTGAAGCTTCAGCACCCCCCCGCACATTAGCATTTTTTGAATCTTAACTATTAGGGAGATTTTTAAAAAAAACATTAAACCAGAAGTCATTTGACACAAGCTAAGCTCATTATTTCCCTTCCTGTGCCTCACAGATGTGGAGGATAGATTATTTCTTTCTTCTTTTCACAGCTTTTGCACACTTGCATATTAAGTTGTCTATTACTCTTCTTTAAATAGAGAACCCTATTTCTTTCAATCATTTCTCCTAAGTCATGTCTACAACATCTCTGATCATTCTTGCTTTCCCCTGGATTCTTTCCAATTTGTTCACGCCTAAAAACTCTTCAGCCAAGGCTATCTGCGTGATGACTAGGGCAGAAGAAAGCAGTCACTTCTTATGCAATATACTCTCAGGCAAGATAAAAACATTCCTGACTCGCAGCTTGTGAGCTACTGCTACAGCCCTCAGATGCGTCTGCAGTAAGTATTGTCTAGCTGATTGTCCCCATCTATTATTTGTACGGTATTTTGCATGAGTCTGCTAGAAGCGCATTTGCACTGAGAGGAGAATGTGTGGCCACTTTTCCAGCCTGAAAACTCATTTTGAATTCTAACACTCCCTTCCCACCTCCTTGCAGCCTCTCACCCCTGTGTATCTGAAACACATACCTACTTTTTCATCATTAGTTTTTGACAACGTTATTGAACCATACTGGATGCATAATAGACATCTGCAGAATCCCAACAGCCGCTCTGAGAGGGAACTCACTATTGGTGACTACTCTTCAAGCACCATTTTCCAGCTGATTTTGCACTCACCTTAGAGCTCCCTCATGTGACTCCTGCAGCCAAGGCGACTTGTACAGAAGGAGAACATCTTTGACGCAGCTGTGTGATAGTTCTCCCCTAACTGTCAGAAAATGTTTGGAAGGAGTGACAAATGTCTCTCCCTACTCAAATTGTTTCTGTTCTCTGCCTACTGTTTCCTACAGTAACCTGTCTGCCTCAATGAAGTTAGCCCCTTATCGGTTACTAGAATCAAGGGCACCTTTTCCTCCTAAAAATAAGACATGATTTATTGTCTCATTTTTAATTATGGAATGCATTCACTCTGCTTGTTGGCTGAGGCTTTAGCATAAAAATAATAATGGATAAACAACTAATGGGGATAATAGCGGAGCATTTTAAAAACTTGTCTTCCTTTAGCTAACCGATTTGTGTGCTCCTCTCACTGAAGGCAGTAGAACTTGGAGGCATACTGATGGGCCAGACTTCCCAGAGTCCGTGGCACTTGAACTTGTGGGGTTTTATCCAGCCTGTGAGATTTGAGGGACAACTTAGAAATGAAGTTCCAAACTGAACACATTGTTTTTCACAATCTCAAGAGGCCCGAGGAGAATTCAAATTAAAACACTGAAAGTATTCATTTGATCAATTGCAATGCTTATAGGACAAATGACACTCCCCTCTCCTTCTGTCTCCTCTTTGTGTCTCTAGTATGGGAATTCTTAAAACAACAAGCACCATAGAAATCCAGGTCTGCCTACTCTGCTTTGCCTTGGTAATTAGAAGACAAGTGGCAAACAAACCCGTTGATTTGAGACATCTGAGAGATCGCACATGTGAAAGGCCTATTAGCTGAGCTGGGAATTCTTTCCTGCCAAAACCGAGCCTGCCTCTATATTTGTACTTGCTTAGCAAAACACCGCTGCAGTTGCCAAGTTCTGTTCTACTCCACGTGTGAGGTTTTATGTAAATTCTTTAATAGCTGATTTTGGTCGCAGGCTCACGACTATTAAAAGATGATGCAGGGGAGGGAGGTCATGGAGCCACTCAAAGCATGCTGCGGGGTGGCAAATTCAAATGGCTAATGCTGATGGGTTCAGGTAGGTGCCCGCTCAGGGAAGGGGGCAGCTCCAGAGAGCTCAGGGCAGCTGTCTCAGTCCAGCGCTTGAAATAAACCTGGGGCCAGGATGGACCTCTCCGTGTGCCTCTCCTGCTTCTCCAGCGCCGGGTACGGCAGCAGCTGCCTGCTGAACTGGGCCTCCCGGGGGCGAGAGGAGGAACATCTGCTCCCACCAAATAAATATGTACAGGCTGAACTGCAATAACAGATCACCACAAAATATGCCAAATGCATATATTAAATAAGATGCATGACACCAAACAGCCTTGCAGGGTCCTAACTGTACATGAGGTGGCCGAGTGCTCTAATGGTAACAGAAATAGAAGTGTATTTCACTGGGAGACCTCGAAGAAATGCTCTTTGTTAGGAATCCACACCTACTCCCCCTTCCACTTAAAGCTGACAAAAACTCCCAGAGCCTCAGCGATCCAAAAATGCCTGCACAAAACCATGAAAGATAATGCTTCAAAGCCCCGATTTTTCTAAGGCAAAAAGCAAGACAAAGCAATTCGTCCTTAAACATAAGGGAAAAAAAGAAGAAAACAGACATAAACCCTTCCCCTCCCTCTCTTTGCAGGTCTCCTTTAAACAGATTGCACCCTTCCCCCTACAAAAAGAAGAAGAAAAAAAGCTGTTTAAACAAACAACAGATGCTGTCTAAACTAACTGCATGGTAAGTGCATACTAAAGACATATGTTGTCTTCTACCTAGCCATATGTCCTTCCCACACACATACTTGGGTTCCAGCTTTGGTGTACATTCAGAGAAACAGAACACGGGTGCATGGAGAGGTTGTACTCTAGTCAGTTTTCAGAAAATCCCCTAAGATTTATTTAATCGATGGCAGACCCTAGAAAGTTAACAATGCAAATAAAATGCTCCAGGAAACAGAAATTAATCCTAACAATTAAAAGAGATTTGTAAGTATAGACCACATTTCTGACAAGAGGATGTTGCCACATAATTGTTGCCTGGAAATTTGTTAGAGTATAACATTAGATTAAAATGATCTTCAAGACCGTTGAAGGAATTTATTACAGAAGTCTCTCCTTTTAATTTATAGTAACTTGGTATACTTGTCCTAAACAACAAACTCTCAACTTTCCTTTAGAAAGTAGTGAATTCTACTTTGTTCCCGCTGGATTCCAAATGTAATGCTCCTTCCCAGATGATAAAGTCATGTGTTGTCAAACATATAGCTTAACTGTACCAGAACTATTAGAACTGGAAAACAGGGCTTGGAAAATAGCAGTTACACTTTGGCATAGAAAGCTGTTGCTTCTAAGCATATGCTTGGAGGATTAGGAAAAGATCAAGAGGTAAAAGATCACAGATCTGGCCAGCTGTTAGCTTCTAACTGCAAAACGTGGACACTTATCCTTTACGCGGACTTTAGTGGAGTAACTACAACAAGCCTGTAAGCCAAAACAGACTGTGGCCCAGTGTATATAAATATTTCCCTCTTTGCATAGCTGAATTCATCCAGTTAACCTGAAAATTAGTTTTAAAAATCGTCCGAGTCTAACTGCACTTTCCCTACCATTAACTGACATCTTGTGTATCTTTGAATAATTGTTTCCTCCCCGTGCCCTAATTTCCCCGTAGTCAGACCTGCAGTTCACACACTGAACTGTTTTGAGGTGCCAGGTCCGGAGCATCTTAGAAATATTGTGCCAACATCCTGGTTTTGCTACTTTTGTGCTGGAACATGGTTCTGTCTACAGGCTGGGACACTGCTCGAGGAAGCTCCTCTCCAGTAAACAGTAATTTTTGTATAAAGGATGTAAGAATGTAGTCAGCCAGCAAGGTCAATGGCAAGCTGTTATCTCGCATCTATGCTTCACTGATGAAATTTTGTCAGGTGTTTCCCTGATCCTCTCTCTTTCCCTCATCCTCTCCTTCCCCCAGCACCAACTACCTCTGGGAGATACATAGCCTTCAAATACAAAAGCAGGTATAGAATCTAAGTTTGCTTAATTCTATAGAATATGTCTGCACTTTTCTGTTAATTGTATTGACTGGCTCAGACTTCATCTTTGCTCCCCTGTGAAAAGCTACAAAAAACCAGAAAGCTCTGCTTGCAACAGAGACCCAACAGGCAGTCGGCCAGCCAGTCACATAGGTCTGACGCTGCCAGAAGTAAGCACTGCACTTGTTCTAACCTATAAAACTCTAAATACTTTGCCTAAAAGAAATCACATTGTTATGGTATAATGCCTAATTAGTAAAGCATGTGAGCCAGGTAGCTACTGTGGACAGATGGGTGGGTAGATAAAGTGATTTTAGTGTAACTTCAAACAATACTGTTTTCTATTTGCTCAGCCTGGAGGGTTAGATTCTTGCCCCTAAGGAAACTGCTAGAGGAGAAGTATCTGCTCAAAATCTATTACAAAAAACCCGTAATATATTTTCTCCTACAAAATATAACTCAAGTCATGCATGAAGGTAATTTCTTAAAAGTTTTAAGGACAGTGTTCTAAGGGAATTTGCATGAAAGTTCATTCAAGTTTTACAGTCGCACAACTAATGCAGTCTCAGTACCAGTCTCAGGCTAATAAAACATGCATTTCCCACCCCAGTCAGGCGCTCTCAGCATGTCTGAGTAGCCAAACTAGTTTTCTGTTTCGCCATTGGTTTGGAAGTACTTGAGTTCTTTGAAATTCAGTATCTTATCTCAAGTAAAACAATGTCTTCTAAAAGAACAAAGATTGCATCTTACATTTCTGTGTATGAAGCAATTCTCATAAACCACCTGCTTTGCCTGTCCGACCCTCTCTATGCATTCAGCCTCAGCCTGTCAACATCCAGGTTTCTCTAAGTTCTCCTGTTTGTCAGTGTGAAGGTATTAGGTTCCTCTGCCTGCATCACTGCTGACACACTTTAGAAGGAAAATTCCCTGACGTTATGCAGGAATAGTTGGTGACCAGTTCAGTCACCTTGTTTACTTCAGAGCAACCAGTGATTTCTCAGCCAAAGGCGTGTTTTAAATCTGTTCAAAAGCCACTTGAAAGTCACCCACAAAACTGTATGCCTAGAGAATCATCATTCTTCAGCAGTTAGATCAGGAATGCATGTCAAAAAATTAGCTGCGTACTGTCCTTTCAAGTGGCTGTACTTCATGGCACCCCTGATGTCAGAAGCACTGCAGTTTGCAAGTGGATGAGTATAAAGTTTACACTGGCGGCAATTCGGTGTTTACTTCCAGATAGCAAGTTAACCTAAGGAAACAAAGGTTGCCACAATACAGAAGTGGAATGTGAGAGAGAGATAACAAAATGAGCTTGGTTAGTTAAATTTTCACAAACCCAAATCTTCATTCAAGGTTATTCTGTCCCACTTGATAGTTCCGCTGCCCCTGTCCCTCGTTTTCCAGTCATTCATTTAACATTACCCTAGTTCACGCTAATTGGAAGTCATCATTACCTTTGGGTCTAACATCAAGAACAACAGGTAACTCCTGGGTTCACAAAAGACTTGAAGTTTTACATCCTTCCACTCTCTACTTCCACACTGGCTGCACACATATGCAAGAGAGGATATTATTGTCCAGTTGAAATGCATATGTAACAATTATCTGTCACTAGGATGGGAAAACTAGCAGTCCCTCCTTTAAAACAATTAAATACAGGAGTCTTGATTTGCAGACTTCAGAATGAAGCACTCAAATGTGACCTGACAAGGTTAAATATTCATCATCATCAAATGAAAAGTTGTAGTTAGTGCTGAGATTTCAGGTTTTGACTTACTGAGCAGGATCGGAGTTAACTCTCTCATTCAGTGATTAGTGGGTAAATAAAGAAGAGATCATCTATGGCCCTTAAAACTTTTGCATAAAGGCTCACACGGAGAAGAAAAAGCAAAAGGAAAGCTGGATGATTAAAAAGAAAAAGAATAGCAATAAGTTGTTCAGGAGCCTTGATTCTTCCATTAGTAATTTCATACTCTCTATTGACTGTCTGGAGTAAAAAAAAGAACACAAACACATATGGAGTCAAGAAACCAGATGGCTCTGAAGATGAAAGCAGAACTAACAACTCAGGCTAATTTTTACTGTGCCCACTAGAGATCTTCTGAAGGAGAACAGAAGGAGGAACACAAGCTGGTCAAAATGTAGGACATCATATTACAGTCATCCCAAATAGTGACATTACTATAGGGAAACATAATTCTGAACACAGTGATGCTTCCATTTGTTATTTCTTTGTTCCTTTTGAAACTGTCACACAGATGCCATCTACCTCTAACAAGTGCCAAGGTCCTGAGAGCAGGTCTGACATTTTTGTCACTTGCTGTCATTCTAGAATACTAGTAAGTCTTTTTAGGAATTTGGTGAAGGGGTGGGAAATGACTGGAGTCTCAAGAAACACCTGTGGCCTCCAGTAGCATCACAGATAATGCATCGTATCCTTATTTTCAGCAATGTTCAGCGTATTGATCTTTCTTCTATTGTTTTAAGAATCTCTTCAATAGGCCTCACGGTCTCACTTTCAGGAATTAAGTCCCCAGAGGAACCATAGAGAGGACATAAAATTCAGCTTCATTTCCAAATTTGGGCCAGATCCCATGCAAATGAAAGTAAGATCAGAGTACCATAGGAAAAATTTTATTGGTGCTTATGCTTTGGTTGACTTGATTCTGGCTCTTGTAAACTCGAAGCTACTAATCATCTGTGACCTTGCACAAATACCAAAGGTTTTCATCTGAGTATCTCCTTCAAAAGCACTTTATAAATAGTTAGCTTTGTACACCATTTCCACGAAGAAGTTTCCACAGGGAAGGTTTACACTCGTTAGCGTTCCAGAGCGATATGAGCAACCCCAGCGCCACTTAAGGCTACAGCACGTGCTGGTACCTTAGATGTGGATGGAAGCAGATCATGCTGCAAGGAAGCTTCCTTTGAGACATTTAACTGTTCACCAGTGATAGGAAAACAGGTGCTCATGGTTTTATACTTATGTTTGGAAGTTCTTTCAAGTTTTGAGTTCAGTGATGAACTTAAAAACAAAGAAAAACTGTTTCTTCCTGTTTTAAAAATAACACAAAAAGCTGAAATTTCTTTTGAAGAGAGTAGTCCAGGAATCAGAGAACTAGGGAACAAAGAGTTTAAGTTTCCATTTGAGGAAACCAAAGGAAATTTCTGCTTCCTAGAGCAGCACATCAAACATTTTGTAGGGTCACTCTAGTCATCCTGGAAGCCCTTCACCCTCAACAACGTTTCTGAAATGAATAATATGAATACTAATAGAAATACATCAGGCCTTCCTGTTGATGGCAAAGGATGGACTTTATCAGTTAGGCCCACACAACCTTTCTGCAAAAGAAGAATATATTCTTGCTTTTTTTCTGTATAACAAAGCATACAATGACACAGCAGAACACCAACTGATGGAGATCACAGCTTCTTTAAGAATAGAAGTATGTGATGTGCGAGTCCAGCCAGATCACTTAGAAACATCAACTTCTTTCTTTTTAGAGCATTTTATTTGCTCTTTACTTCCAGCCAGTTGCTACCAATGCAATAAGAATTCTTTCCCTCTCTCCCTATCAAATATATATATAATATATATGAATATATACACACACACACACACACTTAAACACATACACATAGAGTCTGAGTATACTTATATGATGGGGGTGACATTCAGCTACCAGACGATCCCTTAAATTTTTCAGAAAACGTCCACCAGGGAGGACAGGGCAAACAACAGGCTCTGGAACATCAGTGATTTATTGCAATCACTATCAAATCTCAAAAGAAGAAATATTTTTCAGATAAATTGCTAAATTGGAAGCTTTTTCCACACAATCTGTTCTGTGCAACATTTGGAGAATCAAACAAAAAGTTATTGAGAAATCTGATGAGAAGATTGGCTGCAGTTTCTCCAGGGATTTCTAGTACACTTAAGCATCAGAAGAAATATCTGGAGAATATCAAAAGCAACACGTCTGATCACTTTTCCTTATTTAAAATCAAACTAATTTTAATATTTTTGCTACTTTTCAATACAGGAAAAAAACAAAATTTATGTAGATCTTTTGTCTCAAATGCTAGGGTTTTTTAAAAAAAAAAAAATCTCTGTCTTCAGATGTTACCTTTGTTGCAGGAGTGTCACTCACTGTAAATTTTTCTCAGGCTAAATTTTGATCCAGTTACTGTAATTGACAAATTTAATCACAAACAACTTTGCACACATGTGATAGACTCATGTATATAGTAGAATAAATATGCAGGATGCATTCCAAATGTGTTGGCTCTGGTCCAGAAGCCAATGACTGAAGCAAATTTGGATTATCCATATGCTTTAAATTAAGCACTTGCTTAAGTGTTTGGTGAATTGAAGTCATAACTTTTTACATTTCTCTCCACAAGGATTTTATAATATTGTCCTGGGATATTTAAAAGTAAAGAAAAGATGAAGAGCAGTGATGTTAATACAGTTAACACGAATGAGATGGTGAGAACAAGGAAAAAAAAAAGGTGACCCTTGTATCATTTGAGTATTTGAACTCTTTCTATTGCAGAAATCTACAGACTGTGGAACTCTTGACTGATAAGTTTTTATTCAACCATGGATTAAGGAAAATCATTTTTCAGGATCTTACTATAGAGCCAAGAGACTGAAAGAAGTCAATATTCTAGCTCTCTAACAGAACCTTACAATGCTATGTTTCAAACCAAGCTGAATAAAATATTCATTATTTATTGCCAGAGAATGTTGTATTCTCTTATAGGTCTGCTTTCTTTTTCTCCTCTTACTTTCCCTTTGTGCTTGAGGAGTTACAGTTCTAGTTGGTATCTTCTCAGATGTAGAGTGCAGCACTGCATGACAGTGTAGTTCTAATTAAATAAAAACAAACAGCAAGCAAACATTACTGGAAAAAGACAGAACCAAATCCAAAGATTCAGTGATATCATAGCTGGAAAAAACCTACGAGCAAGGATACAGCAATTCCCCATCAGCGATGCAGCGGACCAACATCAGCTAATAAAAGTGGGCAATGTCTGCAAAGATGCAATGATTTGCATGAGATGCAAAAATGTATTTCTTTACATATGGGAATATATATGAAAAAACCCCTTATATCTTCTACTGCTTGCAACTATAGTCAACTCTGTTTTTTCTCCTGACAAGTCTGTGTGCTTTCTGGGATGTAAAAATAAGAAAAAGTTACAATTCCAATCAAGTCATTTGGCAGATTTTGAGTTGATTAATTTATTTATCTTCAAGGAGTTTAGGAGTTTACGAGTTTGATGTGCTGATCTGGCTTCAAATGGAGTAAAAGCTGAAGTCTGAGACAGTTCACCCACGATCACTTTTTAAAGAAACGAATAGTTGTTCCCATTCTAAAACCATTATTTAGATAGTTCTCGTTCATCTTTGATTTCTCTCCATGTGGAATTTAACCTCTTTTGCACACAATGCAGAACAGCATGACTAACTGATATAATGTAGAGGAAATGACTTGTGGAGCTAAAGCAAACAGTTGATGTGCTTACAAGATAAGTGTCAACTTGCGGAAATAGCAAATAACAATGACACAATTCCCTCCTCTCAAAGTATGTGCACTGTGCAAAGACCTGCTGCTAATTTTCACTCAGCAAGGGGGGATGCCATTGGCCTTTTGTTACACAGAAAAGACAGTGATGTCATTTGGCTTTGTACTGGATATTCTGTTGCCTACCAGTCTATGAGAACATTTTTCCCAGCTAAAAGTAGCACTCTGCTGAGCAGAATTAAATAATTCCACATGAATCACTCCTCCAGGCTGTTCTGTGTCCAGGCTCATATGTGTTGGAATCTATGGTTGAGGGAAGTACTCTATGGAGTAAGATATCACTGGCATCAACGTGTTTTTTGCACTCTTTGGACTAATTCTCTGGTTCCTGTACTAGTAAATGCCCTTATTTGGAATGGAAAAAGATGCCTTAGGTTTTGTTTTTTTAAAGCAGTCCCAGGAATCTCGATAGTCCAATTTGGTTTATACAAGAAGTTTAGATCAAAATATGCTCTGTGTCAAAATATAAAAATGTCACTTCCAACAGAACAACAAAATTAAGCACAGACAAAAGATGTTTTCCTAACTTCTATCTCTCTCTTCATTTGAAAGCCATTTACTTTAGCACTTCCTGCCAGGCAGCAAAGTGCAGACGTTGTAGCAAAGTCAAGGACAGAAAAGGCAGGCAAGGCTTTTTCACTCTTAGGGTTTGGGGTTTGTTTGGTTTTCGAGTTTTTTGTTGGTGTTTTTTGTTTGTTTTGTTTGATGGAGTTTTTTGCTTGTTTGTTTGTTTTGGGGTTTGGGGGTTTTTGTTTTTGTTTTTTAAAGGAGATCGGCATGAGCTTTACTCATACTTGCTTTTTCTATTCCCAGGATTTTCAATTCAGCTTTCATGGAAGTTGTCAGAGGCTCCCCATCTCCAGGGAACAACAATGAAATACAGTAATTGGATGTGGCACTGCAACTCTGTGAGTTTATCCCAACTTGTCAGTGCTGGCTACTGTTTCCCTTCATTAATTCCATCACACTGCCTGGTGACCACTGATTTGACATGCCCTGTCTGAGCAGAAATTACTATTCTTCACTCAGTGACCAGTCCCTCATCCCATACTCACTTGGGCAGTTCTGCCATCAGCAGGATTTCTCATACACATCGGAGCTGGAAGGATTCACTTGAGGATCCTTTAGTAAGCCAACATGAAAAAAGGGAACGTGTGGTAACTGAGCTGCTGTCACTGGTTTGCATTATCAGCTCTGTACAGTGTAATAGTATGTGTGGAACTCTTTGTAGCCAGCAAATAGCATTTAACCAAAAATGACCATAAAAAGAAGAGCCATCATGGAAAGGTGACAAGCTCATGTCCAAGAGAAGGAAGAGATTGTGCTGTCTGAAAAGTACAGCACAATCCATGTTAATTCCTACTGTGTTGTTGATTACTGCATAACAAAATACTTTAAAAATTGCCATTGGAAGTTGTATCGGAAGACATGGCATTAGATGGCAAATCTGAAGCAATGCAGATCAGCAGAAAACAGCTGACATGACATAATAATACAGGACATAATAATTCATAATAATATCAGATTGTAAAGACTGTTAATGTCCACTTGTCCAAACACTCCTAGAACAGTACTAGTTCACGTAGTCTCATACAAAAAACCCCAGAAGTAGGAATGCCTTAAGACATCAACTTACGTATCATCCATAGAGAAAAACACCTCTCCAGGGCAGCACAAGTTAGGCCATCCCTAAAGAGCAACAGCCCACACAGTGCAGTGTATTTGAACTAAAGTTTCACCTTCAGACCCTCATCAGTTATAACTGAGAAAACTGATAGCAAGCTTATGAATATTAACAATATTTTATACATACACATATAAATACGGATGTTTTAAATAATAAGGACAATTAGTAACTTAAGGATATTATTATATGCATATGGCTATTCTTTGATAAAAGAAAATTTTAAATTCACTTTGAAAAAAATTCTGAAAATTCAACTTATCTTAAACAGGCACAGACTTTGCCTGAACATTCAAATTTTAATGACTGTTTTCTGTGATTAAGTTTATTAAGCTATCATTATCCATTCAAATAATATTTGAGTATGTGTGGTTAATTCACAGATTCTCCTGGTTCTTTAACTGAAGAATATGTTCATCTTTACTTTGCACCCCTAAACGATAGCCCTGGTCACATTTTTGTAATGGTTTTCATATTCAACTCCAGAGGAAACTGGATTTCAGTGATGGGTGAAACAGTGATCCCTCTGTGTGTTATAAAGCACCTAAAAAGCAATGAGCTGCAAAAGGGCTACAGTTACTTGGAAACAGAAACTTAAGGAAGGAGTTTTTCTCATCCCATAATCTCCTTGGCTCTGCTGTTAGCACCTTTTTCTGGTTTTGAACCTGTAGGAAATATTGTACTTCTAAAACAGATCATGTTCATTTTCTTCTCTGTATTTTATCTTTCTTTAAAACCGTCCCCTTAAAGATATATATAATACCCAAATATTAGAAGATTCCTGTCCAGCTGAGATTGTCAGTCATCTCAGAATAAGCCCTTCAATGGGAACCACAAATGCGAGGTTATTCGGAGAAGCCTGCATCCACCAACATCCTCCCGCCTGCATTTGGAGGGAATCCACTCCCTTTGACACCCCAGCTTCTAGGAATCTGCTAACCATCGAGGCTGCAGAGGTTCTTCAGAGAGAAGAAAAATCTGCAAGCCATTTTCCTAACCTGGTGAGCCAGGTCAGTAAGACAATAAAAGAAAAAATGAAAGAAACTAACATAAATAGCTTTTGACATCCAGTGCCATAAAAGTAAAATACTTTAAAACTTGGCATCATATAGAAGTTAGCTAATTATAGTGGCGCCATTCATGATGATATAATTAACTGTATGTCTGCATTTCTATTATAAACTCCTATTTTCAGAGGTTTATGATACAGCTTTAAAAATTTGCTCTGGCCAGAGACTTGGCATGCCAAATCTCACCCTGGAAGCAACTTTTTTCACTCCAAAACTGAAGGATACAAACCTGCTGGGTTTTTTGAAAGCTTATAGTAAGGTAACAAAAATCACCACACAGAAATAATGCCTTTTATGCCCTCACAGACTTTAGGTTTTTAAAAAACAAATTTTGCCTTATGTTGTGTGATTTAATGAAAGAAACCCCTCCCACTACTCATTTCTGGAAATGCTACTGTGCTGCACATAGTCTAGGCTAGGGACATGTCCAAAAATTACACACTTCTAACAAGGACCTGCTGTTTGAACAACTCCTGCACTTAAAACAGTCTGACATCTTCTTATTCCTAATGGGCTCTTCCTTTTTCTCTCTCGTCTTTCTCCCAAAAGCTGTATGGCTGCCAAAAAGCTGATCTTACGTGAATGGAATTGAGGTCCCTTTCCTGCATTTAGCAAACTCAGAAGTGATTCCTTACAGAAAAAGAAGAAACACCCTGCAATATGCAAAAGAGCTGAGTTATGTGAAAGCGGACAGGCAAAACTAACATACACACGCAGTGCATAGGTCTGTTTGCAGAACAGGCAAGGGTTTAGGTCCAGTGGTTACCGGGACAGTCTGTCAGTAGGCAGAGAGATTAACTGCCCTGCAACGGCTTGGTTCCCTGTGTGCATTTAGGCTGGTCACTTGGTGACTCTTCTTATCTACATATTATCTCCCTGAAATAAACATGCTGAGGCTTAGGCGTTATGGTAATGGAAGTCTATTGAGATATGTAAAAATTTTGTTTCTTACTCTGAGAAGAATAATCAGAGCTTTCACCATACTGAAAGAAAACGTGACTGGTCAAATATTTCTCAGTGAAATTTGCAAAATAGAGTTATAGCCAAGGAATACTCTAATATATACTTCTAACAGAATCCCTTAGGCCAAAAATTGTGAAATTAGGTGTCATCCCTAAAATCCTAATTACCAACATTGTACTGGAAACTCTCACATGATCTCAAGAACGCAGGTTCTTTCCCCTGTTGCCACGTTGGAATGTTCTGCTCTCACTCCTCTGCTGCTTTCCATCAGCCTGGAGAAGATACTGTTTAGCCCTTTGACCCTCTCAGAACCCTTTCTGCAGCTTTGAGTTGAGCCAATATCTGTGGGATCAAAAGGGGGTTTCATCGACTCACCAGTCAGACTGATAGGCACTTTGGGATTCTTCGAGCAGTACACAAAAACATAGTAAGTTTCTTCCTTTCTCTATGGATATGGTTATTTTTCCCCTCAGAGTTCTGTCTTTTAGGACATTGTTATTAATCCAAAACAATATGAAGAGACATTTTATTCCCTTCACAACAAAACAGTTGATCACTATTTTTTCTCATCTTCCTTTCCCTCCACATACTATAACCCCACTTTGTTTGGATAGCGTCTCTGCAACCTTTGTCTGCACAATTGTATCACACAGCTACAACTTTCCTTCCCAGCAAATACCCTTTGAATACTTTCCAGATGAAAAACTATACTGGTTCTCTCCAGGAGGCCAAACAACGTTTTTGAAATGCCAGGTGTACACACTAACTAACTCTGTACTAGCTCCAGTGGTGGTGATCACTCCACTGTGTCTCTCTGCTCCGTATCTGAAGGTATAAGGTCTTGGGGGGCGGGGGAAGAAAAAAGGAAAAACAGAAAGCCATCTCTATAGCATTGAAACACAAAATACACAAGAAGTCTGGAAGTAATGCTATGCATATTTCAACCTTGACTAGAAAGGTTAGGGAATAAACAAACACAAAAAAAATTCACATAACTTACTGTTCATAGTAACTATATAATACAGTCGAGAGCACGTTCCTAAGAGCAAACCATGCTTAAATATTTGGAAATGTAGTTATTGTGGCTAGAGGTATCTGGTGACAACATTCGTGATGGCGTTGTTAGAATTCATAAACACACAAATGCAGCCAACAGCTCTGAGCGCACTGGGGACTCTTGCCAAGGGATAGAAGTTTTTCTTCCCTTGCTGGTAAGGTTATGGAGGGACTATAAACCGTGTGTTTGTACATGAATCATTATGATTTGTAAGAATATCAAGGGGGCCCACATCACAGCTTTTCTCACTAAGACTACCAAGGTCTTGTACCCGTACCAAGCTAGTCTCCAGAGATGTTAACGGGCTGGGTACAGGCTGAAACTCTACCCAGCAGGCTTGGTGCAGCACAGCTTCCTGGACAGCACATCACAGGGACCCAAGATGTCCCAGACAGCTAAAAGAAGCTCAGGGATGTGCTGTACTATAAGGTCATTTGTCATGTCTACGATGTTGATTTAATCTGTGGGCGCTGTCTTGGCGCAGCTTCCAAGAGCTCCAGGTGTGGAAGCCCTGTAGTAATCAGTGGTATTTCCTGCGAGCAGCCCGTGCTGGAAGCAGAGCCGCTGCAATGTGCCGGCACCCAAGAGAACCCACACACCTCGTTAAGTAGGAGAGGGGTTTGTCAAACACAAAGGACTAAAAAAGTTCAATGCAAATCTACCTCAGAGTTATCTTGGGCAGAACCACCCCACTGACTGCCTTCCTGTCCGCATATATCAAGATATACACAAATGAAAACGATAAAGCATCAGATTCGGTTCTTAATTGAGCAATGTATATTTGGAGTAGCTCCTCTGAAGCAAATATAGTTACACTCTTATTTATTTCAGTGTAAATGAGACCAGAATCTGACTTTTGGAAGTTCCCTGACAATTTGCAATGCAGCAAAGTAAAAGACTAAGTTCAATCTTCAGTAAGCACTAAGACTCCTAGAAGGATAATTACTTCAGTTAGTGACTGTCTAATCTGTGAATTACTTGGTCAGATGCTATTTTTAAGGCATTGATGCAAACCCATTGCAAGGCAACGCAAATCTGTATGACAGATAATGATCTCCTTTGTCTCAATTATTTTTCCTCCAGTGGGATTTTATCTTTGCTGTCTCTTACTTTTGTAAAAAACATTTTGTAAACTATCTATTATAAAATGGGACAGATGAAAGAGTGTTTATATAAACTGTATTTTGATGTCTACATGAGTTTGAGATATAATTCCAAGTGCACCCAAACTACTGATAATTATATTTTAAATACACATACAGTTTAAACAGACATGGCCAGGAATACTTTCATAATGCATTTTCATCTGAAAATGCCAATTCATTAAAAATTCAAAAGCTAACAAAAAAAAAAATCTGTTCAAACAAGGAGGGAAAATGGAAGAGATGCATTGAAATTAGAAGAACATATCTTCAAATGAGCAAGTTCCCTTTTTCATTCAGATTTTAAAGAAAGTAGATTAAACTGAATTTATAACATTGAAAGTCTTCAAATAAAACTGGAATGTCTCAATAGACTCCGTCCAAATTTCTATGAGATTTTACATTTGAATATTATTTAGATTGGCTTTTCATCCAAGCTCCAGAAAGAATATTAAATCTTGAAAATTCTCAGGAGTTACGGTAATCATAGCGTGCCCAGCAATATTGCTAATCTAACTGTTCAGAATATCAATGTCACCTTGCATTACAGCACCATCAGTGGTCCATGCATGAAATGTTTTCTCAATAGTTGGAACATTTTGGCAGAATAGTACATTTTTTTCAAAGAAAACAGTATGAAATTTTTTTAAAGTGAAAAGTTATTTTGATATTTTGAAAACTTTTACAAACCTAGGTGTGCATTTTAATGTAAAATATTGTAATTGAAAACATCACTAAGATGTAGTCCTATTCTAGAACTTTGATCCTTTTGTTATGCCTCAAAACCTTTATTAATTGCAATAGTTAACAGTATCTAATGGAGAGATTAACCTTAGCAAAGTGTTTTAATTTTTTGGAGTGAGATTTTATTAAGCAGCGTTCAATGCTGATACAGACACTAAGTCAATAAGATGAAATACTTTTAAATTTACATGCTTCATGCCAAATGACATTTTCCTATGAAATATCAGAATTCATATTTTACTGAATATTTAAGATACTTCATATGGAGATTTCTGAAGGCAGAAAATTTTTAAATTTTTCTATTCTCAGAAATCTTTCATTCTCGCAAGCTGTGTTGAAAAAGTCACTTGTTTCCCACGGGATGTAAAAATGGGTCTAGTTTTCCCTCAGAAGGGACCTGTGCCATAAGTTGTTCAGCTCTGTGGCCACGCTGGCTTGCCCCGCCACTGTTAAACTCTGTGTGCGCGCAGAGCTGTCGGTGTGTCTCCTTGGCGAAGCCAGTAAGTAGGTTTGTTTCTGTGCCAAAGTGACGCCCAGGCAGGGCAGGACCCGCGGCAGGCAGCGCCGCTCCGGCCATGGGGCAAACACGCTCCTCGAGGGCCTGGGTGAGGCAGAGATGCGTCTCCAGCCTTTTTGCTTACCCTTGGTTTCTCTGTAGGAAAATCTCCCCGATTTGTTTTGCTCTGGTGGCGTCAGGGGCAGCAGCGGCCTCTGTACGCCTTTTGGCACACACACAGCACAGAGAAAGTGCTGGGCTGTTCGAATTCTGTCTGCAGTCGCCTTCGGGCTGCTCGTGTGCCCCGCGTGTGTGCACATGGCCATGGGGACCTGTTCTGCAAGGACCCAGTCAACATCCCCTGCCGCGAGTGGCACAGGGACCGCTGCGGCCAGCCCCACGGGCAGCTCGCTGCTTTCTCACTGGTGGGTATCTGCCATGGGAAACCACTATTTGACAAAAAAAAAAATGTCATCTTGTCACCACGTCATCTACTGAAGGCTGGTTGAGGCATACAGCCTCGGTGCAGGTGACAGTGGCCAACAGTAGGAGCGTAAATCTGCTACTTAGCTGAAGAAGAGAGAGGCAAACACAGAAAGGCGACTCACAGCACTGGAACTGGAGGCCCAAAGCAGCATGACTTAACCAAAGGAGCAGGATGACTCCCTGTCCCCCGTCCTTTTCACCCCCTGCAGCGTTTATACTGCAGTGCTAAATACCCTCAAAACACAAATGCTGGACTGAAAAGCTGACATTACCTTATGGGCATTTAAGCGTGTAATCAGTGGGAGATAGCTGCCTAAGTCAGGGCCAAGAGCACACAAATTAGTTTTCTTCGCACCATTACAAACACTTTAAATCTTTTAAGAATATTTTTTTCATGCTGTTTAATTTTATTTTTAACCACAATTATTATAGCCATACTCTACAAAACCATACTCCACTCTGAAAAGCAACTGATGAGCTCCCAAATCAACATTTAAGCAGTTTAGAAATTAAAACTTGTTTAGGAACCATGGTGTTTAGAGTATTACTGAGGTGCTGTTCTCATTTCATACTACTTCAGGATCTAGTCAGTCCAGTGGAAATCAATATAATGATTCCAATCTTAAGAAAAAGCAAAATGAACAGCAGGGAATAGGATTCAGAGATTGCACATGTCAATTTTAAAATACCGTCTTTTGATTTATGTTCATTCCTGCTGTGCGTGTGTGAGAAAGAGCTTCTTTAATGTATTTCTAGATCAGTTAGAAGTATGTACCAATACAGCTACAAGATAATGAGCCTGAGCCTGCTCTGGCTGCTGTATCGCAGGCAGGCCCGAACATTACTCTGCTCACCATGGACGTGCTGGAGAATCCTCAGCTCACTGGGGACACACGGAAGAGCAGTCACGGCAAACAGCTTTACCTATAGGCCTAGAGCTAAGGCTTTAGTGTATTAATGGTTGCCACAGAAAATACGAAACTGATTATTTGCCATGAAATGAGTGGTCTGATTCTCCCCAGCTGTACACGCTTCTGGCAGGATAAAGAATCTGCTTCTTGCCTTTGCTCTCTGATCACACGAGGCAATCTGCCTTACCTCTCTCTTCATCCTCTTCTTCGCAGCCATGTCTGAGATGGGGTATATGATCACGAAAAAAAAATGGTATGAACAGATTTATCCCCTGGCCGACCTTGGCCATACTATCAGATCAGGTAATATGGCTGTGAACAAGGAAGTACTGTGCCTGCTGCTTCATTAACAAATCGCTTCTAGCACTTAATAGTCCACCAGTACTGCTGGCAGGTAAATTTTCATCCAGAGAAACTCTATAAAATATACTCACAATGACACAACTGACTAAGCCAATACGGTGTTGTAAGAATTACACAGATCATCTGCTAATTTTAGAGGCTGTAATGGGAAGTGTTCCCTTCTTGGAACTATCCTCCAGTATTCTACAACAGCAATAGCGTTTTTTAAAAACGCCCCTCAGCTTTTAGGGTTCGGAATATTGTAAGCAAATCAAAATTGTTGCCACTCACGATAAACTTATCACTGCACCATTCCTCATTTAGTAGTATTTTTAATGAGTACATTTGTCAGTATCTGACATTTGGTCCAGTGTATACAGTACCACTGAGAATCTGACACATGGTGCAAATTAAAGATGCCACACAAACACACAAGTAGCTCGCTATGACAAAACGGACACAACGGAAAAACATACGTGCTATATGCAGCTTTCCAAAATTGTCTTTCTTATTTATTTTTAAAAGCATTGCCTGAACAACCTTTTTTCAACCCTCCCCTCCAAACTGCGTGCCAACAAAGGGATTCTGATCATCTGCAGTTTTTAATCAGAAGTTTGGCGATGCAGAGAGCATAGCAAAACCCAGCTATGTCCTGCCTTGTCATGAGGAATGAATGCTCCCTACTTAAAGGCAACTTCCATTAGGCATACACTTAGAGTTTATCAGAGGCAAGTAATATTAAACAGTCAAACGTCAGACTCTCGTTTGTTTGTAAGTGTTCATAAGTGACAGAGGAAGAGAAAATAGCAGTTTAATATAATTCTACCATTAGTTATAGGGATGCAAAACCGAAGTAGCTCAAGTGAAGTCAGCAGAGATCTCCAGATACCCTGCCATGGCTGCCAGCAGCATTTGGCCGAGTGGCTTACAAAGCCCAGCAGTGGCTATCACCCTTACTCAGTCACAGCAGCACAGCAAGCAGCACTTTGGGAAGAAGTGGGTAACTCCTTAGTGGCACATCTGGTAGGTATAGATGGCATTCATTTGAATAGCTTTGCCAATGGATGACATGCCAAGTCCTTGATACTAAAAGGCCAGTGCTTGATGTTAATCATTCACTCTCTGCCAGTTAACATGTTTATCCTTCTAGGAAATACTTTGATCTATACTGGCACTTGAAATATAGCAACCAATGTTACTAGACTGGAAATGAACAAACAAGATCTTGTGTGAATTGCCAAATGGCACAGCAAAATGCAGGATGCACGTTACAAAGTGTTGCTTAGCAACTAGAAAAGGCCATGCACTCCATTTTACTATTTTGGTTTGAAATAGAAAATAAATGGCCTTATAGTTATTTGAAATACACGGAGAGCTAGAACATAATACTGCTCTGGAGAAACCTATTTGTGAAGAGTTTGTGTCATGGGAGACAGAGAGACTCTGAACTCAACATTCAATAGGTAAGTGAAGGAGAAACTGCCTTTCAGATATTTTGCCTTAAAATGTAAATGTAACGGTAGTTTAAGTTCAGCGCATGCATTCTGCTATTCAACCAGGATTTAAAACAATTGTTTATTTTTACCTTTCATCTTCAAATGTTAAGACGGTTAGTGGTTTTTTTGCAAAGACTACTATTAGCTCATCCTCTGTTTGCGTGCAAGGAAATGGAAGTTTAGAGCAGTTGGTAATTTACCCATGCAAGTTGCCAAGCTGTGAATAGATCACAGGCATCCTGAATCTAAGCAATCTAAAAAAACTTCTGCACAACATGGCCTCCTTCCTCCTTCTTACACAGCTCCCCCCATGCCTGGCAGCTGGTCTTTAACATGCAGATATAAATAATCGCCTGGCAATACTTCATACTCGTACAGGAAAAATAAAGGTCTCTGAAAATGCTAATTAAGTCTCTCATACCTCAAAGCACTTACTGTCTTTATTTTCCAATGGGAGAAACTGAGGCAGGGACTAAAATGACTCTTGAAAATCACATGGGAAGTCTACTGAGGTTTGAGCGCAGAACGAGGACGTCTGACATTTATCTTAGTAGTACACTCTTCTCCTCTACCACCAATATTCTTATTATACAAGCATCTAAAGTGGGTTCGAGTTCTCCCCAGCTATCCCTCAGCCAACCAAACTCCCTTGCAAACACCACCTCTGTGCCAGCTCTCGCCCCAGGCGACGGCGGGGCTGAAGCCTGTAGCCAGCCCTCAGTGCCCGCGGAGGAACCTGCCTGACTCGGGGGAGTCGAGCGAGGAGACTCAGGCCCAAAGGGGCCGAGCCCTTCGCAGCAGCGCAGTGCACAAAGGGGCAGCCGCTGTCAGGAGGTGTCAGGCCCTTAATCTATGTAACGTTGTGTAAGCTTCAGCCAACAGCCTTCTACACAATACCGCGTGTGTCTGCCCAAAATGGTGTTTCACATAATTGCATTGTTTGCTTAGAAGGGACCTGAGATCCGGATCAAGTTCAACAAGATCTGTGTCATTCTAGTTAGTGCTGTTTTTCAAGCACACCCCTTCAGTGAACAGAAAGCCCTCTGAATCCATGACCAGACTTTCGGGGCCAGATAACTGACTGTTTCGGTTTCTTTCAAGTTGTATCGCAGTAGACACACACAGTATCCTGGATACTGGACAGATTTAAAAGTGGGAAGAAAAGGTTCCAGCACACTGGCTTTAAAAGGGAGAACAAAGTAAGTGAGGATCAGAGGGAGGAAGGCGATCGCTATGACACTAAGACAATTAATCACTGCCAGATGTTAAGGGTCACACAGCACTGCATGCTGGGAAGACCAGCAGGGGTTCTTGGACAGGGAATAGAGGGAAAAAATAACCTGTCATGTCACTGAACTAGTCAGAGGTTTAGGGTTCCTGTCATTTAACTATTAGTGTGCTCTTAATAATGAAATGACAATGCGTTGCAGAAGAAGAGGAGGAAGATAGGGGAGTTGGCAGAAAAGAAGGAGCAACAGCTTAATAATCTCTGTCTGTCAAAAGCACTAAAAATACCATCCCAAATTCAATGCTCTTACTTCTGTAATGAATGTGCCGGGGTTCCTGTTTGATTAATAGAACACTTGTTGACTGACAATGACAAATGTGCGCATGGTTTGAACACAGTACTGTGCATAAATAATTTAAATTGTACTATGGCCAGAGCTCAGCTTGCACTGGGGCTTCTATCATAAACCCCTGTGTTTCAGCAGTTCATAACTTGGCCTTAACAGAAAAGCTCAGGAGTCTCAAGCCTAAAGTTGGATGGAGAAAGTTGGCTGGTTTCTTTGAAGTATCAAAAAGAAATCAATACCCTTTGGAAATCACAGACCTTTGTTAGGGTAGCGATGGTGGTGTCTCTATTTGCTATCGTTGTACGTCTCTCACATTACAGCAAAAAGCAGATGGCTTTACAATGAGTAATGCTAACAAACTCGTATTCGTGGTTCTTGCCACTCTTCCCCATGAACGGCAATATACACTCACTCCAAAAACAGGGAACTTCTTCCTTTGAACTTCAGAAATCATTTGTAAGGGGAAGATTTCACAGCATTTTGTAAATGGACACTTAGTTGCAAATATTTCCTGCCTTCCTTTGGGAGGTGATTTTAGTTTAGTTAAGCTGTTATCTCTTCAAAATGAACCTTTTCCACAGGAAAACAGGCTTTTACCTCAAAAAGGAACATTTTCCACTGAAACTGACCCAACTTTTTGTTCTTAAAGAAATGTGTAAGTGCTCAAATATTTATAACTTAACTATTTCACACCCCTGGGGCACACAGGAACAAACAATCGGACCTTCATAGAGGTGCTGACTATCTCAGATAAGACCTACCTTCAAAATTTCTATCCATCCCTATATGTATGAATTCAGTCATCTCAGTCATAATTTACTTTCCTGAATATTTTATCCACCTGATGTGAACACACAAACACTTGAAACAATGTGTGAAGTGTTGGCTGTTTTGCCATTGTTTTCTGCCAAATCAGAATACTTCTTTAAATCATTATCCAGGGAGTAGAATAGCGATGCTAGTTTAAACACTTCATCACAATATGGTCAGCATGGAACAACAGCCAAACTGAATATATCACCAGATTAAAAGCTATAACGGAATTTCCCCAAACAGTTCACATAGTTTCTCTACGACCCGCTCTTTCCTTTCAATTTGTTGGATCTTGTAATCTATCAGATGACTTTTGGTGGCCTAAATTCCAACCCAGAGAAGTGCTGCTGAGGACATTCAACTTCCTCAGCAGCCACTAAAGCTGCAATTCCCTGGTACCTTTGAGGAGGACTTGGCTTTGCAGAATCAGGCTCTGAAGGCTTGAGCAAATAAGCATTAGTTTGTTGAACTGTTCTGAGTATTTTTTTCCAGATTCTTTTGGTTTTTTACAATTGATAGCATGTGAATTACATGAATAGCAAATTTATGTACATTACATTCCATAAACGCATAGAAGATCTGCTTCTTTGCCCTATTCTATATTAGATAAATTAAGAACTAGATAGGTAGCCTCAAAATGTAAGTAACCATTTTCAACTGCATTATACCTCCTTCAATCACTGTAACAAACGTTTTTTATTAGTTTCCTTGACTCACTAACTGGAGTCTCAAATTGTTCTTGCAAATCTCCCTAGATCAGGCAAGTCTTTATAGCAACATCTACATTGCAGTCAAGTTGTATAATGTAAAGGGATGCACAGTAGTAACTTTTGCAACTTGCTGAAATGAACACAGTCAAGACTCATTATTCCTCTTCCTAGCATTGCCACTAAATGACTTTGGCAAGATTTGGCCTGTGCTTCCGTTACCGCCTTTGTAAAACCGAAGTAAGTCTTCCCCAGTGTTGCTGATCCCAGTGTTAATGGGCATCACAGTATTGCACAGGACTATTATGGAATGTTTCAGGAGAAAGGAGAATCAACAGAGAACTCGCATGTAACCAGGAACTCACATCACATGACAGCAGCAAACAAATCACTTCTTAGAAAAGGTGCTAAGGTAGCACTCTACAGAAGGCAGACATTGTTTTACATGGGCATCTATACAGCAATAATACCTACTTATCTACCCTCTGTTGAAGTTGATCTAATAATTTGAGTGATGTGACACGTTAAGAGTTAACTTACCAACATTACTTCTTAGCATTAATGTCTTCTTTATATTTATGTTAATGTATCATAGCAGATAGGGAGTGCATCTGCTCCACTTTCTCTCTATTTACATAGCAAAGAAACAAGTCCAGGAACTTGCTTCTTCAGCTCTTTGCCCCACAGTTTAGTTTCCTCTCACCTTTTCTTGTTGCAGTTCACCGATGTCAGAAACATAACAGATGGTTGCTGCTGCTTTGTAATTCTTCTGTTTCCAGGTGGCCCAGGATGCTGTGTGTCACGACGCTCTAGGGGTGCTTTAAGGTGCACTGAGGTCCGAGGTACTTTGAGGCATGAAGAAGCTGCCTGAACTACTGATGCACTGTCTGAAAAAAAAAAAACCAAACCCCAAACAGAACTGGTTACGCAAGTACAAGGCACATTCTTGCAGCATCTTCAACAAATACTTTTACCTTGTGGGACTGTTTGATGAAGTTACATTCAAAAGATTTAAAAAGCAAAAATAAAATAAATGCTGCATGTATGCCAAACACCTTTTGGGTGTTTAACTTATCCCAAGAATTTCCAGCTTATAAGGAAAGTGAGAATAACTGAAGGCGACTGGATGCATGACACATCCCGTTGCTACAGCCCTATGCAACCTAGTCATGATGTTCCAGCTACTGGAGTATATTAGCCACTTCTTCATCTTTTGACATATGGCAAATGACCAATATATTTTTTGTCTGTATGTTCTCATGGATATAGCAGATTGGACTAGATTAAATGTAAAATGCACGCATCGTAGAGCTGCATGCAATAGTCTGCATAATTACACCCGGGGTATGTTCGTAGGGCATTTTCATACATAAAGCTCCTTTTGCTTCACAGAACTTTCACACATACTCAAGTTTGTTTCATACTTCAGATTGTTCCCCTAAATTGCATACCACAATATACAGCTAAACAATCTGCTGGATCAGTCCTACAATTACACATATTTTTTCCACATGTGCCTACCAAAAATATCAGAGCCTCCATGTAGCTTTCTTCTTTAAAGTAAATAGCAAGGAAAAGGCTATTTCATTCCTCTCCAAAACTTCAGTCCCAGTAGGCAAAAACCAGCCTTAGTGCACATGAGAAGTATGGGCAACAGGAAAGTACAAAATACGTCACTTAAGCTATCAAACAAATAAAACCACATTAGCTAGTATCCAGTTTGAATCGTAGTTAAAATTTCTGTTACATTTATCCACTTTGGACAATGCA
Source organism: Chionis minor (assembly GCA_013398295.1). NCBI lineage: Eukaryota > Metazoa > Chordata > Aves > Charadriiformes > Chionidae > Chionis > Chionis minor. Next base: position 1,950,411 of record VZSF01001349.1, read on the forward strand.
AAATAATTAATCAAAAGCAAAAAAACCCCAGAATTTAAGTTAAGTTAAAGCTTATCTTTAGAAATACATTAACAATCATGCTAACAACAAAGATGTTAATGCAAGCAGACCAAGTCATAATTTTAATTTGTGATGATGAATAAAGTGAATCTGTATTCATTTTAAGAACTTCCTTATTGTTGCTAAAGGAAAACTGACTTGTAATATGACATAATGCATATTAAAAATAAGCCTTTTTTCTAATGGTGGGAAAGGTTTAAAAATTGCTGTTAACAAAATGCATCTTTTCTCTTTCAAATGCATTAAAGAGCTTTTTTTTTTTTTTTTTTTTTTTTTTAAATTATACGAGTAGGCAGATATGATTTCCCCTGCAGATGTAGCAATTGTCAACTCTGCCCATTTATTTGCCGGCTATATTCTCAAAACAATGTCATTATGTTGATTGCTCAGCTAGCAAATACATCAGTGAGCTGTGGAAATGAGCAACAATTCATTAACCCAATGGGGTCTCAGACTGAATGAAACAGCTTAGTTTTTCTTCGGGCATTGTAGTAGAATATGCACCTAAAATATCAATGGAATTTAACCTCCAGCTTAAACTAGAGTTACATGGTTTACAGGATCAGAGCTAACTTTTAAACCCAGCCAAATAGCCTGTTTTCTTGACAGAGTTTCAACTGAACAACACACATGTAGACAATTAGCCTCGGTTTAGAAGTTGGCCAAACCCAGAGAAGAGCTGGAAACATGTTCCTTAGTGTTTCTCATTAGGGATTGACTGACTGAAAGGATTTGATGGGAGAACGGCTAGTTCACGGCCAGCCTTTCATCTCAGAGACCTGTGTATAATGTGCCCCAGATTCTGTGAGTATAAGTTAGGTGGTGTCAGCACAGTCTTAACTGGAAGTCGATTTTCCCAGTGCATAAGCAGCGCGTAATTCCCGGGCAGCGCAGCTGGCAGGCTGTGTGTGGAGCCAGGGCAGGCTCAGCGGGGGCTGGCGCTGGGAGCGCAGGTACTTCTGCGCCAGTTCCACGCAGCGGTTTGCCCAGCGCTTCCCACGCAGCTCCTGCGGTGCCGCCTCCACCCGTCCACACACTCTGCATACAAAGGAGGTTACAGGCTTGGCAATCTGAGACAGGCTTCTCAGGGCAACTTCTACACCACCTGAAAATAAGTGTAAATTTGCTCTCCTCACAAAAAAAATTTAAAAAATTAAAAAAAAAAAAAAATCTAAGCCCCAGCCCATTCCGATAACGCTGCTTTAATCCACTCAAGTTCTCTGGGGTTTTGTATCTCTCCAAGTACAGCTATACCTGCATGTTAGTGAATGCAACTGTTGGTCCTCAGCATTGGGACAGATTTGCATCTGAAGTACAGTTTACTTCAGCACTTTGCGTGGAATTCATTGATTTCCTCCTATTTTTCAAAATGCTTTAACAAAAGAAGAGTTTGCTGTATGTTAGTCTGTGCATGCTCTCTAACGGTGTGGTAATCGGATAAAACCCAGCCACATTACCAAGTCCAAAAGAAAGCACTGAATGCAGAAATACAGTGGGTCTGCCATGACCTGACATGTTGATTTCCTCATACTTTTCACATACTGTCTTGAATTTTGCTATTAAGCCAGGATTTCTCACAGTCAAGGAAGCAAACCCAATTCTAATATCCAATTTCCCTGCAGTTTTTCTAAACCACAAACCAGTACAATTTATAGAGGAGAATATATACTATGACACATTTTCTCAAAGGGCATGTTTTCTGGAGAATCCATCACTCTAATGACATCTTTTTTAACTTCTATGCTTTAAACACTTGGCTACAAGTATGTCTATTCGCATGAATTAATAGAGCCATATTCGTCAGTGCAAGACCAGCAATATGCAGTTTCGTAGAGATAAAACACCTCAGATCTCACAGAAAGAGTACTCAGAGTTTGAATCTATTTTATGTACGTGCAAGTTATTCTAGAGACAATTTTCTCCTTTTTGCTGTAAGCTTCGGCCTCTCCAAGATGCATTCTGTAAAGGCTCCCTTAAAGCACCTCTATATATGGTACTGAAGCAGAAAATAAGTGAGATGCCTACTTTCCTTTTACTCCTGTTTAGTCTGATGATCCTTCTGTAGTTAGCGGTCTCACGGAAACCCCAAACTATCTTTCATTATCCTCAATGGCCACATTTCACTTCTCTCCGCTACAACTAACTACCTTCAGTGTCACCTCTCCCAGAAGGAATGACTATCAGCCTCTTCAGATGGCTCTACCCAATGTTGCTGCATGAATGATATAGTTACAGCTCTCCCAGTACTTATTTTCTTACAGTTATAACATCTGGAGCCAGTTAATAACATAAGAATCACAAAAGAAGGGAAGTATATAGCCTTTGCGGTTTCTGAGAAAAGTCACTCAAATATAACCTACAAGCCCACAAAACAGAAAATAAAGTTCTAATTTTATTTATTTAAAATATCATTAATTTCCAGCACTTAGGGATGACAATACCACATGGCCGATCCTCTCAACTCAGTGCGCCCCCGGTGCGTTTGCTCATACAACGGTCAGAGTCATGGAGGAGCGTTTCCCGCGCGAGGGAGGATGCTCAGAGGAAGCCCAGCGCGACCAGCACGTGGCCTGCGACGGGGCGGCTTTGCTGCCGCTCTCCTGGTCTGCACTGCCGGGTGCCAACCTGCTGTGCCCAGCAACTGTCATGCTGGAGCAGGAAAGAGACACGCTGCACGTGAGCAAGTATGATTTGAAAAAAATCTGTATTTCTCTATGATCTCCACCCAGCTATTTCTCACTGCGGTGTGCCGACTGATCCCATTCTCTACGGCACTCGTCCAAAAGATAACGTATGTAATAATAACAAGTAAATATCGATCCGGGATACCTCTTGTAGTACACAAGCAACATTCATTCTACTGTCCAAGATTCACATGGGTTTGGAATTTGCTCAAAGATAAATTAATTACTTTTTTCTAACACATGAAAAGTTCCAAGTAGTACACAGCTACTTAGTCATGAATCGATTTTACACTGCAGAGATACTTATAGATTTACACTTTGGAGTTCAAGACTTCTAGAAAGATGTATGAGAGAAAACTTTCAAGAGACTACAGGCCATTTTGGTTTATGTACAGGAAGGTAACTGATAGAAGAAAAGGTCTTGGAAAGCTTTGAAAACCTTTAACATGCAGCTTTTCATTATTTTTCCCATTTTTAAAACCTTACTCACTTGAGTAAAATAACTGCCACCCGTTCCTATCAATCCGATAGGCTGTAACTTTCTGAGCCTGCCTTGGTCACAGAGGGTTAGGAAAAACTGCCTTACATTGTCCTTCCCCTCTTGTTCCTCTGTTTCTCTCTCCTTTTTCATCTTTCTTGTGAATTTAGAGAGCTTCCCACTTCTAAACTCTCAAGCTTTCAAAGTATGACACATGAGTTTAACACATCTTGTTAGCTTAGTATCTCACAGAAAAGACTTTCTTTCAGAAATATTCTAGGTCAGCTTTACCACTACTATGAGAAGTCATTTTTCTAAGGTCTTGATTCTTTTAAGTACCAAGTATCCTCAAATCCTGATATCAGAATTAGGCCCTTTATGGTTTCCCACTGAAAGCTGATTTAAAAAAAAAAAAAAAAAAGTCAGAGGAAAAATTTTGGTCCACTACCATCAACAGGAATTGTAAAGAGTCATAAAGGAGAAAATATTCATAAAGTAGTGATGGAAGTAGAGAAGAAAAGGCATGAAAGGGCTTCCAGTCATGCAATGGATGCTGCTCCCTTGTGAACACACTCGGACAGTTTTTGCTGGCAACGAACAAAAGGTATTTTCTCTGAGGGAGAGAACAGGATAGGGCTCAGGCTAAGGCTGGCGCAGGACCGGTTAGCGCAGAGCTTCTGCCTCACTGGTTAGAGGAGTTAAAGTCCATTTAAATGTCTCTCCTGCCTGTCCCCAGCCTGTGCTCTCACTTTGAACTCCACCTCCTCCCTCCAGAATGCTGCCCTCTGGCTCCCAGTCTTCTATGAAGGTCCCCATCCCAGTCAGCTTCCTGCTTTTAACCACACACCCCTATAGCTGTGCTGCTTTTCCTTTCCAAACCTCCAAATCTGGTTTCAAAACTCTGTCCCCTAAAACCGGACCATTCAGGAAGAAACGGTCGAGAATTTAATTTATAAACATTTTTTTCAGCAGTTAATAACATGTTTTTCATGGGAACAGAAAAAGGTTTATCCGAAGGCACTTTTCTTCCTGACAAATTTGATGTCCCTGCTCCAAAGCAACAAAGCACTTCTCCATCACACAGTTTTTTCATATATTTTGTATTTTGAGGCTTTTTTTTTTTTTTTTTACCCTATTTTTCATGGAACTTCTTCCTTTCAGATCTAGAGACTGAAAAAGGGAAATGCACTGCTTTTGCCCGATGGAGTAAGAGACAAAGATTTCAACCATCTAAACTACGATTGCTATTTCTAGTGGTTTCAGACACGGTGCCATTATGCCATCTAGTACAGCCCGGGCTGGGGGTGGGAGTGGTGCTCCCTCCGCGGTGGAGGGTGGCGGTGCGTTGCGCGGTGCATTCATCCACGCAGGCAGGAGCGGACACGCGTCAGGCATTCACACTTCACGAAGCACGGACTGAGCAGAACTGCTCTTGCAGCACAGACAGCAGGCACTTCACACAGCCTTTTAAAGGTGTTCTGGTGGCATCCAGTGAAATAAAGGCATTTTACAAAACGAACTAAGTTTTTAAAAACAAAGTAAGTACAGATTTGTACTAAGATGCAGGCTTTGCTAGCTTGAGCACTGGACAGTTATTTCAGGAACAGCGTAGCACAGAGCTCTCGTATTTTTTGTGTTATTTTTACACTTACATGTTCTGAGGACAGAACAACTCTTTAAGATCAACTGGAGAGGAAGCCAGAAATTTCAGAACTAGAGCAACCTGAAGACATTCAAGATAAGGCTTTTAAACAAACAAAAGAGAAAAAGCAGTTTTTCCCGAAGAATGCTTCCTCCCCCTTTCCCCGTCCCCTCTCTCCTCTGCTTCCAGCACCAGATGTTTCAGAAACCACACACTGGGCAGATACACGGGATCATCTGTCCCTCCTTCCATAAAGGTCTCATCCAAAGGGAAAAATCTAGACAACCTAGGTCAAAGAGCATGCCGGTAGCAGCAAGTAGCAAGCCTTCTATTTTAAATAGCTCTTACTTTTGAAAAGAAAAATTTTAATGGAATAGTTTGAAAATTTCAAATCCAAAAAATTGCATCACAACAACAGTAGAAGAGTCTAAAGGAATTTTTATCATTAACACATTCATCTCAACCAGCTCACAAGTAACCAACCTGTGAACACAATTAATAAAGAAAGAATATTTTCACAGAATTAAGATCACTACAAAACTACCACAAAATAAAATCCTGGTGGGGAAGTAACATTTTACACATTTAAGAAACAAGTGAAACATTTTTACTCCAAAATTCAAGTGCTTTGCACTAAATCCAGGAAACATCTGCTTTTCCAATACGCAAATGCTTTCCAAAAATGCAAATGTCATTTCCTCAAATACCTGTAATGATAAACACTTAATAGTAAATAAAATTTTTTAAAAATTATTTATTTATTTGAGATTAATAGTAAGGCTTAACAGAATGGATTTAGACATTGAAATCAAGATGAATAATTAAAAATGGGTTTGTTCCAAAGTAAGATTAATGTACTGGTGAAAGAGGTATTTCCTTATATTTGTAAATGTAACAGGCAGTATTTTTGTCTCTGACTTTGGCTGCTTTTTTCTTTCTAAAGCACTAACTGTAAAGATGCAGTTGGGATTCCTGGTGACAAGTGACAGGGTCCCCAGCCAGGCTGGGGAGCCGGAGGGATCAATGCCCAGGACAGCACTGAAGCGGGGCCGGGGCAGCAATCTGGGCTAGCAGCCCCTACCTCATCACTATAACTGCACCCTGTAAAACACCTCGTAGGCTGCTTTAAAGTACGCAGACGGCCAGCTCTGCCCTGGCTGGCCCAGGATCAAAGGACTGAAAGGGTGGCTCGGTGCCACCGCTCCCTCTGGCTCTGCTCAGCTTCACGAAGGCCAAACTCCGCACAGCTGAGAATCCATCCCAGCACGTTAATCACACGGGTTGGGTGGAATTGCTGTCATACTGCAGTTTTCATTTCCTCCACCTTTTAGAGCCAGACTTTTTCAAAAGGACACAAGGGATGCTATATCAATTAGCAGACAACTTAATTTTGAAATGAAGCACTTTGGATTGGAAATTTCCTGTAGAGTGTAATTCTAGAAAGCAGCTGAAGATTGTAGAAGTTGAAGCACGTATTACATACAGAATATTCACAAGAGGAAGAAGAGATCACAAACTTATGTCAGATGTCACTTGACAGTGACACGAACACAGCACTGTGAAAGACAAAGGCCTAACCAAGCTGCTAAAAGCATTTTCATATCAAGAAAAATACACTGCAGTTAACAGCGATCTCATTTGCCAGAAGTGCAAGAAACCCAGTTAGGTGCTTACTCTGCCTGGTGCCAGAGGGCCTCTGAGCGGTACAACCTGGCACCAGAGCCCAGGGGGTTGTTTGCCTTTCTTTTTGTCTTCATATGAAGAAAGGCAAAGGGGAAAAAAAAAAAATTACAGTAATTTCAGTGTGATGAATCAAAGTCACAAGACGACTTGTACATTCACAACAAACGGGTGTAGACATGATATTGGCAAAATTTCTTACACAGAACCAAACACATTTCACCACAGTAGAGATACAATTCAAGTCTGTACTGTAGTCCAGCTGTAGTGCTGAGTTCAAGAAAATTAGGTGTTCTTTATTATAATTATTTTTAAATGCAATACAGAACAGAGACATACCAAAGCTCTGTTCCTTTCAGATCCACATTTCCATTTTTTCTGGAAAACCCAAGACTCATAATTTAGCTGGAAACCGAGGAATATTTATAACATTTATAATTGATATCAGCATAACATTATTTAATTCCAGAAGTTGTTCACAGGAGTTATCACAGTCAGGGGGCTACTGTCTCCCATGGATGGGATGGATTAAGATGACTGTGGTCCCTCACATCGCTATGTGCAAAGTCACATATGAGGTCACAGAGACCAAGGAGACAAAAGAAAACTCCCTGTACAGTGATAAAATATTTCAAGCTAGAAAAAGTTTGCTGGAATATGGAAATACATTCTTCCTGAATACTTTTTTTTCCCCTTCAAATCCTAGCCATCTTTAAAAGCAAGCTGACAGCTCTCATAAGAGAAATTTTTCTTCTCTGCTGTGATTTGATTTAGATCTCTTTTCCAGTGACAGAGAGACTGCCAGGATTGTGTAAAGCCCAGAGATCTCTACAGCAGGCAGCCCACTAATGACTCAAAGTTTGTGTAAGACAGAGAGAGAGAGAGAGGGGAGAGAAGAGAAGGAAGCATCCATTGTATACACCCATCAGCAGGGCCCCCGAGCCCCCAGGTGGGGAGCAGCATTGCTCCAGTGGGGGCTCCAGCCATGCCCAGCGGGTCAGTCAGGTGCGCCACTGGCACAACGGTGAGAAGCCAACGACAAATCACATCTAGTCAAAAACTACAACATATGGGAACTGTAGGAGTGTTTTCAGTGATTTGTTTGAATGGCTTGTATTTTTGGTCTGCAAAGTTTGAAAACTTTTTTCTTCTAATAGGATGCTTCTTTTTTTCCCTCTTTTCTTTTCAGTATCAGTTGCAAAACTGCCTAAAGTCCCAATCACATGTCAAAATCCTGACACCTACATTTAATCATTTTCATTTCCCTTTCCAACAGTCTCACCTTAACTTCTTCAACTTAACTTCCGCATTGCTTGGCTACTGCTCCAGCATTCACATGTCTACTTTTTATCAGTGTTCCATGGCTTTCAATGGAATAACTCCATGGTCACACACATACCGGAATGCAGCTACCATCTTCATTGTACTAACCAGGCTTTACTCCTTCAGCAGCAGTAGAACCAAAGAAACAGTTAAGTAATTTCTTTCTTTTTTTCTTTCTGATTATTTCCCTTTTAAAGCACTTTACAGTAGTTCGCATCACATATAGCCATGAACTTAAAAATAAAATAACCAAGTTAACAGACTTAGTAGTAAGTCTGGAATTACAGCTTTAGTAGTAAGTCTGGAACTCTCACAGTATGGGCATTTTGAGAAAAACACTATCATGAGATTCAGCTGAGTGGAAAAGTCCTAATTAAATTAGGTCAGCTGTGACAAAGCAACATATTATTACTTCATAGAAGATGTTTGTAATGGAAAGATGAGGTATTGACTCAACAGGCTTAGGAGCCCTAACAGAGCTTGACCTGCACATAGCCTGCAGTGCTTAAAACCAAAAAAGTGAAGTTTCATTGTGTAATTCCCACACTATCTAACTACTTCCTAGAGAAGGGCATTTCATTCAACTGTGTTGGTAAAATGCAGACTACTAATTAATATCTTATATTCATTATTATAATTAATAATGGTATGTTAGCATCCAGGAGACGCAACCAAGACTAGGATCCTATTGCAGTAGGTGCCTTAGAGACATCTTGGAACAGGCAGTCCTGTCTTGTCTCACTCAGTTTACAGAATAGACAGACATAGGCAAATGAAATTAGATCCTTTCGCCCAGGTTCACACAGTTGAAACACACAGCTCAGGCAGGCAAAGGGGCCACCACAAGGAAACAGGACCCAAAAATTTCCTGTAGTTATACCCACTCTTGAGAATAAACATAACTTAAGGCCTCAAGCCCAAGTAGTCACTTCAAGGATTTTAATGATGGCACGAATTGCTTTGCTCTCAGATTTTAAAATAGTTAAACACAAAATTTACTTCCTTTGCTATGAGCAAAGACAGTTTTCAGCACTCCCAAGTTTAAACTTGGGAAGTTTTTTTTCTAGAAGTGTAGTAAGGGTCAGATGCAGATGAATATAATACAGGATCCATTTTAGAGAAATTATATCTATTTAATCTACAGAATAAAAAGAAAAATATTACATCTCTACATCTCAGATATAGTAAATAATCTTCACATATTCCTTTTTTTTCCTGAGGCTAACATAAAGTCACCTGATGGGTCATAATGGAAACAGTCTCTTCCACCACTTTGTACCTGAGCAAATGACCTCCTTTCAAGATGAATTCTCCAGAAAGAAGATAATTGAATTACTTGAGTGCTGATCCACTTCAAAGGATGTTCTTTATAGGAGGCATAATCAGATTCTGATGCTTTGATCAAGAGAATCTATGAACCTGCTACTCGATCACAAACTCTACTATTTGCCATGAAGAGATAACTAATCAATTACAGAACATACATCTGCTCTGAGTAACATTATTGATGACTTGAGAGAAGGAATGCATAATTCAAAGAGTAAAGCCCTCAGTAAAGCTGGCAGTGGCTGTGGACCAAGGAATTCAAATCAGACAGAGAGTGGCCAGCCTAGAGGTAATTTGCTAATGATTAAATAGGAGTATCTGCTGTGCCCTCATTTGAAATGGAACAGAACAGTACAAGGAAGGACTCTTGCTCAAATCTGGTTAGTGATATCGTCCGTGAACACAAACCCTGCCACCCTTCCCCTTCCCAGAGCAAGCCTGCTCAGCTTTAGAGCGGAACGTGAACGTTTCTGTCATACCAGACTAAGGAACCACCAGTCCAGCGAAGCTCGGACAGGTTCATTTGCCCATTTGCTATGCCATGCACAAACCTGTGTTTCCAAAGTTTGTGTCATCTTTTCTCCAAGGGCCAGGATCTTCTAGACTTTTGTCAAAGACCTACGTGAAGTGGATGCATTGCTCTTTCATGACTTCAGGGCTTCCATAACTGGTATTTTAACTTTTCGAGGAGAAACAAAAGAATGGATTTACGAATATTAGAGAATGAACAGAAAACCTTCTAGAAACTATTTTCAGGCTATTGATCTCCCCTAAACCTTTGCAAGCCGACACAGATATTTTTCCACATAAACTTACTTAGGACACAGGAAATTCCTCTTATTTTGTGGAGGAAGTGAGAGAGGTGACCTAAAAAGGTATTTGTCAGTAATGAAGGATATGGATAACACTGAATTTTCTTGTTTGCTCTCCTTCAGAATACATACAAAGGTAAAGTGAATTAAAAAGCAAAGGCATAAACCAATGAAAGGAAACATTTAACAAAACAGTTATTAAACATATGGACCTCACTGCAAAATGACAAATTTGAGTCTGAGACATGAATGAGATTGAAAAGGAATTAGATATTTACAAGAACATCATTATAAAAAATAAGTAGGTTATGTTCTTATTAGAAGGGATCCAAGTCCTCATCAGCCTGTTTATAAGCCAACCACTGTTAAAGAAAGTGTTAGAGATGCTTTGCTCTGTAGGAACAGGTTATTCTGTAAGGACTCAGCCCTGCTCCATTAACATCAAGGAGCTTTCCTATGGAGTTCAAAGACTAGGATCATGTCAGGAGACTATTTCTTGCAAAACCCTGTGCTGTCTTTGACACCGAATTTGATTGATAGCATGTTTGATTTTGTACACAAATTTTTGTATTATATTGTGGTATGATCCACACTGCTGTTGAAATCAAGCTCAGTTTCCATCTATATTAACACCAATTATTTGTAACATTTGCAAGATACATGCATGTCTTGTTTCCTCTTTATCACCAGAAGGCTTCACACAAATACCATAAACCCTCTGATAGATAATTTCTATATGACCTGCCTTAACTACTTCCAAAAGCATGCTACATTTCTTATGTTGAAGACATTGTTAGTGAGAAATTAAAACTAGGTGGAATATTTAAAAATCCAATATAATAGCTCACATTACTAATAGTACTAGACTGTAGTCACAACAAAATTCAATTGTAATAATTACATCCATGTGCTAAAGACTGTCACTGTTGTACTATGTGAGCATCTCAGAGCATCTTTACAATTCAGGCATACAGGAAATCTGTGTAACTAAACCTGAGTAATCAAAAACATCCTTGGTGAGTAGAGTGCCTTACAACTGATTATGCCCAGTTCCACAGGTGCCCTCCTTCCATTCATGAGTAGTGTGATTCACCAAAAAAAAGCATATTTTTAAAACCAAAAAACCCCACCAACTTACAAGTGCTTTTCTTCAAATTCTAAAATAGACTTGAGGCTAAAGTAGGAAAGAATCTGAAAAGAACGTTTTGAGAGCTTAAGAGTACTGAAAAAAAGCGTTGCAAAGGAAGTCATCTTTGCAATTTTATCTACTCTAAAGAACTCAAAGATCCAAATATTTGCCTACCCAAAACTTTGTATTTTCCCCTATTCATTTAAAATGAAGGCAGCTTTTTTTTTTTTCTCCGTTAAACTCAGTTGAATTAGGTCAAACTTTAAGATTAAACATCATTACTTTGCCTTTGCTTAATGCTTCAATGGCCAGTCATGAGCTGACTTCACCCATTGCAAGCAGGACAAGAGCTGAATGGGAAGAGCTGAAGGTAGCCCTCCAAATACCATCGCCTCCTGTTTTGGCCTTGAATCGTAAAAGTTCACAGAGGACAGAAAAACATCTGAGGTCTGGCCAAATTTTTGCTGAATCACCCAGGTGAGTACCTCAGCCAAATCTGAGAGCCTCCTGCTCTGAAAGGCTGCAAGTCTTTTGTGACAAGGAGCCCTTACAAAGCTTGGGTGAAGCAGCTAAAATTCAGTGGCAATAATAACTGTCCACAGGTTTCTAACCAATCCAGCGATGTATGTGCACCTCTTATGCCTCTCACATTTTGAATCTGTGTGGAATTGTTTATTTTATTAACTTTTATTTCCAAGATGAAGGAAATCTATAGTCCGTGACCAGAATTAACAACATTAAAAGAAAGGGAATAAAGCACAAGTCATTTGAATTCAGGTTTTATGCAGCATGCCAAAATAGGCTGAAGTTAAAAGCAATAGCAGTGCACTGAATGAATTGTAAGATTGGTTTTTATCTTTCTTACTGAACAGATTCCTGCAGTTTACTTTTTTGAGCATCTTACAGCATCTTTGGATCAGCCAACAAAGAAATTCCTTTTGGACACAGCATGTGGTCAAATGAAGATTCTGTTCAAAGTAACATGAAATCAGAAATATTGGCTATATAACAGGTATTGTCTTTTTCTATACCTCTGTTCTTCATTGTCAGTAGTTGCCATAACTGAAGAGACACACTCACAAAGAAGTAAGAAATGTTCAAAGTGGGCAACAGATGCTTTATTAGAAGGCAAACCTTTCTCTTTTCTCTATTCATTTTATCCTAACACCAGCAGGTTTCCGAGAGGGAGAAAAGCAGCTTTGAAGCTTTTTTCCCCCTCCCCTCAAACTGCTGTATTTTTTTAAAGAGGTCCTAATTTCAAATGCTGTAGTGAAGTCTGACTTAGTGCTCTTCTGCAACAAAATATTTAATGCTTTAATAGTAGGATCACGACCAGTTCCCCTTTATATTTGCATTTTTTTCTGATTATTAATTGGACAGACAAGTCCCAGTTATTGGTACTGGCAGAATTCGCCTCCTCCAGAACCCAAACAATACTCGTATTGCGTGGTAGGGAGCTATGGGGGACCTTGGACCCCAGTAGCCTGGGAACAGTTCCTGGGTTTGTTCCAGTATCCTATATGAAAACAGCTTTTACCTCCACGTGCAAATGAAGCTTGTGATGTTAACACCTTAAAAAGACTTAATACCCTAGTGCGTACTCAGGCTAACCTCTTCATTGAAGTCAGGTAGAGCTTTGCTCGATCACCAAATACCAAATTGGACCCAAAGAAAAACAGCAGACAGATATTAAGCTGGGACAAACTGGCCTTGTTCCACAGAAACCCATCCGTATTCCACCTCAGCATTCCAAACGTCAACATCACATGGCCAATCAAACAGCATCCCCGGAGCCCTATTTCACATACAGACCACGCCATGCTGTGTTGAAATTTGGAGTTATTCAGTGTAATTATAACATGGAAAAATAGCAGAACCAGCACATTCTTACATTCCATGTCAACAAACAGGGATGAAGAGGCATAAATAGGGCTTAATGCCTTTTTATGAGACTATGCAGGAGCCATGGGGATTGGATATAGATCAGCATTGCGTATATTCTCTCCACAGAAGCACTCAAACTGCTATTCAACAGGAAAGTTTTGTTTACACCAGCAAAAGTATCAAAGTAACAGTTGGTTAACCAGGACCCGGAGACATGAAAAAAGACGAGATGTTAGTAAAAGACTTCAGCCAGCAGGGAGAATTACTAAAATATAATTTTGTGTAGTACATCCCATTTGATGTCACTCTAAAACTGCATTGTGAGTGAATATTTTAATTAATTAACACCCGGTTGAGTCTGATATTCTGTTCAAAGGCTGATCAACAACACAACCTCAGACATTGTTCTCCATCTGAACAGCTTCACGTGTTCAAGAACATGGAAGCAGGAACAACAGGAGATCAGCTCTGGTTCTAAGGTTACTGGGCTCCTAGGGGCAGCCAGAAGCAATGAGAAACCAGTCTGAGAAACCTGTGAGCTGTTTCACTTCCAAGGGGTTTTGCTGATTCTGGTTCTGCCTTTTCCACGATGTCCTAACCCATAGCATGAGAGGTAACTAATCACCCAAGAATAAAGCTATTGGGTACATGAACTGGATTAAATCAACCTGGAACACCAAACTTCATTCAAACTAGAAAAGTAAAACATGATAATTTAAGAAGGGTGGAAGTGACCCAAATGTGCAGCAATTGTAGACATCATCTTATAAAATAGGATATTGTGGCTCATATCTACGTCTGTCAATGAAATCTAAGGTTCTGCTAAACACTGAGCTTTGACCCTGTTTCCTCAGCGAGGGTTTGCTCAAGAGGGAGCACGAGGCACATACGTCAGAGGTGGTGGCCGCTGCAGCCTCGGTTCCTGTCTTCCTGAAAATTAAGTTCCGTGTGCTTTCTATTCCCTATGTCTCTACATTTCTAGTGAAGCAAGAAACTTAGAAAAGTTTTGTATAAGAGGATCATAACTGGGGGGAAAAAAAAAGACCCCTTTTTTACTCCCCTGTCACAGGTAGGTTCAGAAGCTACATGTTGTTATTACAGTACTCAAAACAAGCTTGACAAAACCCAGTGGCAGATGCTGTCACATCAGTGGTCACTGCTGCTACTACCCCAGGCAGCAGCACAAACCGCCCTCCGGCAATCACTATATAATAGGTGAGAGCTGAGGAGGAAAGATGAGAGTATTATGCAAGGCAGTCATTGTGCAACGCACTGTGAAACAGGGTGAAAATACTGAACTGCTCCTCCTAATACTTCAATAATTCCTCCTGCTGAAGAGAAAATAACATGGAATAAATTTTGGAAAGGAAGTCTTCAGTGACAACAAAGAAACAAATGGTCAAGCTGCAAGATAAGTATGCAACAAGCAGAATAAAGAATTTAGCTGGAATTTGAAAAAAAAAATCCATTAGGACTAAAAAATTAAATCCTAGACCTAGGACTCAGTAAACAGAATGGGTTGGTTTTGTTTTTTTTTTTTAATCTACTTCAGGAAGGCCAGCATTTGCCTAGTCTATTATTATTATTTATTCACATAAAAGAAGCCACAAAATCTCTAATATGTGGATGTGATTGGGACTTTATGTTAAATTCCAACTACAAGCATTGTGCTTCTTGAATTGAGCTTCTGCTTTAGTATTGAGTGAATTTCCAAAAGGCATGCACAGGGCAAGAATTTACTCAGACAACAGGACTGTTCACTTGAGAATTTGTCTTTCCCTAGAAGTCTCCCATTTAAAGAATGTTTCTGTTCTCATCTCTAAATGCATGGGCAAAACCCACTTGCATATATGGAAAGAGAGAAGGGCCACAGACTCCTACAGATAACATGACTAACAAAGTTCAGCCCCCAGGCAACTACTTCATACTAGTAGATGTCCTCTTTGGATGGCTCAGAGTGTTACCTGAAGGCTAGGGTCTGGAGGCACCCAAGTAGTAAAGCATTAGCCCTGAAATGCTAAAACTTCCAGGGAAATAACATTTGAAGGAGGACAGAGGTATTTTCATCTGCTATCCACTGCTGAGAGCAAGCTTTTAGCTCAGTGCTGAAGTCTAAGGTGCTGAGAAAGATAGGCCCTTGCACTTACGTGATCATCACCTATATCAAACAACTCAAACAAAAAAGAACATCTCTCATGTAAATCTCTTCAGAAAATGAATAGAAAGACCTGAAAAGGTTAAAGGCTAGAGCTTTTAGAGCTTTGATTCATACCAATGAAAAAAAGGAGACAGCGTTCAAAAGTTTTATTCTTAGGCCATTTTCAACAATTCCCTTTTAAAAAATCCTGCTTTTATGAGAACACTCTTACGTTATTCAGAAAGTTTGCAAATAAAGAGTTTCTTTTTCTTTCCCTGTATATATGTGTGTGTGTCAGAGAATGACAGTAAGAGTGTAAATCTTTCACTTGTTCTTTATGTACTTGCTTACAGTAAATACCATCTGAAGAGTCAGGGGGGCCATTTAGGTTCTGTTATGTTTCAGATGTGAACCCCTGCCTGCCGTCCCCTCTCAATTAGATTGTCACTTCAACTATTAGAATAATGGTTATAAGATGCTCAGATAGCACTGGCAACTACATACATGCATTTACAAATACAGCACAAGCCCACACGCTTGTGTGCGTAAGTATCTCTCCACATCAATACATATAAACACCTAGGCAAAGAGTCCAGACATCCTCTCTGTAGCTGAAGATGTATACACATCTACACTAGGCCATATTTCATGTAGTTGTACCCTGAATCTTCTTCAGTGAGTCACTGTTTTGAGAATACATACTTCAACGGAGCTTTTTTTAAAAAAAAAAAAAAAAAGTAACCCAGATATCTAAAGGGGAACAAAAAATATACCTTCCAAGAACACCCACGGAGAAGTTGCTCATTTTTGTAGATTCCCCTTTTTCTGATATTATTGGCGCTTTAGAATCCTTGCTACTACCAGGGCCCTTTGATCTCTACAACTTGGCGCCACAAGATTTGCCCTCTATAAGTTGTGAGAACTTAAAAAGGATTGTTTAAAGAGGGCAGCTTCTGTGTAATTGCACATTAGCCATACTTAGAATGATTATGGCTTTCTTGACATCAGAATGATGGGTTATTAGCAGTATTTTAAGGTTTCTAGGCTGGGAAAATTGCAGTTCCTCTCTGGATAGCAACAACAGTTGAATCTACAGGGAAGATGAGGAAAAGGTGGTTTCACTACTGCATGACTTAAACGGAAGACTATTCCTTATGGGATTTATGCAATGGGTAAATGCTCACTCCCTCCCTTCTCTGCTCTACACCTTTTGTTGCACCAATACAGACTCCGACTCCTTCCTGGACTGAGGACTCAGTGACAGGAACATGTCAAAAACGACAAGACAAATGTTGTCCAGGAAATAGTAATAATCCTGTCATTGCGATAAAACCTGCTATGTTAAAAAAAAAAACCACCTTCCAAATCAGCAATTCTCAAAAATAATATTAATTAATATTAATATGTATGAATATGCATAACGATTTTTAAAAGGCAGTATTTATGATGACTAATGTGACTACGGGACCTCTATAGAGAACAGGGAATTTCTCTTCCGGAGGTAATAGATCAACAGCTCTCCAAATTCCTATCATATCACAGGCTTGGGAGCCTATGACAGGAATCCTGCGTGCCCTGTACCACGGGTACCTGAAGGTACAGCTCATCTAGATGTCTTTTACTGCCTGCTGGGTGCTCACACCATCCCTGGTTTCCTCTTTTATCTATCTTTTTCCCCCGACCACTACAGATACCAATCTTGCTTATTCTTTTCCTCTGTTAACATTTTGATCCTTCTACTAAAGCTGAGATTTCACTGGCAACATAAAAATGGAAGGAAGATTATATTTTTTCTTACTGTCCTTTAAATTTTGGTAATTAGCAAGCTGTCTGCAAAGTAGTATTTCCAGAAATCCCGCAATAGCATGGACTTATAAAACGACACAGATAGAATATTGCAATGCCTGAAAACCAAAATTCTTTTAGGTACTTTCTCCAGAATACCTTGGATAACCTCCCTAGATGGATGACACATGATGTGTTACCCTGGTAGCATCCAACTACTGCTATCAATGTTCCAAATGCTATCTGCCTGGTCTCCATGCGCAAAGGTAAACAAAATCATTTAAATTATGCACAACTCGAGTCTGTTCGCTACTACACACACAGACCATTTCAGTCTGCCATGTTTTTTTAAAAAAAAAGGTTAAATTTCTTTGTAGAACTGTAATAAATAAGTATTTTTCTTCTCAGTCCAGACCTGGGTATTTTCCAGTAATTAATTTCCATAATAGTTGAACTGGAAGGAAACAGAACTTAAAAAAGATCAGTATCAACTGGCCGATGAGTTTGTCCCTATTCTCTTGAATGTAACTTAAAGAGGAACATTTGATCACTACCAAATTTCTAACGGGAATACCATTTCAATGTTAAGACTAATGAGACTAGTTTAATCTCATCCCTATAAACAAATTAGCTTAAGCCTAATGAAATCTTATATTTGTAAATTAACGCACAAAGGAAACAGTTCAGTGTAAACAGACTTGTAGTATACATTGTTTAGAGACTATTGACTTTCAAATTAGCCTGCTTTTCAAACGTTTCACGTCAAAAATATAGTCAAAATGCAAATGTAGCATAAACGGCTCTATAATAAATGCTCATTCAACATTTATTTTTTCTCAAATCATCTTTTAAAGCTCTTTCATGCTAATGTCTAGAAGATGTGACATTAGAAAAATTGCTTTGACATGCTAAGGGACTCCAAGATTACCAAAAAGAGAAAGAACAAGATAAAGCTTTCAAAAGACCTATTTCAGAGGAATTATTACTTCCTTTGAAAGTCTTCCAAGGTTGCAGTGCATTTAAGCTTGTTGGCATACATGTAAATGAAGCACTACAAAAGTATTCCACTAAATACAACTTGAATTAAACCTTCAGGCTAATGTTAAGGAATGAGGATAAAGGCCAGACCCTAGGCTGGCAACAACTCATTTTAAATGAGTTCTTTATTTGAGAGCATCAGTAAGCAAGAATTATTTAAAAAAAAAAAACAAATCAAGACAAGAAATAAATGTAATTCCCATATAAAATGGCTTGGACTGATGGACCTTTCTGATTGAGCAACTAGCATTTTAAAGGGGTATGTTAACGTACTGTGAGCCATGCTGTAAGACATAAACAGTATCAACCAGTAACTTACTCTCCTTGCATAAAAACGTCTCACACCACCAACGCACAGTCTTGATTGCATAATAACTAAGAGACAATGGGGATGTGGTTGTCATGAAAAAATTTATTTTGACTTGTAAGCCTTAAGCTGTGATTTAGCCCTCTAGTCCTTTGACATCCAAGGGGATGTTACATCCAGTTACAACTTTCTCTTCAAGGTTCATTGGGAAAACATTGCAGAGCATAAACTCCATTCAACTGCAAAGGTTTGTATTTACCCAACTGCAAACTAAAATTGACCATCAACACAGTTCTACCATGTCTTCTCAGGCAGAACTAATCAAGAATTTTAGATTAAGAATAGATTGTAGGCCAGATTAAAAAAAAAAAAAAAAAAAAAAAA
>VZSF01001349.1:1969094-2026594 GCA_013398295.1 Chionis minor
AAAAAAAAAAAAAAAAAAAACAACACACAAAAAACCAAACAAACAAACCCACAAACAAACAACCACCAAATCCAAACAACCACACAACACACCAGACAGGAGAAAACCCCAATAACAACAAAAAAACCCCAGCAGGTGTCTGATTTGGGACAGACAATAAACATGAACAGCTATGACCAACATTCTGATCACAAAAATTCTCCCTTAGCTGCCATATAGTCCAACAGACACCAAAGTCTAGAGACAACTTTTTTACTTTACCATATTCTGGGTGCCTAATGTTAGAACAGGAATTAGAAATCCTAAATTGTAGTCTTATCCCATAATTTATATTCTTGATCTGCCATAGGCTTATTACAGGGCCACCGTGCATCCTCCTCTGTCTTACCACATCTTTAAAATAAAAATACTTGTCTATCCTACAGAAATTAAATAACTGATGTCTCAGAAATATTTGGAAATATGTAAGTGAATGCAGTTGCAAAACCCAATGAACTAACATGAGGGTTGCTATTTAAGAAACCCCTAGTTTGTTACCTTCTATTCAATAACTTTGTGCTAGTTGGCAGGACAGTAGCTGCATGATAAATTTCCAGTTACTGGTAATGACGGTTGCATGGCCCCTTTTTTTAAACTGCTTTGGGTTTTTTTAAAAAGCGAATTCCGTTTACATTTCATAGTGCTTTCAATGCATTTTATAAAGCACCAAAGGCATTACATTTAATCATTACTTTGCTACTAATGTTCTTAACCTGTTACACAAAACTGTACCTGTTCTTGCCAAGCAATTGTGTCCTTCTCTCACTACCTTCCTACGCATCAGACTTTTCATGCTGGTCGTTCTTGCCAGCACCTGAAGAGACCCACTGGTACTATTGAGTGCTTCTGTTCTCCTTGCCTTGCCTTCTCCCATCCACCCATACTTCAGTCTGTCTTTCTGCAGTGTCTTTCCATTAAAGGTATTATTTCTCCAAGGATAAATACATGTAGCCTGAAAGCAGGCTGGGATAGACTAAAGAAAGGCAAGGAAGAACCGGGCAGGCACGCTACAGTGATATTCACCAAAATCTGTCATCTAGTGAAAGACACAACCATGTATTAGACTGTCTTTACAGTGAAAATCTGTCCAGGTGTGTGGTCCTATACAGGTGGGCCAATTCCCACTTACTACCTCCATTAAATGATATACCGCATTAACAGGTACGTTTGCAGCTATGTTTCCTCAAAAATTGCGGTTTGTGGTATTATAATTTTTACGGCAGATCAAGAAGAACCCCCAACAAAAGAACCACATCATAGCACCAGCACTTGTAAGCGATCATGCTGCAAGACATCCTTCTCCTAAGGATTACAACTTTCTCTAAGCAGGTTGCTTTGGAAAAATAGTTTATTAGCATTCTAAATTTACATGAATGTTAGTAAGAACTTTAGATCTACAGCATATGCCAGAATATTTAGCGATGTATCTCCAGGAAAATACGATTTAAGAGAAACAACTAATGGAGAGCACCATCTTTATACATTTTGTTTCTCTGAAGTGTCTCAAAAGTATATGCCACTTTCATATGCCAATCACCCGCAAAATCTCTCCAATTAGCACCTGTGCTTTCTACAGCTATGCAGTCATAACCTCATTATATATTTGCCAGTGTGAAATCTGAGTTTGGGCAGTTTTTTGAGCGGGCTGTCTTGCTATTCATAAATGTAGACACATTAGTAAGTTAATTTATTACTACAGTGAGTGCTAGATGAACTGAAGTTTATGCAATTTCCTATCAGTAAAATCAGAAAGAGCCATGTCAGTGCAGAAAGCTGAGCAGGCATGAGGTCAGTGACCAACTAAGTCTCCACCTAACTTAGGCTGTTAATTGACCATTAAAAGTGTTATTGTAGCTTAAAAATTGAATAATTTTTCACTACAAATGATGCGTTTATATTGTCTTGCAGACACCTTAGAACAGGCACAGTCATATACAAGAAACATAAAGAGAACAAAAAAAAAAATTCTGCCTCATTTTATCCTTACACTTTTTAATTCCCCCCAGAACCATCACTTGATATAATTAGGGAATTTTAGATGCAACTCTATAGCTTCCTTTTTCTTAGCTCACTTTCTCTCAAGGGAAAGGCAGAAAGGTTCCCGAGATGAATGTGAGGCTGACAGCATTTGCTTTGGTTGCACTCATATTCCACCTGAACACTGAACCATGAAAAAAAATGAAGCTCCTTGATGCAGTCTTCCATTCATCTGCCTGTAACACAAAATGTCTGGAACAAAACATCTTCTAAGCAGCTCGTTTCCTATACCGGTAGTTCACCTGAGACTTTGCTGAGCAGAGAATTAAAAGAGATCATCTCCATAAAAGTCTGCTTTGGATGGTAGCTTTGATGGGCCCAATAAATTTTGCAATAGCAATTTTTATTAGAGAGTCACCTTCTTATTCCTGAGATTTCCCTCATAGTGATAAAATTATAAGGAACCGCTTTAGAATACATCATGTTACGATATTCACTCACCACACAGATGCAGAAACAACTTTTACCATATGAATAACCATATATTATTAGGATCTAAATTAAAGTGGCTGACCGATGCTCAAGATGCTGAGTGGACAGAGGCAGGGTCCTAGAAAAGGCAACCAAGCGCAGTGCAATTAGTATGTTCAGCCATCCACCAGCCGTAGGACAAGGTTTCCAAAGTTATCACTGTTTAGGCGTAAGCCCCCGTGGAGTATAAATGGTGCCCCAAAAAGAAAGAAAGAGTGACCTCCTGCTTTCTCAATGCAGTGATCTCTTCCCACACTGCACTCCCCTTGCCAGGCTGGTATTGCAGAATCTCACAGTAGCAAGGCAACCCTTTTTCATTTGCTTAATGCTTATATTTTCAACTCCACACATCCTTAGGAGTGCTCTTGTCACCTGATTATGCAGTCACACCTGCCTTAGATCCCATTAGTTCTGGACTGGACACTTGGAGTTTGTCTGGGTGTTGGTAAACTCCAGCTTTGCTTTTTGCCTTGTTTTCCCTTACACTTTTCCAAAAGGCCTTAGTCCTGCACTAAACATTTTAGTCCAAGATGAAAATACAAGGACAGAAGCTCAGCCTCACTAACAAACTGGAGTTTTCAGCTATGTGCAAAGATATCTACAGCTCAAACATAATTTATGAACTGTACATAGTTAGATACTAGAAGTTATCAAAGTCAAAATTAATGCTGGCTGTGACTCTTGCTGCATACTTTCAATCTAGTGCTTTTTTCCCCTGGAACTACCAGAAAAAGAAGCAATGCAACAGCCATATTTTTATATGCTACCAACACGCATAATTAGCGCCATTGACACTAGCCATTCTGCTGAGCACTTTAAGCTTCCTGTGGCACAGGAAGTTTGTGGCTTCCTGTGCCACAAACCCTCTCCTATGCTCTTGGGATCCAGGTGTTCCTATTTCCACAGGCCAACAAATTCTTGTGGCTATTATAGGTCATCAGAAGGCACTTTTTCCACACACATAGCTGTGTTATTCTTTCCTAAATCAAAGAATCCAAAAGAGATCTGGTATAGTCAGCTATCCTTCACAGGCCACAGAGAAATGTCTTGGCATAAGTAGAGGAGCGCACAAGTTTTAAGGATCACTGCCCTTGCAGGAATACAATGCCCCTTAGTCTGAAATCATACTTATCTCAAGCCAAATTAAAATGAAAGCAAACACAATGATTTATTTACAAACATCACAACAATTTACAACTCAGTCACATCACCACAAATACTAGAAAGACACACTGAAGGAAAGAAAAGAAAAAAATCATGCTTCACTAAAAGGAAAGAAAACTTTTCACCCTTTCTGCGTCCAGCTGAAGAGTCATAGGTGCTCACCTACCTCCACAGCCAGGGACTTGGTCTACATGCATTCACAGGAAAGAACATCAGTTTAGGGAAGGATGTTAGCTTTTACACCCGCTTAACTATATAGAGGAGTCCAAAAGGTGGGGAGACTCCTTCTGATTAAAACATCTTTCTTACATTTCCCTGCAAATATGAATGTTTAGGAAACTTCATCTGTCAGGAGACTCTTCTGACCCTCTGTTCCTGGATTATCAGAGGCCTTCACAACTACTGTGCCTAAAGATACCATGAAAGAATAATTAACCCACAGAATAAAAGACACCTTCCCATTAGATAAAGTAATACAAAAATCTCAGTGTGAAACATTTCCATATGTTTACCTGAATATTTCATATACATTTGAAAACTTTACTAAAAAATATACAGGGGACTGATATGTAGTTCAACATTTGATCTCAATTGGGATGAAATATAAGACAATTTTTTGGCCTATGAAGGGGCTTGATGTGATTGACCTTAGTTCAGTTTTGAAGGGAAACTAAGGCAAAGCAAATATAATCCTTGCAGCAAGACTCATACATACGACAAAACTGAGACGTGCCATCCACATATGCAATGAATGGTCACATCTCTTATTTGTCACCATTTCTGGGAAGAGACAGGCTCCAAATTACAACTACGCTAAATCTCAGAGTTAGGACAGTCTTCTCCTGTCTCTTGACATCTCCTCATAAACGCTATCCCAGAGCCCAGCATAGCTGCAGTCAGAACAGCAGCTTCATAGGAGGAAGCCATGCAACATTTCAAAGAATTAATTCAGGCCATGCAAAGAAAATTCTGAAACACTCTCATTTTACTGCTCTTAGAAAAAGTAAGTTACAAAGCAATATATCCTTTGATGCAGTTGTCCCCAAATCCCTTGCCAGCCTTGAGAATCTTAAGAATTTTGTCAGTGTTACTTGATAGAAGTGAAAAATTCTCCCACTTCCACTTCTCTACCAGCTATCTCATTTGCTGAGAGAACAGGCTGTTTTTTAAAAACAACTTCACTAACTTTTGTGCTTCAGTTTGGTCATTGGGGATCTTCCATGCTCCATCCCTATGCTTTACTTCATTGGGCCAGAACTACTCAGTGTTGATGGCCGAGGTTCAGACAATCTTGCTGCTAGAAACAGCCACATGGAAGACTGCAGCGTTAAGCAGTATTTCACATAAACACACAGAGAGAATCAATCATAACTTAGCAGACACATTTCCCAAGGACTGTTATCCTGTCTGAATTGTACCACACCTACAACTCATGTAATGGCGGGGCAGGGGGGAGGAATCAAAATCAAAACAAGCATCATTGTTCTGCGCTTATTTTTTGGTCAAGCTTTGGTTTAGGACTGTGCAAGTCTTTCTACATAACAAACAGACGCCCTTCTCTCTGTTTCAATTTAGCAAAGAATGTTTGTAATTATAAAACATATTATGATACTGTGAATTGCAAATCATTTGACTGTAAAATAATTTTAGATTTGTGAGTATTAAAAGTAGAAATACCCCACAAAAATGCTTGGGGAAATAAATCTTTTAAATAGAAAGCAATTCAAATCCACAAACAATGTACTCTGCACTATGACTTAGAGAAGTTAGTCTTTTACATTTATAAATTCTGTTTCTCAGATACACAAACAAGATTATGAGGGGCCAACATCTAGATGCTTAGTACCAAGAATTCCATAATCATGTCTTAATTTCTAAGACTGACGCATACAGTGCTTTCATCTGGGGGTGCTACCTATTTTTCCTAATTAGCAGTTTGAAAGAGAATGCCAGAGTTTTGTAATGCAGAGGGAATGCTTTTTTCTCATCTCAGTCTGTTCCAAGTGTCCTGTCGACTAGCAGGAATCTTTGAAGTTGTTCTGTGACTCTATCCCTTGAATCACAATCGCGTATAAATGCTGTTACTCATTCTTACATTTGGCTCCTATTTTCCCTGCTTCCTGAAGCTGGCAGTTATTTGTCCATTATAAAATATTCTTTGTCCATCCTTCGCAAGAGTCACAGAAAAATTAAAACTTCTTATTTCAACTTAATTCTTCAACTTATTTGAACTTCTTATTTAAAATACAATGAGGTTGATATAATTAGGCTGCATGCAGTATAAAACCTCCTTATATCTATAAGGAAGCAACATCATCTTAAGCAAAGAGTCTGATTAACTGAACGGCACCCTTCTGATTCATCAGCATAAGCACATGCTTCTTTAGGGACCTGTCTCTCAAAATCAATGCATACACCTTGCTGTTTACCTGCTCCCAAATTACAGACTCATAGAACAGCTCAGGTAAGAAGGGACCTCAGAAGATCACCTGGTCCAACCTTTCTCTGAATAGTTGCAATGTCTCTCTCGATAGCCAGCATTTTCTTTTAGACAAATGGTTTAGACGAGGGAAAGATGACATTAGTTAGAAGCAGCAAAGTTCTACTAAAGGCAGAACTTCCCCCTTCCATTAGCCAACATTCATCAGTCTTCAGTGGTGGTTGTTCATTTGGAGCCAAAGCCTCCCCAGCCATTGCAAGACCGACAGGATTAGTATCTCGTGGCTGCCTGGCAGCCTGTTCAAAACCCAGTGAACTCCTCAGCTGTGCAGCTCAGCGAACAGGGGGTTTGCTCACAAGAGTCATACAGCTGACGATGTCAGAAAAGACACTAGCAAGTAGCTCCATTAGAGTAGGCTACAGAACTTTCTAATTCACATTTTCCCTTGGAGTCCTTGATGAGTAGAAGCAAAAATTCACCCTGCCACACTGTGTGCCCGCAGAATTTCCAGCCCATACGCTCTGGCTGGCAGGTATCTCAAGCTCTAGTAACTACTTTCAGTGGCCCACATAGTAACACTGTTGAGACAGATTTCCTGTGGCTTAGCATGTTGTATTTTCTGAGAACTGGTGCTGAATTCTTGTTTTCTAGTAACATTCAAATACCACTTTTGCCTACCTCAAATATTTTCTAACTAAAACTTCTTCCTCAGGCAACTGTTATATTTTAGTCCGAACTAAAAATATGGTAATACCCTTAGGAATTGAAATCTGCTTTACTGTTTAAGGCTTGGAACTTAAAACTCTACTGTGCATAACAGTTAAACTCTACACAGTTTATAGCCCTGGCTAGAACTGTTTATACTATTTGGTGACTAAGACAAAATGAACTGGGCAGAAAAGCAAAAACTACTTCAGCCTTAAAGTGGGCAGAGTTACGCATTGGTGTCTTGTTTGTGTGAAATTATCGTTTCATCTTTTTACAAACCACACAGTATTATAAATCAACAATAATCAACAATAAATCTGAGAAAGCTGTGCTTGCCTTTCCTCACTAGACTAACAAACAATCAGCTTCATTTAAAAGCTATCATTGGAATCAGGTTTGTATAGCTTGTATGTGAGGAATAACAAACCAAAACAAATCAATACAGAAATGTATCGGCTTTGAAAAATATCTGTGTATCACCTTTTCTAACAGTTTTTAAAAGAAAAAATGGGACGGTATGAACACAGCAAGAAAAAACAGATAGTGAAAAATAGGGAAAACTGAAGTTTCCATTGGTACACGTAAGTAAAATTGTTATTTCTGTAGTGCCTTTAAGTCTTTAAGTCCCAAGTTAAATTTCAGTGTCAGAGTGAAATCTCGAGCATTTTGTAATTAGGAGTATTATGTTAGAATAGCTTTTTCTTTTTCTTTTTTTTTATCCTGCAATGCCTGTTTCCACATGCAACGTTCTCTTCAAGTGAAAGGGACTACATGTAGCACATTACTCTTCCTGGAAGGAGAGGAACTCCATTTGTTGAGAAACACTCAGACTCGTCACAAAGCACTACCATGTACCCTTCAGTCTTCTAAATAAACATTCTGCCTTCCTTCTGCAACCACTTATGGTATAGTTAAACAGCTCTTGTCTTTTGTCCAAACATCCATTGAAAGACTTCAAACAGCAAGAGGGTAAGTTGACTCAATGAGCGTGACAAGGTGCAGTAACAGAATGTCCTGGTTCCGGCAGGGACAGGGTTAATATCTGGCCCAGCACAGGTATTCCACACCACGTGACGCCATTCCCAGTATTTAGGGGGAGCTAGCCGGGGAGGGGAGTTCCCAGTTTGGGAGCAGGCGGGGACGGTCCGCGTCTGGTTGGTGCGCGTCAGTACGGTACTCCTATTTATACATTCCTCTGCCAGTACTATTGTTGTTTTGTCAATTTTTCTTTGTTGTTCTGTTAAATTGCTTTTTATCTCAACCCACGAGTTTTTGCCTTTTTATTCCAATTTTCCCTCGCTGCTGCGAGGTTTGGGTGAGCGGCCGCGTGGTTCTTTGTGCCGACTGAGGCCAAACCACGACACAGAAGAACAAAATCTTCCTTATTCCTGACAACACAGGAGTTCCCAGAGAACGTGGCATTCTGCTCCTTCAGGACTAGATAATGACCAGCCTTCCAGCTTGATCAACCATGTCTTGCAACAGTGCAAAAGCCTTTCCCCCACCCCCCCACAGTGTTCTTAGCGTAGTGGGAAAGCATCTTTGGGGCTAACAGCGATCATAGAAAAGCGGTCTTTTTCACCCTAGTGTTCTGATACCATTGCTGGTCCGCCAGTTCTGCATTACCATTCTGTCATGGGAGTCAAGCCCCAAAATGTTGCTCCATAGATGCTCCAAAAACTGGGACAAAATCTGCCAAATCCCGTCTTCACATCCTCCCTATATTCATAGATGCATCTCTGTAAAGACAGACAAAGCTGCCAAGCTAAGCCAGTTCCACTGTTCCACTGTGAGCACACCATCTCGTTCTTGCTCTACAGCAAGTTCCACAAGCGAACCAACTGCTCCAAACCAGAGAATTATGGAATGTTAGAGGGAAGCATAAGGGTTTGTTAAGCTGGATGGTAGTTTCCTTCAGGTAGTAGTGACATCCCACAATGCACAGCAGTAAAAACTCCTGTATCTACAGGGGAGGACAAGAACACCATGCTAGAGCACATTTATCTGGAACATTTCATAGCTAATTTAAACAACTGCAGTGCTATCTGGAAACCCTACTTAAAAAGCACCTGAGCAAACTTGCCAAAGCAGTATCAATATGCTTTCTATCACATGCTGCTGGACAAAACACAAGAAAACTACTCTGATGAAACAGAGAATCCCCACCTAGACAAATGCTTGCATGTACAGAGTGAAGGCATTCGATGTTCTTAAATATCACACCAGCATAAGAAAGGAAAAAAAAAAAAAGAAGAGTAAATCTCTGGCTCTCAGCAGTGCTAATCCTTTGTCAAATAAGCAAGACTCTCAGAAATTAAGTTCTAATCATTACTACTTTTTTTGCCTTTTCCATGTTGAGAGAAAAAAAACCTAGCAAAGTTCCTGATGAGCCTCTAAGAATTCTTGAAAAAACTCAACCTCATGACATGTCTGATACTTACAACACTCTGTTTAAATGGAATACACTGAGATAATCTGTGTAATATTTATAGATTGGGTCAACAAAGATTCCAAGTAAAACACCGACCATTTGAGGATCACTTGTTTAGACTCAGATAAAACCTTTGCTTGGATCGTCTACCCAATCACTTTTATCTTGTAAATGTAAATACCACTCAAACATGGTCATGGATCACTGGAACACTAGAACTTTTTGATTAGGCGATAGTTCATGTGACAAAGGAATGATGTGGTCCCTGAACCAGTCATCGCTAGATAAAGATTTATTGTTGGGTTTTTTTCTGGCACAAAAGAAATTAAGGTCTTAATTTGCAAAAGCTTGACACAAGCAAAATATAATTAGAAATTTAAAGCAATCATCTGAAATACATTATCCATACAACAGATACTACAGCAATGGGTCATGTCAAAATCTTACAGAACAAAAGTTTTGTGACGGCAGAGAAATCAGGGATACTTCTTCATTGTCCCTCAGCAAAAGTAAATTGCCATCATTTCCTCAATTTGTAAATGCACTTATCCAGTATAATTTCAAATCCTTTTCTTATAAAATCATGTGGTCTGGGAGCACCTTGTCTTCCTTGTTATTTCTGTGCTGTTTTATTTTTACAGGACTCCAAAGCAAAAACATACTCTAAACTTGTACAATGCATCAAAAAAACCCACCTTCTTTTATGAGAGTGGTCGTTGTGGTAATTCATTTTACATTTCAACATCAGTTGTGGGCACATTCCGCAAAATACTTCAACCATAACAAATTTGTGGTCCAGTTATGCCTTATTCATTTTGATCCTTCATCCATGTTGATAAGGATTTAATCACAGGAGTAATCCCCCTGGTTTATCTGAATGACTTTGGTTAACCAGACCCTAAATTTGTAAATGTCTGTAGCTAGATCTCTTGAGTTTTCAGGAAGGTGCCATAACTTGAGTTATTCTCTGAATTTCCTTTTGAATGGTGATTTCATTTCCAAAATAGTATTACTTTTTCCCCCCCTATTTTTTTTTTTTTGTGCCAGAGAAAAAGAAAGCCTTAAAAGAGCAAAAAGATGTCAAGCAAAGGAAACCAAAAACTTGCTCACATCAGGTGATACACTGGAGAGTTAAAAACTGTGTGAACAAAACAAAGGAGGAAAAGCAGCAACATACAGTACTTTAAAATTGAAAAACTTATTAAGCTACAAGAAATTTAAATGAGAGAAAAACAAAAATAAAAGCATTTTACTGCAAAGCTTAGCAAAAATAGGATACTGTATAACTTGAGAAGGATTTGTGAATAGGTAAGGGTTGTGAGGGGTTACTTTTTGTTGTGCATGTTTTGCTGGCAGTCACCAATTCTGAGAAAATAAATCACTAAGAGAATTTTAAAAATTCAAACAATGTATGGTCAGGTGCACTGTACCCATTGGGAGGATTTGATATACAAGGCTACTCATTATTTAAATATTGCAGGTAGTGATATTTTAGCAGGTACTTCACGTGACATGTTAAATCAGATTGGTGTTCAAA
Organism: Chionis minor; assembly: GCA_013398295.1. NCBI lineage: Eukaryota > Metazoa > Chordata > Aves > Charadriiformes > Chionidae > Chionis > Chionis minor. The sequence continues at coordinate 1,979,922 of VZSF01001349.1, forward strand.
TGGCCCTTCATTTTTGTAAAGAGGATTGAATGAAAGCCAAACTACAAAGAATGACAACTAGAATCAAGTTAGTTAATGGAGTGCCTAAGCCAAAGATGTTGATGTAATTTTGTTATGTAAATGTTAATATATGAAAAGCATCAGCTAATGATAACTATGGCAGAGTGGTATTTCTATTCATGCTGCAAGATTACTCACAATACTGCAAATAATAGCTGAAAAAGCTCATTTAGTACAAGCTATTCAGGAGCTGTAGTTTTGTATCCTAAACCTCCAGCCATATGCCTCTGTAAAGAGACAAAGTACTTTTCCTTAGAACATTATAGTAATGAACAGCTATTCATGTGTCAGTATGGAATTATGTTTATCTTATACGTGGGCACTGTACAGAAAAATAACTCATTTCCATGAGAATAAAATAGTACTAAACATACCATATCTATATCAGCAGCCGTTGATGTGAATCTCCTTAATGGTCATGCTAATTTAAACCCCAAAACACAGTCCTCCTTTAACTACAGTAATTCTGTGAAGCAAATGGAGAATCTTAGTCACGAAAAATGATGAAGTGATGATTATCTTTTTCACTCAAGAGAATAAGTTTAATAACTTCCTAGTCCTTGCCTTTTGTGAATAAAAATAACAATTCACTAGCTGTAAGTAAAATATCCTAATTTCCTACCATGCCTATAAGCAAAGGGATAAAATAATGAGAAAGCAAAGCAGACACTTCTGTGGTAGGAAGATACAAGACAATTCGCAATCCCATACAGTAGCACTGCTGGTAAATGACTATCATACTGTAGTCCTTTGAGTAATTTTCTTTAGGATGACAAAGTACTGCTGCTGAATTCACAAAAAGGTAGTTTGTCCCCTGAATGCAGATAAACCATTTAAAAATCACAGAACAAGCTAAGCATAAAGGTCTGTGAATGCTATTTGCAGTAGAGCTTTGTAGAGATTTGAATTTCTAGTTTCAGCAAATGAAGTGATTGCAAATAATAGCAGCTTTTCTAGCGTATAGCATGTGCTTGGGTCTCTGAATTAATTGCTGTGCCTTTGTGAATGCTGGGGCACAGTAAGTGGTATAACCAAGAAAGCCAAATAATTGTTCAGAAAGGGAGGAGGGAGGCAGGCAGAAATTACTAGCTAGAAATGACTCTTACACCATGCAGGAATAGACAGGGGGATGTACAGTTAAGTTAAAAGGTGTTGAGAAAAGCAGATAAGATAAGAAATGCACTGCAACATTCAGGAAAGGACTCTGGGGTGGCTACGCTGCAAACACAAGTACGTAAGCAGGCATCTCCTCTGTCAGCTGAAGGCTGCGCTTACATAATTATATAGCCTTTTCCCTGTTCACGCTCCATATTCATTTCCTACCTAATATCGCTGAGAACAAGAGGTATACAAGAAGCTCAAGACGTCTAATAACACAGACCCCTCAGCTGCTTGTTTAATTTCACTTGAGTTTTGTGGCAGTCACTGTATGCACTTACCCTAAATCAAATGCTCCTGCTGTGCACAGTGCCAGTACTTACAAGATCAAAGCCTTACAACAGATGATGCGAATTAGTAAACTGCTGAAATATTAAAATTGAAATTGGACATATTTTTAGCGACCTTGTAATCTCAAAAGTAAGATTTCTGAGTACCATCTGCATCCACAACTCCCCCACATTCATGCACAGAGATGATTCAGGTCTTCCATTACATTATGTTATGTCAGTGTTATTATGGCTAAAACCCGATGGTAAAACGTAGACACTGTGTTCCAGGGCTTATTGTTATCCATCCCATTATAAACGAAGGAGTTCTTACACACATTGCCAAATGTACTTCAGGATATCTTTGCAGGATGTACCACAATAGCCACGAGACCGGGTGCTCCCATTACCGAAGGCAAGTAAGCTCAGCCAATACACTGTTCCTGCTTAACTTGAATTATTTTATGCTTTGTCATTAGCTTTGCTTTGCTGTATCCTGCTACAGGATAGGCTTATCTAATTATTTAATTCATTATGAGTTGCACTCAATGACCCTCGTGGGTGCCTTTCAACTCAGGATACTCTATGGTTCTGTCTCCAAACCCGCCAGACCAGCGACGTGTTGACAGACAGACAGGCAGCGGCTCCTATACTTGTGACACGCAGGTAGGCAAAGAAGGGAGAGCGCGCTTCTGGCAGCGTTCTCTCAAAACAGCAGAGGGGGAAAAAAAGCTTTTCTAATGTAGAGACATGTATATTAAAGTAAACAAGTTAGCTGTGTTGCATGACTAGAACGTAAGAGTTTTTAATTTTATTCTATTTTTTTAAGTCCGTGAAACATACCTGAGTTTTCTATTTAGATTTAAATAGTCTCTGATTAAAGTGTGAAAATCAATTGTAGGCATGAAGAAACACCCTTCACAGGAAGGGGAAAATAGACATTTGGTCAGTAGCTTGATTTAATAAAACAGCAGTAAAATAGTGGAACCAAAAGGAACTGACATAACTAATCTTTTAATCCTGTCTTCTTCTTCTGTCCATTTGTGTATAGAAGAAAGGAGGTCAACAATAAGCCATAAAAATGCATATGTTGCCCAGCAGGGTTTCCATTTTGGCCAGTCTAATATGCTATGGAACTGAGATTTTCTCATCTCTCAATCTGAAAGTGGTTGAACTGTTCTATTTATTTCATACAAGCTGTAGTTCTCTCTGGCGTAGCTCACCGTTGGTGTACAAAGAAAAGGCAAAGAAATTGAGAGTCCAAAATAAAGAAACAGGTGCAAAGAAAGAATGCAGAAGCATCTCAAACACCAACCCAAACCTCTGTGTATTGGCACCTCTACAACAGATTGGCAAAGTTACTAAATCTGAACTATTTTTAAAACCAGAGAAAAATATTTATTTATAGATTTGCTAACAGTGAAAATTTAGGTCAGTTAATCCTTGAATATTATGCAGGATACTTTATAAATACCTATCTATAAATACTTTATAGAAATAGCCTTGCCTACTTGATTAAAAACTATACAAGATAGTTTTCATAAAATTCAGGAGCCTGTTTCTCTTGCTGATTTTATCTTTAAATTCTTACTATTATTATCTCCATTACAGCATCACTGTAATCACTGAGGCTTATTTTTCATTAGCTACCAAGTTTATTCTTTTTTTTTTTTAAACAGATTGCTCCATAGAATAATTTTGCTCAGCTGATCATCTTTCACGTGACACACATTTGCTGTTGCTTGAATCCTAAAAACATCAGTTCTTTGAGCCAGTACAAACACACAAGGAAAGTAGTTGTAGCATTGACCTTATCTTCAGTTCTGCAAACAGTTAGACAGATGGTTCACACAACTAGTATACAATTAGTCAGCCTTTTCCAGAAGCAGTTCCCACCACCTTGTAAAAAATGCCAATTCAGTTTATCAGTGGCAGTTTGTTATTTTTCATATAGTTGTAGAAGAGGTAAGCATCTTCTTTCATACTGAAACCAAATTACCTACTTTTCCTCCATTTAAATTCTTCTGTTTCTTGCACTTGTATTTGCATACTGAACGGTGCTAGTCTGCTAGGAATTCTGCTCTAAACATGCAGATCCAGTGCCCAAGAAAGTTCTTTTCCTCAAAATACTCATTTTTTCCCCCCTCTCCTTATTCTACTCTAATTGTCACAGAAGTAGCAGCAGGTTTTTGTGACAATTTGACATCTATGAAATTACTCGTGAAACAACTAGCAGCTTTCTCCAGTAAAACAGGAATTTGGTTTTAATGCAGAAATATATTTGCTGTTATAAACTCTAGGTTTTGTTGTTGTCGTTGTCAACAAAACAGAAATACTTTCAGCAGAATTCAATATGATTTCAGTTTGCTAAAAGAGGAGTTAGTTCTGGTCTGAAATAATGGTATAGGTGTATAAAAATGACACCTTCATCCCCCCCCCCCCCCCCCCCAAAAAAAAAAAACTATCCTGCCACAGAGATTGTGAGGAAGTCTTGCTACTGTATTTAACTCCAAAAACCTCATTTTTGCTGCATTTTAGCCTGGAGAACTATATAGCTAACATGATACAAACAGGATTATTTCTTTTTATGCATCAAGCAAACAGAATTGCTACCAATCTTTCTCCTTGTAATAGTACCAAATACAATGAGTTTGCACAACTGCTTCAGTGGGCACAAGATGAGTTTGTACAGGTGCACGTGAAAGCAAACGATGCGATACTATTAAACCTCTGCAGATGTCAGGAACATTCCCAACATCAACAGAAAGGCATTTTATAACACACTGCTTCATATCATCAGGTGAGGTGAAATGGGATACATCGCTTACATTACTGGAAGATTTTGTTCGCCGGAGGACATCAATATTTAGCGCACAAGCAAGAGAAATCTTTTTATATAGGTGTTTCCAGATACTTCCAGCTATTTTACAGATATGAGCAAGTGCCAGTATTTGATAAAGATGACTTATCAGAATTTAGCATTACATTACATCAGTACTTTTCTAGACATATAATTAAGTATTAATAAAGATAAATTATATGTAACGTCCTAGTTTGCTTTCCACAAATACCTCTCAGTATCTTACAAATGCACTCAGAATGTCACCACAAGCATGACACTGACAAAAAATAAAGTGAAAATAAAAAAGATTGGTTCAGATCCTCAGTTAATATAAGACAGCATAGTTCCATTCATTTAAAACAGACTACAATCAAGTTAAAATAATTTATATCAGCTATAGATATGCCTCAGAAAGATACACAGCTTGTGAGATGTTTTATTGCTCTGCCAACATCTGTTTCATTTCCATTTCAACTCCCCTTAGTAAATTGTTCCTGTGTTCACAAATTTATTCTCCACTCAAGATCTGTGAAAGTCACCAATGATTTGGGTCATTCCATCATCAGACATCTGGAAAGACACTCATTCAGTGGGATTCAGTATGTAATGCCTATTGGCACTTAAAAGAATCCCAGACTGATGCTACAGAGCACTTTTGAGCAGCTCTAGAAGATTTAGCACTGGTTTAACTGTTGTTTGCAGTAACGTCTTAAGTAAAGGATTGTATTTGTACCACAGTTAAAGAAAGCATATATATTCTGAACTCCCAGAGATTATCCAGAGACCATGCACCAAATAATTCAAATTTTAAAACCTCACGTTCTTATTAGTATTCAAGCCAATCTAATTTTGATCTTCTTATTGTTATTTGGCATGAGGTAACAGCTTACATCTACCCATAAGTAAAACCGAAGTGCAAAAGCAGAAGTCCATGGGTAGACCTGTAATTATATGTACAGAGTCCCTACTTCCTCTTTAAATATCTTCAAATATATAAACAATCAGCAAAAAGGAAAAGAATTCTTTGACAGAGCAGCACAGAGGAAATGTATTCAGAAGAAGGAAGAGGAAGGCAAGTCACTATGAGAACAGAAGAAACAATTTCAAAAGGATTGTAAAAAAAAAAAAAAGCTTGGGTTTATGCTTTGAAACATGTTATGATTTTGTGAGACTTAGAAGACTACGATACCATAAGATTGAAATAATTCATAATTAAAAAGTTTTCCCCAAATAAAACATCTTAAAAATTGCTAAAAAGTAGAAATACAGTACAGAAACTACAGAAAAACAGTAGTTTCAAAATCTACATATAACTTGAAAAACACAGCAACTAAACTGAAATGCTTCATGATTATAATGTTTCAGACAGCTGCTTACTTACAAAAATTCACCAGGAAAAGAAAAGAGTTTATTAAAACTTATTACCTAGTTCTAAACCCTTCCTCTTATTCAATCAAATTAATTATATTTGTGTACTTATGTATATTTCTGTATGTTTGGGTGTATACTCATACACACACATTTATAAATATATATAAAGAGAGACAACATTAAAAAGCCTTACATGAAAAAGCTGAGAAGTCCAGCACTCTTAAAAAGGGACTCTCAAACACAGGTTTGTGTGTACAACCATAACTCAAACAGCTTCTGAATACGTCCGTGTGTTTTCTGTCCTTTTCTAACTCTCCCATCCATGTCCCAGTCTATTACTCTTGCACCGTGCTGCGCCTTCCCCCTACCTGGCCTGGCCTAACAGATGTATTATTTACAGCACAAGAAAAATACCCTGCCTTCCTCCTGCTGCCTGGGTTCAGGCGTTCAGACACAGACACTGCCTGGCCCTCAGCAGCCCAGAACTGCAATTACAAAGCGAGTGCAGATCCAGAGAATATTAAATGGAAGCCTCTGCCTGGCTTTGCAAAATGAGCAGGTTTCACAAATGTACCTACACTCACCAGATCTTAGTGACCACAGCGATAATAAACAGCACGACGCTGACACAAAGCACCAACACTATCCTCCCCACCGGATCTTGCATCTTGGAGTGGGTCAGTTTTTCAATGTCAGGATCATGGGGGGTTTTATTATGCGCAATGATCTTCCTCTCTACCCTTATTCTCAAAATAGCACACTGATTTTGGCTGAAAATTAAGGGGGGGAAAGTCTGCTAAAAGTAGGTGTCTTGAGGGCAAATTTTCAAACCAAGCTATTGAATTTTGGGAAAGGTGTCAACAAGAGTTAAGAAGTATTTTCTAAAGGGAAATTTCAATCCAGCTTCACTACAAGTAGTGCTAGTAGCACTGCCCAAAGGATGCGCGCATCTGCAAAATACTGCTGCAAATGCCACATCTTATTGCCTATAGTGTTCAAACGCAAACTGGGCTGAAGAACGTGGAGGGGGAGATCTATGCCAAATTTCATCCAAATTGAAAACGTAGTTAAGATCTGACCTTCATAAGCCCTAAATCTTCCTTTTTCTAATTTCATTCATACTTTCCAAATGAACACCATGCTTCCCATCTTTATCATACATTGGAAATTGTCCTGTATGAATGTAAGAAAACCGGCCGCGACCGGGGAGGTCAGTAGCCAGCTGGCAAGCAGAACAGGCAGAGAACCACAGGTTGGCCACAGAGCAGTGCCCGAGGCATGCGGCTGGGGGCCAGCGAAACTCCACTTCGACAGTTTTCTGCTACCTTCTCCTATTGGAGGACACTTAAAGATTACAGCTTAGATTGTGTAGTATAAAATTAAATGGAAATTAAGACAACTGTAACAACCTTTTTGCTACATGCTCACACACAGCCTCTGCACAGTATGTTTCACAGAACATTCTCCTGAAAAATTACAAATAAAAATACACCTTCAAAATTCACTCAGGATGGACTTAATAGCCCTGAATCTTATCCAGGAGGACAATACCACTCACATCTAGAATAAGGCACAATTCTTTTTCCTGGTGGTTGGCTGCCTGGGATAGAAAATTCCACGTCTCCCAATTAAATAATGACTGCTTTTGAGTGTTGCTATTTAAAGCCGATAAACTTTGTAAAAACACACATGTTTCACAGGCTACCGGGACTGGAATTGTAGTTTCCACATTGCTACTCCAATCCACATTTTTTATGGTGCATATCTTATTTTTTCCTGTGTAGTGTCATTAATCTGCTCCCTGGCTGTGCAGAATAATATCCCACAAGAGCAGGCTGCTTTTTGAATATTTTATTATCTCTCATTGTATTTCCAAACTAATATATATTTACAAATTCAACCTCCTACAGGCAGAACTACATTGTTTTCCCTCTATGTTTGAGAGCACGGCGTAGATATCGAACATAAATGGAAAAATCTATCTACAGTCATTCGTGCTGAAAGAGAGACCCAATCACACATCCAGCTGTGCGGGAAAGGGGGGGGAAGATTTGCATACTGCAGGAGAAGACAGAGCAGGAGGGAGGAACACAGAGGGGTTGTGTTCCTGGTGGAAGACGTCTTGCAGTTCTGCTGAAGGACAACTCTTTTCCACGTGCCTCTCCTATCCGAGCAGATCGTATGCAAGGGGAAGCACACTGAGAGGGCTTGGCTGTGTACTTATACTTTACAGGCCTGACTCATTTCAAAGACTTTCCTCTGGTTGCCTTTGTTAACACAGAGATCCTTTCATCCCTTACTTTACCTGTAGGATTTTAGCAGCAAGAAGAGCGAGAATACGCTCTGCTCCTCCCCTCTTCACCTCCGTACTAGCAGCCAACATTGGCCCTAACACACTGAACTCCCCGTGGCTCCCGCACTGCGGGAAACTCCCGTAAGACCACAGGAAAAAGAAGGTTCTTTTCTGAGCAAAGCTGAGCTTGAAGTGGACTCCATATAGGAGAATACACTGGAATGTCCACTTGTTTCTCCACTGCTCATTGTACGAAGAGTGAAAATCCTCTTACAAAGGAAAAAGGAAACATTCTTTAGGCAAGGCAGGAGGTTTTGGAAGCGCTCTCCCCCTCCTGTCACAGATGCCCTGTGTGCCTTTGGCACTGAGGTCTCGCTGTGCCTTCGCCCCCTCTGTGGAAGACAACTCACCCTGTCTCATGCTGCTGTATAGATGGTACATGGAAAAGCCAGGGACTGGGAGCTCGCTAGGAAGAGAGGGGATGGCAGGTTCACTGGAGTCAAGGGCCATGGACATTTATTACTCAAGTCACATAGAAGCTGAAAAAGGTGGAGAGAGGGAGAGTGCAAGAGGTTTTTGCCCATTGGAAAAAACCCAATTTCATTGTGTTGAAGGCCTAAAATTTAGTTTTTCTAGCCATGAATTTTAGCCTTAATGTTAAAAACGCCTTAAGGATGAAATAGGAAAATACTATAAATATGTATAGCATTTGAAAATCCTTTTCCTTTTTAAAGAGCTTTGTTGCCATTCTTAGGTTGAAGCACAACAACCAACTGCATAAGAGCATCCCAAGACTGTTATCTAAACTATGGAACTAAAGCATGCCAGAAATAGGTCATCTGATATTTAGACAGACATGTATGTGTCTCTCTGTTATGTGGGACATATTGCAGATATCAGATTTTCTGCTTTTTTGATCCATACAAGATTTGAAGCTGTTTTTAACCAGCTATTGGTTTCTACTATATTGTAAGTATCAACCCTTTAACTGCTGCTTTAAACATCACTCGTTCTTCAGTATGAAATGTGGGGACACGTGATTAAACAGACATGGTCAAAACTAGCAAGCCCAAACCTTGATGCATCTTACAGCATTTCACAGCAAGTATGGGTATTTTATTCTCTACGTAAAATAATAAATATTTTGGATGTTATCTGTTTCCCTATTCAAACTAAATAACATGGCAGCTGTTCAGCACTCATGTTCCATAATGACATGCAGTTGGTATGGGTGAGTAATTTTTCAGAGTAGCACGGGCAGGGTTGGACACTGTTGTACAGAAAACTAACATTCAGTTACGGAATTTCTTATTCTTTTTTCTTATTTCTTATTTTCTTACGGAAAAATATTTCACAATACCCTTTAATGTAAATATTAGGTTTTATTATTTCAGTTCCCTGTCAGACAGCTGTTGAAATGAAAGAACATAAAATAAACAGTATTTATTTTTCTTTAACTTTCCTTTTTTTTTTTTACTCTATTCCTTGTTTTGTACCTGTCTGCAACATTATTCAAAATGAACAAGTATGATCGTTGTTCCCTTTGCTTAGATTGTGGGGGGTTTTTTTTTTTTTTTTTTTTTTAAATTTAAAAAAAAAAACAAACACAGGAACAAGGGCAGATTATCTGACTGTGTTTCACTTGTACTTTATGGTCGATGATCCTGATCCAGAAGAGTTTGAGACCTGTGGAAGTTTCTTTGGTGACTTAAATAGATTATTATTATTTTTAATATCATCACTACCTCAGGAATACTATTATAAGAAACACAGGTTTGCTGTAACTAGTTCACTGATCTAAAAAGAATTGTCTAAGTATTTGTGACCTGATATCACACCTTTTGTAGCTCCATGATTGGAGGCTAATGCAGCTAATAATTCCAAATTAGCCAGTAATTTTTTCTGCACAAGTACAATCCCTTTAAGTACTGAGCATTTTATTTATAGGAAGACATTTCCTCAAATAATCTGCCTCCCATTTCACTCTCCATAGCTTACACAAAAATAATATTTTTTGACAGGTAAGGAGCTAGAAATGGAAATCATTAAATGAGTCCCTACGTTAGTTTTTGGTAGGCTGGAGAGTTCTCAGAATTATTTACAAATCTGGGCCAACACCTTCTACTTACTAACACTTTAAAAAAGAAAAAAAAAAGGCAACTCAAAAAAGAATTAATTCAATACCTTCTTAAAAAGCCATTTTAAAGTACAATTTTAGAAGGGCATTCCTATTTCAAAGCCAACACCAAATCTTTATCTTTTTTAAAAACATACACTGGAGAAAGAAATCAACCCCCTGAACCAAAATTGACAAGTAACTCCAATTAACTTCCTTCCCATAAGGGCAAACCTGTGAACTTCACTGTTTGAAATAATCCGTTCATTTTGAACTCAAGTTATTTATTACTTTGGGGAAAAAAAAGTCTTTATTTAGAGGTATTTTTGCTCAGGCTATACTTTTCCAATAATGTTTTACCTGTGTAGTTTCTAGCACTGAGTTAGTAACTGTGCCTAGTTGATAAGAACAATATGCTTCTCATGACTTTTTTATTACTGTTTTTAAACAAGCTATCTACCCTGGCTTTTTCCCCTAACTCCATTTGCTGGACTATCTCTTTAGAGCAATGACTTTTTTGCAATTGGGCTATAAGTTACTACAGAACCTGCATAATCCTGTATCAGCCAGATTTATATACAACTAAAATGTATATATTAAAATAGTGACAGATATTTGTCTAGTACACTTTTCTTGGAAGACTACTTACAAGGTGTTTTCCAGTAATCTGCACCATAGTTTATACTGCTTTCCTCAAGTCAAATAAAAATAACACTAGGAAATATTTAGTAAATTCTCCAGAACATAATAATTCAAGCCTTTACTGACTTTATTTATAGTGGACACCAGTAGTATACTGAGGGGAAGTCAAGTAATTTGTTCTTATATAGAATTAAAAAAAAAAAGTTTAAAAAAAACCAGCTGAGCAAAGGGAGAGAGAAGTATACTTGCTCATCTTGAATAATGTTACAGATAGAAAAATATAATTATGTGGTAAGACTAAGTAAAGACAAAACAAAAAAAAACTTTAAAGAAAAATAAAGTGTTTCCTAAGTTTGAAACAAAAGAAAATTAAAATAAATAATAGCATGCAATATTTAAAGAAAACTAGTGTTAGTGTGTTACAATATGACAGGTATAATTTACTATACTATGAGGACTTTAGTAAGGAAATATGCTAATTAAATATACACTTGAAGAATTTTTTCCCTCTCCAATATACTGGAAATAGGCCATCTAAAAAAGAGAATACCCACACATGCAGAATGGCCCATTGCACAAGAGAGAACTGGACACCAGATGTTTTTGTTCCACCAGGAAACATTCAAAGCTACGCACATCAAAGTCGTACATTTTTTAAAAATTTCAATAATACAGGACCAATATCCTTAAAAAAATGAAAGTATTGTATTACGATTCAAATTTACATCAATGAATGAAAATCCTGTGCCACTGAAGCAGCAACACTCCTCAAGTAAGCTCTACATCCTGTCATTGTCAAGGATCCACATACAGATGTGAATGTCAAATGTCATGAGGATGTCAAACTCACATACAGATGCTCTACAAACTTATTTTAATCTTTAATCTTTTACAAGAGAGAGGGGAGCTATTTTTAAAAATCCATTTGTGTTAGCCATTCATTTGCAAAAGGAGTTACGCATACGATGCAGTATGCTACAGTTACTTAACTGAACGGCGGTTCTGCCAACATGGCATTTCCCCATTTTCCGACATCGTATGTCATCTGTTGGTTTGCTGTTTCTACCAGGAGCATTGCCACTAGCACTAAGATGTCTAAAATGGCAGGGTCATCCAAGAGCAAGTTCCTCTCGGTATAAAGAGATGTGGGTACTTACAAACTGGAGACGCACAACTGCAAAACAGCTGTGAAGGAAGACACTTGTCATGTCCTCGTCCTGTCACAAGGGCATGCTGAAGCCTGTTGCAGTTTGGATTTGGTTTGGCAGTCAGCACTGCCACAGGAAGTGCAGCCATATCTGCAGCATTGTGCCAAACCTCAGGAGACACACGTGGAATTCCATTCGTTCAGGTCGGCTGAGATAATGTTGAATTACTACACTACATAAAAATGAACTAGCATTCGCTTTTAGATGGCTCACAGGGTTGAAGTATGAAAAGGAGACAATTAACATTACATTCTGTTTTCTTGCACAAGCAATCTGGGCACAAATAATTAAAGTAATGCCAAATGTGTCTTTGAGAATTTCATGACCGTAGATATTTTCCTTAAAATCTTATTTTTTGGAATCATCTTATGATGGACCAAACTTCTGCTTTCTTTTCTACCAAATTTCTAGCCTCTGTGTTTGGAAAGTTTGGTTTAAGAGCATGATACTTTTCAGGTGGAAACCAAGGTCGCTCCCTTAAATTCACTTTTTCTCCTTAAATCTACTTGTTTTGTGATATATCCAGAAGACAGCATTTCATGGAGATTAAGAAGTCATTAACCTTTTTTTTAAAAAAAAAAAAAAAGTTAGGGAATCAATACCTTAATGCCAGTGACTTGCCAGAGATCCCCCAAGAGCACCATAGGACAGCTAGGAACTAATTCACAGTATCTCAAAAATCTTAACCATATGACTGCCGATTCTGTCATAATTAAGAGAGATATTGCATGCCTCTTACGTGAATTAGCAAAGGTCAAGGAGCCATGTCATTAGTAATTGAAACTAATATTGTGACGTCTTGCTTTCCTGACCAGGAGAATGCATACACAGAAGTCACGCGGGGACATCCTTCCAGATACAGGTTCAAACACGAGAAGACAACATTATTCTCAGTAACCAGAGGCCAGGGAGGCTCTGGACACTTTGTGGAAAGCAGAAGCATGCGGATTGATAAGGATGTAGGGCATGTAAGCACTGACACTTTTTGTTTCTTTTAAGCATTTCTTTCAGCTCTGCAGGGTGAAGCATAGGAAAGGTCATAAATCAAGTCCAAAAAGTAAAAGGCAGTTGCTACAGCTCTGAAAGCAAAGGATATTTTTTGGATCAAAGTACTTGAGTTGGCATTCAAATGAAGTTGTTTTGCTAGATTAAATACCACGTGCTTTTATTCTTTTTCTTTTCAGATAAAGGAACTACTACAATTTGATGTCAAGTTCATCCAAAGGTATATGACTGGATAACTAACTTCCTTCATTTAACACAAAAAATATCAGTTTTGAATGGAAGTATGAGATCTACTAGTCCAAGGAACTTAAAGGACCTGGGAACTAGAACTAATGAAGTCAATTCACAGCCTACTGATAGTATTTTCTTTTTTTGTTAAATTGGTCTTGAATGCAAAAGGTCTTGACAAGCTTACTTTTTCAAACACAAGGCCAGCACACATGCTAATGCTGCTATTTAATGAATAAAAAACCCCCACTTTCCTTCTGCTTTCTACCAAAATAGTATCTGACAGAATAATGAATATATATACACACTTTTATTTAGTTTAAAAAACTTTAATACCCTATATACTAATGTAATTAAATAGAAAGTCTAAATATATATTTATCTAAACATTTAATTATATATGCAACATAGTAATCATCCATTCTTTATTTTTTGAAACAGATAAAAACTATAAATATAAAACAACATTATAATCAATTATTTCAGTCAAGTTTTTTCTGTTTGCAGAATTAATACTGCCGTTCTTACATTTTTATTTAAAGTAATCCACCCACTTTTATGAGCAATAAAAAATGGGCACTTTGTAGGCAATATAAATCCTCAATTTAATTCTCTGTGCACTAAAACTTATGAGAACGGTTTAATAAAAAGTAGTATGCGTAACACCAGCTCAGTGATGTTGAATAAGAATTAAACAAGAAATGCTTTTTCAAAATGCAAGAATAAAAATCTACACATTGGTGCATTGTCCACACAGGCTATTCTGGCTCACGTACTGAATACATACAGTCTTTCAAATGGTCTGTCCATCCAATGCAAAATGAGTCCGATTAATGGCTAATTGCTCTTTCTTGTTTGCTATCCTTCGCATGCTATGATATCAGAGTTCCACAAGGGCAACTGTAGTGGGCTGGCCAAAAAGCCTGGAGGGGAAAATTAAATCCCCTTCTTAAGCAGCAGACTAGCAGTCTCCTCCAACAAAGGCTTTCCTTCCCTTGGTGGTAATGTGATTCATTTTCCTATAAAGAAGAAGGCTGGTATTTCAATGCGTAAAGACAGCCATTACTGTGACATTTAACAAGCCTGAAACCTCTGGCTTTCTTGCTAACCTAGATCTGCCTTAAGGCTATCAGAGACAAAAGAGGCCTTCTCCTCCAGCAAGCATCAAAGACCTAATAAAAAGCCAAGAACGAGTAGGCAGTCAGCTTCTGTGTCAGAAATGCAAAATAAAAATATAATATATGCAAATTTGAGGCGTGCAAAAAATCATGGAACATTGCTTGTGTGTACAGTTGTAGTCATAAAACCTGTAATGCACTTTTTGAATTATTCAGCAAGAACAGACTGAAAAGCAGCAAAGAAGCTTATTATGTTTGCTTTGCTTCATAGACTATTAGGTGGACAAAAAGAAAAAGGAATTTAGTTACGCTTGCTTATCTCCTAACCTTATAAACTTGGGATTAACAGATCAAAGGAGGATTTGGTTCAGTTGATAGAAAATGGAGCTCTTTTATAGCTGTTTGGTCTCCCTGTCCCTTATGATCAAATGAGCTTAAGCAATTGATAAAATAAATGGGGTTTTGAATTCATGTGTTTTAGTATATACATTTAATATTTGTTGTATTGCATTGTACAGTTGTATGCAAAGTTAAATAACAAGTAAAAGAAGATTAAACATTGCGCATTGGGTTTTTTTGTATTCTACACGTGTTCTAATAGTGGAATCCAAAGTGCAAACACAAGGTACTGTACTGATGTAATTTAATTCACTTCATGATTTTAGGAGGTATGTAGGACATCCTATATGCTACATGTATAAAATATTTCTGATGCTTCATTCCCTGATCTTGCTATCAGCCTGAAAATAACCCACACCTTATCTCCACCTTGCGGCGCTGTACAACACTTGGGATGCAGAGATGGAAGCGCCTCTGTCTCAGCGGTTCAGGTGCCCTTCGCCCCACACGGCGCTGACACAAGGCAGCTGCCTATAGGTCACTATAGATGTTGGGGAGTGATGTTGCCTGTTTTCTTTCCAGCACTTCAAATTACAATTGCAATACACCAAAAAGTGACCTTATGATGGAAAAGATGATGCTCTTTTATTTGTTCACCAACAGCTCTGTTATTTTGCACTGGACTGGAGATGGCTGTATTTCTGTGTGAAGATCTGGATGACTTAGAAACAGTTTTACATTTTGAAGAACCATACATATTCACTGTGAATCAAAATTAAATTACACTGGCCTTTGAAAGCTGAGGTGAAACCATTTAGCTATGAAGTACCAGAAGATATGTATCATTTCATTAAAGAAAATATCATCCCATCCACATGTAAAATTGTTTTTCCATGTCAATTAGGCCACACAGTTTACAGTTACAAAGTACCATGTATAAAGAAGTAGTCTTCTTTTTATGTAATGGTTACTCACGTTGGAAATGCATGTTTTGACTGCGACTTTAGCACAAAGTTAGAGCTCTGTTACTACAAACTGTTGCCGATAGGATATTTGAACATGAATTGCATAAACTATCCCCCTGGCGTGTTTAGTTAATGTAATAACTCGTGGGACTTTCCAATCGCAAATTGAGGATTGTTAATAATAGTAAACCAGCTATAAAATATAGAACACCAATGTCTCACTTATCCTTCAAGACTTCAGCATCAGTTACCATTTTTGGGTGTTTCTACTGTATAGAAATTGTAACCAAGCCAGAACCATTTAAAACCTAGCACAGGAAGAACCTCTGGCATAAGCTTTCCTAGAGGGAGATTTACCGAAGTCATCTGATAACATATAAGGGAAAGGAGGCAAATGAAGCTCTTTTCATGGTGGGAAAAGAGTCAAGTATCAAGAACAGATAAAGCAGAAATTCTGTGACTGACCCTTCTTTGGTTAGTTCTTCATAACTAGTGGAGAGGCTCTCATCACAGCTGAGCTAGTGCCTGACTTCGATGGAGGTTTATCCCAAGTAATGTCTAAATCAGTGACTGAGGAGAGAACGGCCACCATGTTCTAACTGGGCCAGAGACCGTCAAGTGAAATCTGAGCAGTGTAACATCACTGAGTTGACAGATGCCACTGGTAAGATCTCCGACACTGAGACTGGAATGACAACCTTTCCAGGTCCTTTGCATGATACATGCAAATTAGGCACACGCCCTTTTTTTTCCCCTACAGCTTAATTCAATAGTCACAAAATCAAGGGAAAAATTTAAAACTTCAGCAATACAAATCTGCCAGAGGTACCAGATCCAAAAATCTGTGGATCTGATGATATCTATATCAGATTTCCTTTACCTGAGGTGGATTTTGATCAGCACATATTAGACCTAGTGTTTACACAACATAATTTTGCACTGCATTTTTGCTGGCACCGCTTGCTCAGGATGTCAGGAGAAAAGGAAGGAAAATGATAAGAAGAAAAAAAAAAGGAGGAAGAGGGGAAAAACAAAAGGAGAAACTTAGCAGCGCATAGGAAAAGACAATATCTAATATTTAAGTCTGAGTACCAGAAATCCAAGAATGTTTTTTGTAGCTACACAAGTATCTTAAATAAGAGGATAAAAGGTTACATCCTAAACCATACACTTTTTCAGAAATTGTATATTACTTATCCATTTAGGTCTAACATTACAAAGAACAAATAAACAATATGAGTTGGCTACAGATTGTGTAATTTCATTCAAATGATGGAATATCATTTGTTTTTGTTGGAAATATAACAAATGCAGCCAAGGAATACAATATTCTCTGGCTACAGCACAGATCCATGTACGATTTCACTAAACAAATTAAATAGGCATTGGGGGGATAAAACACTGTGTTAGTGTATTGTATTACAAAGGTAAATGTTAACACTTGCAAATGTGTTTGGCTCAAGAAGCCATACCAAATGTATTGCAAAAATAACTTCAGGATAGCTGGTCTCAAAAATTACTCCATAAAACCTTGGTATCTAAGACAGAAAATAGAAATAATTTTATTTTAGCAACACTATTTGCTATCACCTAAAGATATGACAGACCAAAAGAGGACTAGATTGCACTTTCTGAATAGTTTAGAAGAAATACGGAAGGTAAAGGTATGGTTAGTTTCTGTAGCACCTCAGTGGTGTCTCTAAACTCAGGAAGTTTTTATTTACCACCACAGGAACTTTTTCAAGTTCTTGAATTCAACTTATTATTTAATTCATGTTAAAAAACAAGTACTCTGTACGAAACAAGTGCTGAAGAAGCTGAAGAAATGTAGACCCGTGACTGCACGATGCCTTATCGTAATTCCACACTGTAGTTACAACGTTGCTGTAGCTGTGCTGCTACTAGTGAGGCAAAGTTAATGAGGAGAGGTAATATGTGTTACTGAAGGGATATGGGTGGAGGGGGAAGTCCCAGGGAGAGAAATGTTTCTCCTCAGACTTTTTTTGTTGAACCACTAACAAAAGCAAAGTATAATCTGCCCCCTGACAGAAAAGGCACCAAACTCGAACTAATCCATATTGTATATTTGTTTTATGTAAAGCACACCTAAAGGGGAAGTACCTGGCAGCTTGTACTGCGAGCTGTCAAACAAAGTTCATATCGATCTAAATACAAAAGCAACAGAACCAAAAAACCAGTCACAGATTTTTAGTAATCTGCTTCAAAAATATCAATCCTTTTGAATAATTTAAACTTTCATCAGAACTCCTGTTGTTCTTGGGGTACAAAAAAACCCATCACATACAGGAAGGTATACCTGACACTGTGCAAAAGCTTTTGGATGATCCATCTCTATATTCTGCACGCTCTCTGGTGTGTAGCACCACTGCTGCTTGGCATTGGTTTGATTTACAGGAAAAAAAAAAAATCCCATCAGTAAAATTGCTTTTTATCTTTTTTTGGTGAATTTTCATATACCCGTAGAGGATAAATCATAATGCGATCGTTGTGCTACTCTGTCTTTCAACAGGTGTTGCCTCTAACTCATTTAACACATCATTGCTATCGTTTAGTCTTCCCAAGCAGAGGTCAGGAGCAACTGATAGAGAACCTCCCTGCCCCTGCCAGGGAGTGTCAGTGCCCTGCTCTGCCTCCACCACAGTGCCTGCTGCTTCGCCCTGGCTTTAAATGCTGTGTTAGACTGATAGTTATCCACAAGTTGCAGGCAGAAAGCTTTGGGAGATTTTATTGGTATGACCAAACACTGGGGTCCCGTGTGGTGTAAAGTCCTATTATTTTTTGTGGTGTAGGGTCTTAAATTGAAAATACGTGCATTTAGAAAGTGGCAAGTTTTGCTGTTTTATAATTACAGTGTAATTCTGTAGGTACATTAAGAACTACTGGTACCAGTTTCCCTTGGAATCCAAGAGGACTATTTATAGTTTCTGCAAAGTGATCTCAATTCCCCTCTGCTGATGGACTCTCCATTTCATAATGAGTTGGGTTCTTTGCTAAGCACATTTCCCTTCACCACTTAAATCTCAGCCTGCCCTAAACCTAAGACCTCAACTGTGGGATAAATGCATCTCTGTGTTGTAGGGTTTTTTATTGCCATTTTACAGACCAGCAAGCTGATTCAAAGGAGCTATATGATGAATCCACGGACAACCAAAGTGTGTGACTGAAGTAGAAACACCTCTCTATTCACAAAGGCACCCTTTTGATCTTGTGTAAACAATACTAAGTACTAGACCAAGCCATATTGTGCTATATATAAAGTTCATCCAATACACAGGCTCTTACACAGTTACCCCACGTAAATATTTTCTGCAGTAGTGCTAACTTCTTTGGTTGTTACTCCAAACATGGCAGTTCTGTACACTGAAGCATGCAGTATCAATATGTGACAGTCTAAAACATTATAAGAAGTTTCAGCTGTACTTTGGTACTCTGAATGATTACACAACTGCTAATTGCTTCATAACAACTTGGAGAATTTTACTGCAACATAAGAACTGCAAACCTGTGGTGAAAAAACAACAGGCACATACACAGAATAAATGATATCTATTTTCTTAATATCTGGTTTTCGCTCTAAAGTTATTGCCAAGAACAGACACACACCACACATTTTATAACCTACAGTTAAAGCTCTTAGAAGTATTATTAGTTGCTTTCTTTGGCAATGCAACAAAATGTACCTCCAACGTTCAGGTAACTGGATATGGTATTAGTCAAAGCAATTTGCCGAACACAGGCTTTTGTGCTCAAAATATGTTACAGAACTCCACTGTATCACTAATAAATACTATAGCTGAAAGTTATCAGAGAAGGAAAGGGAGAGTCTACACATGCAAGAGTAAGTAAAAGAGAAAGTCTGGCTTTATTTTTAAATTCTTCATGTGCAGAGAAATCTTAATGTTCAAGAACTTCAATCTGAAAAAAATTATTTTAATTACAAAAAAGCTGTTAGTTGGCTAAAGATTCTTGTAAACCCTCCTCTGTGAATGCCTTCAGGAAAGACTGTGAATATCATTCCCTTGAGAATAGTTTCACTCACATACAAAGTAAGGCAGGAAGCAATAACAAGGAGGAAGGAAAATTGAGCAAGACCACTTTACTGCTTGTTACTAGAATGTAGTGTAAAAGGATTGCAAAACTAAGGGGATCTTGAGAATTAAGTTATTTGAATGGGTTCCCATAAAATTCCATGTCAAAAAGGACACTTGTGCAGGTGGAGCCTGTCTGTGCTCTTCCCCTGTGGAATTCAGTCTCTGCCAGGTCCCCACCAGGTCATCTCACTGATTCCGCTTACTTTTGCTCAAGATGTTGAGGCTGGAGAAATACTCTGACTCAGTAGCAGAGCAGCCTGGATTTTCTCTCACTCTTTTTGGACAAATGCAGCCTTTTCTTTAAATGTGTACCATTTTTTGAATTATTCATTCACCTGAATTACCCATTGAACAAAGGAGTCAAAGTGATCTGTTTTGCACCCTCTAAAGAACAGTATCACAACAGTAAGTTGTGTAGGCACAAGGACACCCCAATACTGCAACTGCCATGTACTGTTAAGGATAAGAAGAAAGTTACAGGAGCATACGAATGGGGTTGCAGAAGATGCTGGCACTAACAGGGCTCCCTTCTGTGACAACTAACACGTTGGCAGCAGCATTGCCAGAAAAATCTATTAGTGCAGCAATGTTCAAAGCATAAATGTCAGACAAACAAAAGGATTCAGGGACAGTGTTTGCAACTGAAGGACTGCACTGCTGATTACTAATTTATCTATAATAGCTTTGCCTATCGCCAGAATCAGGTTCCTCCTACTGAGTCTGCATCATTTCAACACCGTGATCTTTAACCACAGCAAGGACTAACCTTCTCGAGGGCTACAGCCCCACTGCTGAACCAACAAGCAGTAAATGAAAGCTGTAGATCAGAGCTGATGGAGGAATACCATGACCAAAAGCTAATTATCATCAATGCCTTATCAATCCAAGGGTTACCATGAAGTCCATCTTCTACTTAGTTCTACTTATTATTTTCAATTTACTTGCAAGATAGAAAAAAAAGACATGCAAACAAGAATTACAGAAAAATAAGTTTACTGTGCACTTTGTAAAGAAGAGTTAGAATCTAAATTGATGAAGCCTAAAAATCAACAACCTGAAATTCAATGGAGGTGGCATCAACACACATAAGGAAGAGAACTCCTAGATAGAAAATAGCTACGAGGTAACACAGGAGAGAGCCCCCGCCTCCTCCCCCCAAGTACAAGTTCATCAGTAAATCACTTTAGCAGTAAATATTCTGTATTTCGTCACCAAAGGGCCTTTAATAGCTACAGCTACCTCAGCCACTCAGTCCTTCTCCATCATTAAGTTTCAGAAATTTATCATGATTTATTACTTTTAATAACCAGGGGAGGGAGGGCAGATTAATGTTATTCTTAACTGAATTGATAAAACCTACAGATAATCAACTGACACCACTACATCTGAAGTAGTGAAATAAACTGAAGAACAGCCAAGAATACTCCTGACTCAGAAGGGACAGTTCTTTACTTTTAGGCCAACTTTACAGTCCTTAACTACTAAGAAGGTGGAGAGGCAAATGGACGTGAAAAAAAGAAAAAAATAATACAAAGAACGAATTCCTGAACTGAAGAGCATCCCAAACCCAAATATTTAGGACTTGAGGAAATCTCTCCACAGAGGTAGAGCGCCATACGGACTGCAAGAGGAAACAAGGAATAATTATTCCAGAAAGAAATATTACAGACTCCTAACTGTGTTTGAAAAAGCTCCATACCAGGATTCAGTGCTGTTGCACATGGACTGCAGTTCACAACTCTTTTTTTTCCTGAGGATTAGACTTGCCATACATGAGAACCATGCACCTGAGAGTTCCAGTGAAAATACACCCTCTATTAAGCATTCACTTCAGATAGATGCATGTTTTAATATGACCAATTAGGAAAGCATCTAACTGCTGCCATTGATAAGATCTTCTCTGCTTCTGAAGTTCAACTATAGATCTAGGTTAGCAAAGTCTCAAAATATTCATTATTTGTGCTATTTATTTACACTTTTTAAAACCTAGCTCAATGCAATTAAGATGCTGATAGCATTATTACTAGCAAAAAGAAAGCTCCGCCATTACATATTACAGATCTCAGGGGTGCTTTTAAAGAAAACAAAGATGCTTTTGCTTAACAGTTGGCCATGAAAGATGCTTTTCCCAGGCAATTTTGTGACTCTAGAGACAATCTATGTTAAAAATTGTAATGCTCAGTCAAGATGCAAGTAGACATTTTCTCTGTGTGTATCCAGAAGACAGACAGTAATATTGCCTAATTGATGGAAAACAGCCTTACAGCTAAATAAAACAGCACAGAACATCCCAAAATTAAACATTGATTCTTACTTTTGGACATCAGGTCTCAAAACCATTCTCATTGGTAAACTTGGTCTATGGTAAAATAACAGAGGTAGGATCTCAAATACTCTGCAACACCTCAGTGATTTCCAAAGAGAAGAATCAAAAGCTCAGTTTAAGGTATCGATATGCTTAGTTTAGCTTCCCCTTGAGGAAACAAAAAAAGCTGAAGATTGTCAAAAGTTGGTTTTGCTGAAAACAGATCCTGATGAACAACTTCATGTAATACTGATCAACTTTCACTTCCAGAAAAACCTTTTGCTACAGAATGTTTAATTTCAAGATGCCTACCTTCAACACACAAACTCTTTGCGTGGTCTCGCAAAAACAAAAACCAACCAACCAAATCTATCACGAATGCAAGAATTATTTTTGCATTCCATACAGCTTTCTAGACCCAAACTGTCCGTGCAGTGGTTAGCTATTAATAACGAAATATTTAAAAGCATACATGGCTAACACCATTCATATATCGCATTCTGACAAGCTATATTAAGAAGTATGGAGCACTATTCAATTTTTTTTAACTTATATTCTTCTATTGTCTTCTTTATACAGTATTTGATAACTTTCTACTAACCAAACCTATATTACTAAAGGAAGCAAATCTAAACTAAGTAGATACAAATATAGATGGGAATTTTTAAGATTTGAGTTTCTTAACCAAAAACATCATCATAAAGGTGCATTTCTCTCACACAGAAATACATTAAAATATTTTATCAAGTATTTATATTTGAGAAAAAAAATCACCCGAATAACAAAAGTTTTAATGAACTGAAAAATCTGTATGGAAACATCAGTATCTATGATTTTATGATATACAAAGAGCAAAGTTAATCAATATACATGAATTGACAGGTGTATGCAATTACTTAACAAGCTAGATTTAGAAAGGAAAAACCTGCAAGTAGGAAATAAAAGAGGAATTTTTACTATCATCTTATATTCTTATTGTGAAAAATACACAGTAGCAGTTACGTATTTTCAAATTTGTCAGTTTGGTTGAAAATCATCCCAAAAGTAACTTTTGAAAAGGGAGCATGTAAATTCACTTTTTAAAATGTTAATTGAAAACAAATTGTTTATTATTATTAGACTGGTCAAAGACACTGAAAATTAAACATTTCTTTATGGGGGCTCAGCAAGTGTTTTGTTCATTATAAATTTTTCTCCTAATCTTTCCACAATCTCTAGCCATAACTCTGAACGTGTGTGTGTGTGTGTGTGTGTGTCATCCCCCCCGCCCATCCCCCTTCCTTCTTCTTTAGCCTTTAGCTTAAATTCTTGTATATCAAAATACATTAGAATCTAGGTTGAGAAGAAAATGAAAACAAACCATATAAAGAAATATGGTGGTGGGTTTTTTTTCCTATGGCTTAGAAAATTTTGGAGACCACCCACAAACATCTCACAAAACAGAAATGACTGTTACAACCTATTTATAAAGTTATTCCCAATCATCACATCTGGATACATGCACAGTCATAAAAACCCAACAGCTATGGCCCATGGCCAATGAGTTGATATTCTGAAATCTTCTAAATCCGTTGTCAATCAGGGGGCTCCACCCCACACTTTCAGTGGTTCTATTTTAATTGCTGCAACTGGAACTGGTATTGTTTTCCAGTATATAGGATTAGAAAATAAACTCTATTGCCGATTCTGAAAAACTGTCAAAGATTTATATAAAAGAACCACTCAAAGCAAATAGTAAATTAGTCTGTGATTTATGCTTAACATAGTAAAATGATCAAAGTCAGATACACATTCTGAAATGTGCAGGGAACCAGAAAATGTACCAGACCCTGCTAATATACGGAATTATCAAAGACCTCCCAAATGACTTAAGTTAATTCAAACCCCTTGTTCACAATTAGATTGTTATCATGAAATCTGCCATTTGGTTCCTTACTATCACGTCTATGCAGAGAAAGTAGCACACACTGGAAAAGAGTTAGATTACTAAACCCTTACATCTTTTCTCTCCCACAAAAAAAAATCTGTTTAAAGAAATGTATTTTCTTTCATGTGAACTTGATGCTGTCTAATTTAATTCTTGATGTTTCTTCCATTGTACAGTGAGGTGTCCTTTGAGGAAGGAAAAACAGCTTGTGTTTTGATAACAAACACACAAAAAATAGTTGCATCTCTGCTTTCAAAGAGACAAGCTGTTTTTATTTCCTCTGAAGAAGCTCATTACAATATGATGGACAAAATGTCAGAAATAATTAAGTGCAAAAGGTGATTTTTTTTTTTGAGCGAGAGAGAGAGGGAGACATCAACTACTGGAAATACTGCTGCTTTTCTGCAGGCCTCTCCTCCCCTCGCCCCCAAATTCTTGGTCACTTGACATGAACTGATTACAAAATAAATTAAAAGCAAAAGAAACTTAAGGAGAGAAAGTAACATACCATATGAAAATACCATTAAGGCTTTTTCTTAGTGAAGACAAAGTTAAAAGAGCTTGCTGTTAGAATAGAGACTGTTGCAAGACAGCGTTCACATGCATACACACACAAAATCAAACTGTTTGCACTTCACAGAAGGAGCAGAGCTCTCTGTGAAGCTCAAAAGCCTTTGGACTTTTCTCATTTCATATTGAGGAGGTCGTGCTTCCCCCCACCCCAGGGTCAGTGTTGTAAACATCAGCCCATCAAGATAAGAAAGTTAAGGCAGATGATATTAATTACCTGTCCTTTCAAGTCATCCCTGTCTCACATCTGGTTTCCTCTTTGTAACATTCATCTAGGCCAATAAAAGCAGGGGAGTGGGGGGAGAACAAAAACCCACTTCAGCAGCTTTCTTCTTTCCCAGGCTGCTAATGGCACTTGAGTGCTTCATTTGCTGCGTACACACTCACTCACACATGGACACACACGTGCACGCTTGTGGTATGTTAAGTAATCTTTAGCACAAAATTGTGAGGTTAGCTCTAGCCGCACCACGATACTGGCAGAAATTCATTCTAGGTCTTTTACTACTCTTCATAGAAATCGTTGGGAGCAATTGGACTTTTCAGGTATATTGTAGATGTGTTTCCCAAAGCCTGGCGTGGAGACTCTTAAAAAGATCAAATATTGGCGCTTTAGTAATTAAACAGTCTTAATAGACCTCACTGTTTGGACATCTTCCCTTGCCTGGTTTTTATTTCAATATATAATCTGTTGCTTGGACAACACAGATGGTCACTTTTCTACCAGCATCTGTCACTTCTAGACCAGAAGAGAGAATGGCCATTCTTTTTTCCTCAGATCACAGCACGTAATAAAATGATCATTTAGCTAAACTGTATAAGCTTATTTTCACCTTTTTTTCAAGTGATACCGTAGTCATTTTTGCTGCTGTCTAAACTAAGCCTCTACCAAGTTAGTTTTGAACAAAAATGCTGCCAGTTCAAAATTTTCTTTTTGTCACCTCTTGTAAACATCATGGAGAATTAAGAATCCTAGGATACTCCATAAGATAACTTCTATTTTAAATTACTTTTTAATGGAAGCTATTTTCAGATTTTCCAAACTTCTTTGTCAGTCTCAACCATTGTAAAGTGTATGTCCGCCTAAGACTGCTTAGTGATACTGGTGGGGAAGAAAAAAAACCAGCCAACCAACCAAATAAATCACACCTAAAACAGACTCTCTGGTGTGGAATCAAGTATGGCTAGAAATGTTACAAGTAGGGAGAAGCAGGTATAACAATACAAATTTTTAATCTACCTCTGCTGGAGCGCATTAAAAAGTTGAGCATTACTTTTTGTTTAATCTAAACTATTTAAATCTTACTTAAATTCTGGTTTAAGCCTCTAAATCAAAGCCAGATTTTACTCTTACTGTTACTGAATTAAACCAGTTTGCATTTTTAATGTAAAATTAAGTGCTCATATCAAACAAGTGGGTGACGAGATCTCTCTTTACATGAGATCATGTGCCCATGAACCGTAAGTTTCATCCTATGTTTTCAATGTCTCACTGTTGAAAGATTTCTGAAAGAGTACGACAGATAACTCTATACTGCTTATGCCTGTCATGCAACTCTGAGAGATCTTGCTTCAAGATAAGTAGAAATTAAGTCAATTTTAGACATCCAGGTAGATTTTACACGTCTCTGACTTTAAACATGCATGGACTCCAAAGTCAATGGCTTCGGCTCACCCAATCACAAGTAAAAAACCAAAAAGCATCGATTTCATTTCTTCAAAGCCATACTCGTTTCAAGCTCTCATTGCCACCTTTGTTGACAGCAAATTTACAGTGCACATTCCGTTTTAACATGAGGAGGCAATCCATCTCTCCATAAATTGTTATTGTTGTCACGTCTGCTCAGTGGCCACCTATGAAACTCAGCAGCCTCTGTTGGGTCAGTACAGTCCTGGAACTTAACACCAGATCGCCGATGGCACATCAACAGATCGATTACTTCCAGGAACAGAAGGGAATAGGAGAATTCCAGACCTGACTCCAAGTTATTTGTTTGCTCTGATGTCCCGGAAGAAAGGTTTGTCTATGGAGAAATAGTACCAAAAGCACTGCCCAGCTTTTCCTGCAGTATCTTTGAGAGCAGAAGTTTGCTCCGGTAACATCCAGAATAATCTGTAGGATTTAGCCTCTGTCTTAAAGTGTAGATGAATTTTCACAAAGTAGAAATCCTTACCTGTATTCTCTACCTAGAAATTTATTTTCTACATTTTTCTGCCTCTTTTCTCTCCATTTAGCATCACTAAGACTTGTACCGAGTTTCAAGCCCTATATACTCCCAAAATTATCAGACCCATCTATAGTAGCATGGAAATCAGAAACTAGTTTGATTTTAATATTTCATTTATCTGAGCCTGGGACAGACTTAGACTCCATATCCTATTTCCTTGACATCCTTTCTGTTCCGTCCATAGGGGTATCAGTTCTTGCCAGCCACACTGCAACTGCATGAAGCTGATCCTCCTTACTAGGAAGTACACTGACCCCCTCCTGTTTCTTTCTGAGAAAGTTCAGGCAAAAACCCCAGTCATTCACTACACGGCTAGGCTCTCACTAATGCAGCCAGTCTACATTGGTTTCAGTTCATAATTTGGAGTGAAAAGCACTATACCTAATTTCCACGCCTTAACCTATCCTGTCTATACATTTCTATTTGCTTTCAAAGTCTAAAGCTGTTATTCTATGTAACTTGTTTCCTGTTATTTTTGCAACCACAAAGCTGTTTTCATGTATGTTATACAATCAAATCTAAGGGATTAGCTATATCACACATACCTGTAAATCTAATGCTAAAGAGTCGCGTGTCTCAACTAAAGGAACAATATATACACGAGCTTTTATTTACTAAATGAAAGGATTTGCAATTCCTCTGAACTCTCCTTTTATTTTGCTGCCAAGGACAGACCAAATAAATACTGTGGTGAGATCTATTTATTGATTAATTATAGTTATCACCTACAAAGAACACTATTTGATAGTAATTTGAAGTCCGATACACAGATATGCAAACAATGTTAATTTCAGCATTGCTTCAGTTCAGTCATTTTGTGTATATCAATTTTCATGCTGTATTTAATTACTTGCTCACATTTATGCTTTTTCCACAAGAACACTGCCTCATTTAGTGGACAATATTATTTTATTAAAACCTGGTTTATACTGTCTGGCTATATATGTGACAACAAGCTTATTTCCTGTGTAATTCCTGAACTGCTATGTTGCTTTCTAGTATTCACTACAGAATGATTTAAAAAAACCCACTTAATTAATCTTCACAGAACATTACATGTTATTATTGGGGAAATAATGCTGTCAGTCACACTTGCACCAGCTAATTAATCCCAGCAATAAAAAGAATCGTTTCATTCCTATTAGTGCAACACACTCCTGTAGAGCAGTGTAGTGCATGATGTTACATGGAACATGAATTTGCAGCGAGGCAGCCGGCAGTAAGGGACCACCAGCCACCCATTAGCAGTACCCACGTTTAACAGCGCAATGCTATTAACTGCAGAGCAGCTAAAGCAGATTTAACCTGCTGCCTCATTCCAGTAGGTTGTGGCGCCTGGACTGTCCCGTTTGGAGCAAGCACAGGTATCTCTCTGCACATGGCAATCAGCACAGCAGACGTGCCTTTGATCCACCCCTGCCACAAATTTCTGATGCAGCCTTTAGCAAGATAGTGCTGCTGTTCTTTTCCTGTCAGTAAACCTGGGACAATAATATTTATCTCCCTCAAGCATTTAAGAATGTGATGCAGAAATTAACCAGTTTGAAAAATATTTTGAACATGAAAGTATGTAAAAAACCAGACCTAGGCTATTTTATAAAAGAGTAACTGCAATTACATTTGTGTGTCCCTGATCTAGGCTAGTTAAGGGACTGAAATATTCAGGCCACTGATCATGAAAGTTCCAAAGATTCTACTTAACACTGTGATAACTTAACTGTGAGCCACAACCAAACCAGCCAGTGGTGTGACTGCAGTGTACGGCTGTTCTTATCTCTCGGGACATAATGTGATAATTAAGCTAACAGATCCTTAGGAAATAATGCCATAAAATACTAACTAGTCGGGTAATTCTTAGCTTATGCCTGGATTCAAAGACTTAGCACATGGCAAAGGCTGGATGTGAACACCGAGGTACCCAACTCATGTGGTAATATGGTACTACAGTAACGGTACATCATCCCCAATACTCCTAGTGTTGCTCTACCATACACTTGTGTGTTGCCTACTGGTGCTTAACCAGGTAAGAGCAAGCAACAGTTACCTTTCTCTTTTCTGAGATTATGCAAAAATTACGACTTTGAATTCAATTCTCTAATCACAAAACGTCACATAATCCTTAAAGCCAAATTAATTATATTTCAGTCAAAGCTCCTTCAAAATAGCATCCTTGCTAGTCACATCTGCTTTAGGAATTTTAAGGCCTGACTACACAGTATGCCTAGCTGTAGCCCAGGGAAGCGCTACGCAATTCACCTCCTCTGGAGGTGCCAGAACAAGCGCAAGTTTCCTACACACTGGTGTGAAAGAAAACCCAGTTACTGAAACATTTTCTCCAGTGATAAGTGCATGAGATACCCCATTAAAAGTATTCAAAAGAGATTTTAAATTTACCCATGGACTCAGTAAATGAGATTAACAATTTCGGATTACAACTATCAGGCCTTAAATCAATTAAGTATTTTCAGCATAAAAATGAATATAGTGAAACTGTACAGGGATGACCAGTAGGTATACCTCTACCACGGCAATGAACACCAATTCACATATTTGTTCTTTCTCTCTCAAACAGCATATATATCCATTTGAACAGTCTATGTACACAGGTAGATAAAACTTTTATTTTTAGTTTGACTCAATCCTGGTTTTGAATTTCCCAATTTGCCTTCAGCATTATTTGTTGAGTAAGTACTTTGAAGATTATTCTGAGGAATTATTAGGCTAAACTCAAGAATAAAATAAACAATTTTATGTTTTGTCAAATTTTTAAAAAAGCAACAGAGGAATTCAGTTGATGTCAAGTCCTACTTTCATGAAAGAATAAGATGGCACGAAAGTTAAAGCAAAGGATTAACATTTAAGGAATGTTTCTCTCCAGGATGTTGCTCACACACGTTGGACTCCTTGTGTTTATAATGAGAGATGCAGGTTAGCCCTTTATCTACAGCAAATCACAGAGTGAAAGATGGCATTGCATCTCTAGCATGCCTTTAAATGTCTAGCTAGCAAATGTCAAAACTATTTGATCTGGTTTTATAAAATGAACTTTTGAGACTTCGAAAGATAGTTTACACTTTGAAAAAGATTAAAAACTTCTGTGTTGATCTCAAATAATAGAAAGAGAACATTCACATGCTTCAGGGAAAAGGAGGTGCAGTGCAGTATACACATATAAAACCAAGCAAGCAGTCTAATGTTTTCTAGGTATGTTTTCCAGCACAAATTTAAGACAGACGTGGGCAACTTAAATCCTGCTCAATGCCTCCTGCTTAGCAACACAAGATGCTTGATAACGCATGGGATATTTAACACTAAGAGCCATATACCTGGCCTGACACAGAAATGAACAAGGAATAAAAAAGTCTGCATTTTCTCTTAGAAAGAGATAACCATTATCAAATTGCTTAAGTGATTAAAGTTCCTAATCACCATTTAAAAATAATGTAGGTTGAGCTTTAAGTGTGGCTTCAGCACTTACATGCAGAAGTATTTTCTGAAAACGTTTATCTCATATTTATTCACCAAATAACACAGTTCTGTCTTAGTCCACTGCACCAAAATCCTTGCTGAAAGACGATTCTTGGATGAATTGTACCACAGTAGGTACCAGTGCACATCCATTGATACTGGGCAGTACAGTCTTTGAGAGCAGAGGTAGTAATACAATGCCAGCAGTAGGAACTTGCACTGGGAACAAGCTTGGGTGTGTAAGCACTTAATAAAGTAATCTAGAAATTATCATTTGTCTTTCAGATGAGTAGTTTCCACCTAGCTGTCAGATTTTCAGTTTTGCAAAATAATTGTATGCCCACTGTAAGCAGCAGTACAACTCCTAGCTTTCCAGTCCACTACACCAGTAATTTATCTTGAGAAACAACTTCAAGCTTAATAACAAAAGGTGAAAATAAAGAAGGGAGAGGCTGCAGCTGCTCTTCTATGTTAAGGTTCAATTTTAGTTCCTCTGAATATTCTATAGTATTAATAAACTAAGCCAGAAGGGGAACGTTGTGCCTTTCAAGTCCGTTACTGTTGGCACCCATAGCAGCCCTGAACAAGGCTGCTCAGCACAGCATCAGTGCTGGCTTTGATTTACATCAGCATCTTTTTTTAGCTCCGTGATGCTAGAAAACAAAGTTTGGCCTGTAGATATCATACATGGAATGACCACATACCAAACAGCAGGGGACAAACAATATAGCCTCTTTTAATTTTACTGACATCAGTAAAACTCCGCTGATTTACACAAACAAATCATCAGGGCCTACAATTATTACAAGATGAGTCACGTAGCTAAGGACTTTAAACCTGTACATCCAAAGCCAACACATTTAAGGCATGACCTCTCCATGGCTTCCAGCGTATTTGAGAACAACATGGAAACAGTCTTGGGGAAACTACGCACAGATAGTTACACTACGTCTGCATTACCAAGACACTGTAACAGAAGATGAGTAAAAAAAACCCAAAACCATGTAGCATACTGCTTGATTATTATATGAAAAAATCCCTCCACAATACACAATAGCCAAGAAGGAAAGAAACAAATAAGATAATGATTTGAAACAAAACGTACAGTTTGAAGTAGCTGAGGGTTACAAAGTGAACAGCCAAGGCTCACCAACCCTGATGTCACTTAGTAACTTTCATACCTGTGCTGTTTAAGCATGTAAAGATTGATTAGTTCTCTAAATAAATGTAGATAAATATGTGCACATATTTTCAAAGTAGCTATTGAAAGGACACCAGACTAATCATAGAATCACTTGGGTTGCAAGAGACCTTCAAGATCAAGTCCAACCATAAACCTGTGCCAATGTTAGTGCATTCATTGAAAAAAGGTTTAGGTATCAGTTAGTTACAAGCCATTATCATCCCAACATAATTACATTCATCAGACTAATGAGCTACATGAATTTATTCCATACTTGGCACAGACGTCTAAACATTTATTAATATATAGATTAAGAGATAATACCAGATTTAGTCAATGGATATATTCCCACTGAAAAGTATACACAGATAGCTGAAGATTCTGTACACTTCCTCTGGTTACCTGCCTCCAAAATAAAGGTTTGCTAGAACAGCTTGGAAATGCCTAGAAAGTTTCTCAATCCTGGAAAACACAATGACTTCTGAAAAGCACTTAAAATATTCTACAAGGTTCACAAAAAACCCCACCCACTTCACAGTAGAAAGCACTGACTTTCAGAAATTCCTAGAAAGCATGGAAAAATGCCTAGAAAGACTCTCAATCCAGGAATTCCCAGAAAGCCCTCTGATTTTCCTCAGAATTTCCTTGACAGAAAGTTATAGGATACACTGGAAAATTCGTATAAGCTAGGAATTCCTATCCCCTGTCACAGGACACATCAAAAAAGCTAGGAATATTCTTGTGAATCTCCACATCGTAGAAGAGTTCATGCCCCAGACGCTGCACAAGACACCCGGAGAGCCAGCATCCGCCTCATAGAATAAGGCAACAAAGAGGCATCTCTGGTTGGATTAATACTTATGAAGCTTGATGAGCTTTCAGGAATAACCACATTTGGGGAGAAAAAATTAACTGGGAAATGCTGTTTCTAATTGTTCTTTTCAGTGCAAGTCAAATTCTGGAAGAATTTGTCTGGTTGGGAGTATATTTTAAAAAAAAAAGCTTTCATAGCCAGTGTTTATATTGTCTTTGCAATGAAGTGATGCAATTCTACAATCACACAAAAATATACTTTCAAAGAAACACAAACAAATTAAAAATGCAGAACAAACTAAAATCAAAAGGTAATAGAAGCTCTGTGTGTGCATGTGCTGAAGCACTAAAGTTAAATTAGCTAGGTAAAACCCAACAAATAGACTGCCATAATTGCATCCAGAAATTTCTATAATGTTTTAATCATATATAGCACACTTAGAGAAGAAAGGCACCATCTTAATCTTTGTAACAGGATACACCTTTAAAAGGCGTATTTTTTAAATTCTATTTGGAGAAACATGTATTCTATGGATATTGTTAAAATAATTTTGTGGCTAGATCACCGACATAAAGCAGGAAAATTAGAGTCCAGTTCCAAGCTTTATCCAATACTTTTTGTATGATAACAAGGAAATCACTTAATGCCTATATTTCAATTTTCTTTTCAGAGGAATGTACTGTATTGCACTATCAGTGTAGCACTGGGCAGTTCATTCTTCAGTCCTGGGTCTTTCCCCCCCCCCCCAGTTTTGTGGGCTGAACTAAGCTTCACAGGTAGTAGCACAGGACGAGGACTCTTGCAACCGCAGTCAGCTGTTATTAACCCCTGTTTTAAGGTGCACTGATACTGTAATGTCAGCCATACAAGAACCCAGATGCAGAAAACACATGATGCGGGGAAAAAAGAAAAAAGTCCAAGCTAAACTGAAAAACCAGGTAGGTCTCATTCTAATTGCAAAAACACCATTCACCATTCCTAAATATTCTTTGTTAGGAAGGCCATTGAATAAAAAAGGAAAAGGAGCGGTTAGAGAATGTTATATGGTGCAAATGAGAGCACTGATAAGAGGGGACAGGAATGCTAATGACTACTAATAATTAATATTTAGCATTTCTAAAGCCTTTTCATCTGTAGACCTAAAAAGCTCTTCTTAAAAGCATGCAACTGTTACTCTCTCCATTTAATAGATGAAGGAAGTAAAGAGTCTCTCCAATTTATTTGTATTAAAAAAGCATACACTGATAGTGCCTAGGGACCTGCCAAGAACAAGTCCTGTTCTTCCAGGTTCTGTGCCAAAATGCTGTAATAAAATAGCTGCTGCCTCAAACAGTTTACAACTGAAATAGGCAGGACAACGAAAGGATGGGGAGAGAGGTTTAATATAAACACGGCACTAAGCATACAGCCCTTTTAGAACTTTTTTTGGGGGAGGGAAGAGGGCAGGTAGATTGAAGGAGGAGCTAGAAGAAACACAAGTAAAAAAGGATGCTGAAGAAAGTTAATGCTAGACTAGATAAAGTTTAAAAACGTTAGTGGGGAAAACATGGAATATTGGCAAGTAACAGAGGGGGAAAAAGCTGGTAAATCACAAGGCAGAGGAAGTTTACCAAAATGGGCAACACTTCACTGTTATTACATGAACTTAAGCACCTGTATTTGATGTCCCCTATTAGCTGAACTGATGGGACTCTTTTGCTGACCCCTCGGTGCATAGATTTTCCCCAAAGCTGCATGATAATAAATACCCCAGTGACTCTAAAAGAGGACTGATCCAGCAACGATGATGGCTACCTCCACTCAGTGTACCAGGGTAAAGTTTGCTAAACTGTGCATTCAGCTGGGGAAACTAATTTGCTAGAGCAATTAGGAAGTGAATTAGACTAGACATAGAGAAGTATTTCCGATTCTTTGTACATGCATTTCTGTGCATGACTGCCCCCAAGTACAGGGGTCCTTTGATTCTCCAAACTAGCGGATGTTGCACTAACATGAAAGGTTAAGAGGACCTACTCAACTGGAAGAGGACAGTTTGATTAGACAAAGCCTATGTCTGAAGAGCTGTGGCAACAGACAAATGCCAGGAGGGAAGACACACAAAATATCCAGGACATAAAGGAAAATCCTGAAAGTTATTATTTCCATCACAGCAGTTTTTAAGATGTCCCATACCACTTTACAGGTGTATGTTGTGAAACAGTCCTGCCTCGCAGAGTTTGTCACCTAAATGGATAGGAAAGACAGATGCAAGAAAGAAAAATAGATGTAGAGAGCAGGCCAGCAACTTGCTCAAGTCACCTAGCAAGCTGAGGGCCAAGAGACAGAAATAAAACTTCTGAAGTGATGGTATAGGAGTCAGACCACTAGAAACAATTAAACTAGCAAAGTTTAAGAAGCTATTGTTTGCTACTGAGACATAAGGTTTAGGCCATGTGAGCAATCCTCATGTATTTCTCTCCAGACCAAGGCAACTTAAACTCCAAGTAAGAAAGTGAAGCTACACCTTAAAGTGAGATGAAGTCAAAACACCACTAGAAATTTGAACTGACACTGATGGTCAAATACTACACGTGAGACAATACAGACTGTCTGAATACTACACAAAGTGTCAGTGTTTTCCAATAGTGACACTGGTCTGCTAAAACAGAAATGCAACACATAGAACTATATCATCTAACTAAAAGTCTTTGACGTAAATCCAAAATTCCATCATAAACTATTGTATTAATTTCATGAAGGCACGCCACTTTTTCTTCCATTTTTGTACAACAAAAAAACCCCACAATATTCCTTCCAGTAAGGTTGAAGTAAAATTACATAGTCAGAAAATGACAGACCTTTGCAGGACAAACAGAGAGCAGGATTGCTTTCTGCAAAAGCCTTTGAGGAAATTAGACTGAATAGTCATCTGACAGTGACCTACTAATGAAAACACATAGACAATGAGATTCTCATACTGATAGAGCAGAAATAAGTACCTTTTGTTACCTTTGTGTTCAGCATTGTTGGAATCTGTTGAAATGCTGTGTCTGATACTAGCATCTACAGCATAGGTAGGTTACAGGCGGTTCAGAGAGATCTATTAATAAAATGGTGACTCATGGGGAAATAATTGTGGAATTCAAACTACCTGGGCTAACACAGAAGGTATCAGCTTGTTACATTCTGTGATGACCTAATGGAAAACAAATGTTTGATAGTAGGTAGTTCAGCACAGCAGACACAGACACTGCAAAAAAGAAAGGGTGGAAAGTTAGAGGCAGGTCAAGTTCAAATCAGAATTCTGTTACAGGGAGGGCAATGAATTGCTCAAGCCTCTACTAAGTATAAATATGCCCACTATCTAAAGTATAAGATATAATCTAAGGTATAAGATATAATCTCCAAACCTGTATATATAGAAACCAAGGTACAGGTTTATCAAAAGTATAAGCTTCAGCTCCGAGAAGAATCCTTTCAGTAAGATTCTCTGGTTTATGAGTACACATTACATTGTGGACAGAAAAACGTTCAAGCTCTAGAAGCTTCCATAACTGTACAAAATCTTCTGCATTTTGATGGTAAAACCGAAAAAGAAATCAGGCCTGGACTTTAGTATGGGCCCTTGCAGAGATCATTTTATATTCCTTCCATCCAAACATATTTAACATAGTTTAGCGTTTCTCTACTTAAGAGGCCAAATTTTCAGAGCAGCGAGTGGGAGGTACATGCATGAATCCTGTTACTTGTTAACAGTGTTTCTGCACATACCTTCCATGATCCCCTTTGGAAATTTAGCTGATAATCTCCACTTGTGTAATGTGCCTGCTGTAGGTGCAGACATGACTGACGTAAAACATTACTTCCTATCTCTTCAATTATACCAAATAGTTTTTCCTTTTTTTTTTTTTTTTTTTAACTGAGAGTATCGTATTCAGGTCTATATAGTTGTTCCGCTTGTCAAGATACAAGACCTTCTACGTTCCAAGCTCTGATTTCCAAGGGTATGTATGTAGAAGGGGCCTGGGACAGAGGAAAGAATAATTTTTCAGTTTTTTTACTCACACCAAAGATACTGTATAATGATGTCTGCTTACCAACCAAAACAATCAATTTCATATCATGTTTCATTACACTCAAAAGACATAGTTTTTCAACCAAAAGGAGGCACTGGGAATTAAAAATGGGAGCAGCTTCCTTCTCTTTCTACATAATGCGCATATAAAGAGATGGACAAAAATAGATTGAAAACTCGGGGAAACAAAAATAGCAAGCCCAGCAAAGCCACATAACTGGATTAATTTAATTGCTATGACATTACAGGAATAGGCTCTCTGTTTTCAATGAAATGCAAAGAGAAGTTGTGGCAGGAGCCATTCCTCATGTTATAATGCTTAGCAGAAGTAGAAGCTTAACAGCTATTGTGATTTCATTTCAGGTTTTTATGTTGAGAATCCAGCAAAAGTAAAGTTTCAGTTGTTGAGTCCCTTTGCCCTTTTCTTTTCCCCTCTTCTGACAAATGTGTTTTTAGCAGCCATAGCTAGAGTCAGCTGCCTCAAGAGACACCCTTGAAAAAGTCATAGATCATCCTACCAGTTTATAAATGTTCCAAAATACAAATAGAAGGTAATGATGTATTATTTAATAATAGTTGTCACATCTTTGCTTAGACAAACAGCTGTGCAAACTGAATATTCAAAACATGTCAAAGCTAGAGATGGCTGAAAAATTTGTAGTGAAATATTTTTATTCTATTGCAAACTGATTTTTTTCAAAAGTCTACTGTTGTAGAAATATCTTAGTTTTAACAAAATTTTGATCAAGGGAGATTTCTCATTTCTACAACGGAATTTCTGACAAAAATCTGTATCCCATGATTCTTTACCCTGGGTCATCTCAAGATTTTTTCCAGTCAGCTACACCATTTAGGGGAGAGTTGGTCTTCATTTGCAGAAGATGAACTGAAGGTCTATCAACATTCAGAGGGTATTTGTGGCCAGATTCCAGTCCAGTTCTCATAAAATTCAGATCTCAATCCATAACCTAGACTGTTCAAGACAGTACAGAATCACAGCACAAGCAACTACATGCTTTAGAGCACTGTGCGTGACATGCATAATATTAGAAAAAATGTTTATAAGAACAAAGCCTAAAAATACAATATAGCTATAGCCTTAGATTTGAAAGCTTGTAAGAGCAGAGATTTACCAGTCAATCAAATAATCCAAGCTATAACCATAAATAGACAATGACAACATCCAACATTACTATAGTGTTTTTCTCCTGAAATGCGTTAAACAATAAAGTCGCAAAACAATTTTGTTAAGAAATAAATGATCATTTCATACATTTCACAGATGAATAAAAGCCCGGTCCAGAAACAATAACGAAACTGGGATATTTGTCAGGGCGAAATCTGGGGCATTATGTAAGTATTTGAGAGAAACCTTCATCACTGGTCTCTTTCAAATGAAGTACATCTCACCATACCTCCTGTGATAATCTCATAGAAAAACAGCATATAAGCACTGAGCAGACAAACACTATGTGAAGATATTTTACAACTTGTTCATTTTATTGCTTAATCCTTAGAAGCAAACAATACACTTTAGGCAATAAATATAGTGCCATATGGATAGGGAGAGATAAAAGACTGTCAGGAATATTGCCAAGACTGGTGTTTCTCTACAGAGGATATAGCATTTACAGTGTTGCCAAAATAAAACAGGGACAAGTGAGGACAGAAAATCATCTGGGCAGATTGCAGCAAAACAAAAAAATAGTCTATATTGATTCTGTACTATAAAAGAGAGAAAAGAATGAATCCAATAATCACAGTCTAATAAATTCTCTGTTATTATTATCTAGAAAACATTACTCAACATCCAAAACTGCCTTAAAAGTATAACTTCTGGTTTTCTATTTGCAACCATTTCTATAATGTGACCCGGAAAACATATTTTTGCAAAATCCCATTTGTAAATCTTTGGCCAATGAGTGGTCCTTTCAAGCTTTTCACAATGGCAACTGTGTTCCTACACTCAGATTGAGTACAGGATCATCATTAGTCTCAAGGGGTAAAGTGTGTAAGTATGGTTAGTATAATTTTTTTAATGATTTGCATCTCAGTGTATATTTCTGCTTCTTTATACTAAATTTCTTTGGTAAGATGACTTAAAATTATTCAACTAACAACCAAAAATAGCTAGCTGAAACAAATAAGGACCATGATCCAAACAAAAAAGACTGCTCCAGAGTCTCTGCAATTATCAGCCATCAACTCACAGGGTTGCAAACACAAATGGGTGTATTGCCCATAAGCTCCTCGTGGCCCCTGTGACACTCACCAGCTGTCATGCAACAGGAAAGATCTCCTTCTCACCTATAATTGCAGTCCTTGTTGGTGTGTGGCTATTGACATTGAGTAGCCATAAACTCACAGATTTGCACTATCTTGTCACATTTGGTTTGCCAATAAATACATGACAAAGGCTGAAACATGGATGCTTACAATTGGATTTTTGTAGTCCACATTGAGATGCCCAAAGAAGTAACAAGGAACCCAAAGAGTTAAGTACCTAGATATTCCCATTTTCATCAATAAAACACTTGACCATTAAAAGAAACACATGCAGTGTTGTTTCTTGCAGTTCATATCTTGTGGCACGTTTCTGTCAGCATATGAAAGTGCTTCTGTCTTTCGTTTTTTTATTTCATATTGACTCTGATTTTGTATTACAAAGAAAGAAACTACTCCCTTCTGCCCTCCTCTGCCCTGGCCCCTCACAAAACTATGCCAGAGGTTGTGGGATAAAGCAAAAACTCAAATGCCACTTCGTGGTCCAGAACATATCTTCAAACTATTTCTGAATAACTCATTATGGATGAGGGAATTAGACTGCACCATGCCTTTGTGTATGTAAGCATTTCCTATGTTTACCGATTTCAAGATACACAGATCTCCCGATATGGGTTGCTGAGAAAAGGGAGTATCGCTGCAGCTCATAGGTAAAACCATATTTGCTGAGGGCTGCTATGTCCTATCTGTTTGTACAAACAATTTAGAGGGAAATGCTCATCTCTTAGGTCTCTAATTAGGCGCTCTCCAAGGCATTGAATGCCTCCTTGAAAGTGCTGAGCACTGTCAGCTTGTGAACTGAGGACGCATGGCACCTTCCATCCTGTGGCTGCAATGCCAACTCAATTTGCAAATGGTTATTACTGTCTAAGAAACTACTGATCCCAGTTTCTTCCTAGGACATCTCTGCCAGCAGGGTGAGACATGCATGTAAGTCAAGTTAGTTTTAAGCACTGAGAAAGAGAATTTAGCTAAGCTGGCCGATTTTACACTAAAACAGATGATGACCACACACATTCTGTTCCACCTGCAGGAATTCTAGGGCAGAAACCTCCAGCAGAGAGGCAGCTGGAGGGAGAGAATGGGGAAGGAAAGGGGGGAGGGAAAAATGACAGGAACGTCTCAAACCTCTCCAGCTAGAAGACAGCATCTGGCTATGCCTTTAGGTTCTCAGAAAAAAAACCCAATTTTTCAGCCATTGCACAAGGCAGAACAAATCTTAGCATTTAATAGTTTAAATGCTTGTGGAAAAGAATAAGTGAGACAATGATTCTAAACCTTTCTTAATATAGCTTACGAAAGATTAACATAATGAAACACTTAATTGCACTCCTTATTCTCATTGATTTAGTGTTGAACTTGGAAAATCCTGCCTTACATAAAGAAAATAGGGGTTAGATTAATTAAACTCACTGTTGTGGTCAGTTGCTGTTTCACAAATACTTGTTTAAAGGTTTTTGGTGGGCTTTTTTATTTAGCTCTAAAAAAAAAAAAAAGCCTTGCTTATAACTCTCCATGAAATATCAAAATATCTTTGTC
The DNA here is from genome assembly GCA_013398295.1 of Chionis minor. NCBI lineage: Eukaryota > Metazoa > Chordata > Aves > Charadriiformes > Chionidae > Chionis > Chionis minor. The sequence continues at coordinate 2,020,019 of VZSF01001349.1, forward strand.
TTAAGAATCTGCTGGAGTTGAGCATTTGGGTTCTGAGCATTTCCAGCATTATCAGGTTAGAACAGAACAAACAGACTAAAGTCTGACATCAGCACTCTTCCCAGCAGGATACACTACTTTTTTCATTAGAATCTTTGAGCTTGAGATCAGACACAGGGAAAGATTAAAACAAATATGAATTTAATCAAGGGATTCTACTTTCCTGGTGTGGGAACAGGAACATGCTGACATAAATAGAGGACGAAGCACTAGGGCGTCTGAACCAAATCAAAGACGGCTTGCTTACCACTAACTGCTCAGATGATCCATATCATAACAACAAAAAGAAAAACAATTATTTATTCTTTTTGATGTTGCTGCTCAGAAGTAACTTCCTTTTTGAAGAGAGCAGGGTCAAAGCCAAGTTATTGTTTTTGCTTGAAACTTTGTCAGTGAGGGACTAAAAGTTATTAGGTATGACTTACTTTGGCGATTTATGTGGGAAAGTTAGAAATGTTCATTTCTTGTGGGTAATAACTTGGGGGGGAAAAAAGCTAATTGTAAAATGAACTGAAATTTCATCATTGTTATGGAAAATCAGACCATTAAAGAAAAAAATAAAGCAGATAATGCATTGAAGCCTCCTAAAATAGATGGTACACAGCCAGCTCTCAGCCTGAGCTCATGGCCAGAATCAAGCCTAGACACTACATAATGCTGAGAAGATCTTGCAGTTAGAGATAAGTATGCTCAGCATTTGCAAATGAGTGGGTGCACAGAAAAGTCAGAGATTTTTTCTGGTGCACTGCAGATTTAACAAATGGTCATCAAAGTCTCTTTTGATCTAATAGTCATTGCAACTAATAAAACCAATTAGAAGCACAAAGTCAAATGGGATAGGCAAAATAAAGTATCTGCAAAAAGACACATTTGGTGATTTGAAAGAGTGTTTTCTACTATTTAGGATTCATTAAGACTCTGTCCTCAACCTTATAAAAGACACAAAATCATGCCCGGAAGAGTATGTATGTTAAATTTACATTCAGAAATAAACTGAAGAGTTTACATTTGCATAACACACAAACATTAATGTTCATAACATGCTTTTTAAGTATACAAGCTTACTGTCCCCATTTTACAGATGAAGAATGCAATGTTAACGTTCCAAGAGGGAAAAGAATCCACAAAGTGCTCGGATCTCAGCTGGAGACACATTCATTTTGCATTATAGCTGCAAAATTATGTGGCACTGATATTCAAGAGAAAGAAACTCAAAACATGAACTCCAAGTAAGTGGAACTGCAGGTTCTTAGCACTTCACATGCCATGTAACTTGTCTCACTTTATTTGCAGTTCATGACACATATTTGGAGCTTAACATGACTTCCGATAGCTACAATACTCCAGCCCTCCTCCCACTCCCAGCATTTTAGAAGGGCACAGAGCAGGTGCAGAACTATTACGCGTTGACTTTATATAAAGGGAGACTGAAGTAATAATGTATTAGATTAAAATCTGGTTGAATTTACTAATCTGCAAATTCAACAATAAGGGGATTTCACACCAAAATGGAAACTCACCTTACAACTTGAGTTAGTGTGGAACCAAGCCACAATCCTGTTGGGTACACGAACCCTGCTCAAAAACAGATCACAGCTTTTCTGTGTGGTAAACGGTGGAGTTGAGGCTAAAAGCCCAACAAGAGCTATCATTAGTGATGCAGGGAAGATGACACGCTTTGAGGGTGAAAATGTTTCTCTTTCTGCATAAGAAGAAAACCAAAATCTACGTTCATTTCAAACAGGAGAAGCTGGAATCCATGTGACACAAAATACCTTGTGGCAAATTCAAACCAGCTTGCTCTGTGGCAAGTATACACTTAAACAAAACGCATCCTTGGGAGGGCAGAACCTAGCGTTTCTCCTCGTCCTAAGTAGTACACTAATCCTTACACAGTATTTCCCAACTAATTAATTCATGAACCTATAAATATTAAACATGGCAATTTTACAACTCCAGAGCAAAACCTCAAAAATGGTATCTTAGAAAACATTAAAGAAGCAAAGAAGTACAAAGCTGACAAGAATACTGTAGGGTCTTGGAGACTGACCTGATGAGAGAAAGAAGGTGCTTCTGAGGCAAATTTCTAGACAAAGTTCCCCATTAGTTTGGTTTCCATGAGGAGCAAGAGGGGCAAGACCACAAAATACAGAGAGAGAGAAGAGTGAAAACAAAACCTGAAGAATAATCTAAAATTATAATACATATGGTAAATTATTACCTCAGACATGAAGGGAATAGGGTGTCTACCGCATTTAGGAGGAGAGTGAGTCATATATGAATAGCAACAAAACATGCAAGGAACAGTAACTGGAAGCATTTTCTCAGTAATAGGAAAGATGGTTGAAATTCAGTCAGTATACCTGTTTGATAAGGGCCAAGTACAAGTATATCCTGGTGGTAACAGGTAACATAACACTGTGCAATATAGGCTGCCTTTTTACATCTAAAAGTTGGAAAGGCAGATGCCTCTGCATCCACTGTTCCAGTAAAGAATCCCCTCTGTGTCCCCTGCACCTGATTCCTCTCTTTTCTCCAGCAGGAGAGATACTGTACTGCTGATGAGGGCGCGAGCCACAACACGGAGCAGCTAAATCAGAAAACAACTTTGAGACACCTGATGGGGAATATACCAGGGGTAAAAAAAGAACAAAGATCAATATTCAACCCCAAGAAGCTACATGTCAGCAAAGCAGACCAAAACTATTTTTAAAAAGCAGAGTTAAAAGAGACAGTGAGGAAGGGACAAGAACCATGCCGATGCAGCTGACCTAGTTCAAAGTAGAAATACAGAGGTGAAACAATTGCTTATTTTTTAGAAGGTGCTTTCTAAAAATCAGTCTCATTTTCAGTTTCTAAAATATAGGCTTGATGAACACATCAGCAGTGACTGTTTTAAAAAGTGGGCCAAAGACTAGAAACTTATAATATAATCCAGACCACTATACCAGGTCTGGCACTACTGACAAAGAAACAATCCCTCAGTTGTCCCACAGATGTGATTTAGGAGACTTAAGCACATTATTCAGTCAAACTGTTAAAATCTCTGGTTTTTGACATACCAAATGCCATTAAGAATGTTATAGACTGCAGCAGAGTCTGGAAATGTTTTTGAATTAACATTTACATTGTATGAGGAAAATGTGGGTCCTTACTCAGCTAACTGACAGACCAACAGCTGTACTCAGCAGATTCCATTTCACCTCCACAAGAGAGCAAATGAAAACAAAAACCAGCAAACAACTAGCTGGTCAGTTCTTAGACAGCGAAGACAGGCATATAATGAGTATTTACAATACAGTGCCTGCATCAAGATGCCTGAGAAGTCTATAATGGACATGTTTAACAAAAGCAGGAGCTCTTTGGGTGTGACCCGTAATGAGAATTAATTTCAGTGACCATAGTAGTCACTTATGTTGTACCTGTGTGTACTTTGGAACGGAGTGCACCAAAAATACCTTGGAGGCAAGACTGCCTGGAGTTGGTACACCCACATGGTACAGCACAGCACTGTACAGAGACGCCTACCCCAATTCCAAAAGCTGTTGAGCTGCTGGCACAGAATTATGACTGAACCAACACACCTCACTGCTCAGTAAAGCTAATTCACTCAGACTTGCGTCACCCAGATACGGCTATAATTGCTGCTGGCTATACAACTAGCACAGCTGGTGCACTCTGGGATTTCTGCATTTTGCTCTACTGTACACCACAGACATTCCAGTAGTTTGTCCAAGCCTCACCTCATGACTGATTATCACAACTTAGAGCTTAGATTACACAGCCTTGAAACACTCATGATTCACAGAACTCAAATTCTGACATCTGTTCTTCAGCTGAGCACAAACCAGCACTTCTGTAACAGCAAGAACAGGTGTTCTCATTTAGAGAACACAGGACCAAAAATCATCCTGGCAAAATTTTTCTTGATGCCGTTTTTATCTCCAGCTTCTCGAGACATAGGATATTCCCCATTTAAGTCCAAACACAGGGAACATAGTCATTTCCATCACTCCAGCAGAAGTACGGAATGCAAGGTCCAGAACTTCTGGGTTTGGACTCTGAGCTATGGGAGCGTTCCCTGCAACAACACTCAATAGGAAACACATCTCCATTATATGTGATCCACAACAGCAGAGGGCAAAGGAAGGGGTGAGAGAAATAAAGACTCTTGGGATTCCAATCCCTCACTTTTAAAAAAGTATAATTAGTCACCTTACTGCAGGACGACCCTTGAACAAGGAACACAGCCCACATTAGAGATCCCTGAGCTGGCCCTAAATGACTTGCTGCATCTATATGGTGCAATGCCATACAAACATATTAGCTTAAATTCCCGAAACAGCAGAGCTGCCTTAGCAGGCTCCTGCAGCACGAATGCAAGACTCTGCTAATGCAACTATGCTTGGTGTCAGGGATCTCTAATCCCTTCTCTAGCACAGGTTGCCATGTTAAAGGAAGAGTGACATGAATCCAGAATCCACGAATCCTGACATAAAGGGCTGTGAATGAAGGGGAGGAAATGTTAAGTGATAGAAGCAAGGCGAAATTAGAGAGGATCTCTCTAAGGCAAAAGCTTCAAAGAGGCAGTAACTGCTCCTGGTTCGGTTCCACACTACTCTGTCAGCCTCCTTGTGTGTAGTATGTGAAGAACGTGTACTCATGGCATAGGAAGGCAATAAGAGAACACAAGCACTTACTTAAAAATAAACAAACAACACAAATATGATGAGAAAAGTAGTTTCAGTCTAGTAATAACAAGATCGATCTGAGCTGGCTATTGGTATGAAGAATGAAACTCGAGGAACTGGGCAGCTAGCAGGCAAGGTAACCTACTCAAATCAACCGGTACTGCGCTGCAAGAACATTCCCACTCAGGACATGCGCCTGCACGGGAAAGAGTCCATCCTTACTGGAAATATAACTAGCCAGGGGGTTATGGGAATTCCTCCTTCCGCTCAAATGGGGCTCTGTGCAGTAGAATCTAAATACATTTTTGGTGGATTTATTTTAGGTAAGAAGAAGCTTCTGTAACAATTATCCATTACTGCAACAGTATAAACAATTGACATCTATTTGCCTTACTGGGAATAAAGCCTTCTTTATGACCCTCTTGAAAAGTCACATGTGAAAAATTTTATTATCTTTTTCACAAAATCTTTTGAGCTCTTCTGACTTCTGAGAGAGACAAATATCTTTATGTCTTTGTTTAAATAAAACAATAAAGAAGTATGAATTCAGAAATCTAAGCAAAATGTATAGGTTGAAAGCTTACAAAAGTAACAAATTGTAGCTATGTGATTAAATTATAATTGTATAAATTATATATGTAATAACAATACTATGTTAGAATTATTTCTACATCCTCAGGATATTTTCATCATTATCAGAGTACAGCTCATCTTATTCTACAGAATCCACAGCCAAAATTCTGCACTGCAGGATATCCACTTAGCACCAGTTCAGCACTTTGCTGCAATGCAGTAAGGTATTGTCTTTACTCCTGACATTCCAGAAGAATCATCTTCTTTTCTTATATATATTCTTTTAAAATACATACATATCCTATATACATATATTTATAGAGAAATAAAATGTAAGACCTATATAGTCTTAGATCTAATATATCTTTGGCCATAAGATTGTTTCCCGAGAGCTCTAATAGAAGGTTTTAGTAAGGTTTATTGAATCCAGCTGGCCTAAAATTGGTGAAATACCTAGATTAACTTTACATGCAAATTGCATTCCCATCAAGGATTTATATTTCTGTATCTACACTAAGCACTAAAGATCTACTGTAAAAGACCGCAGCAGTCAAATACTCACAGATAGGAAACGCCAAGAGAAAAGATGCTTGTGTAATCCTAAATCAAACTACTATGCTTTATGGCACAATCTTCGATTACGTGATTAAATGCCCCGAGGATCCCTGCCTCCTTCAGTGCATTTTATGAAAGTTGTTGGCTTGCTTCAATAAGGATTAAAACATTATTGATTATATAGTTCCACACCTTCTTGAGCATTGCCATCTAGCTTCTCACTATGCAGGGAGAATTCATTGCCTCACTGGGTTTTTTTGCCATGGTGCTCATCACCACAGTAATTCTTTCACAAACTAATCATGTTTTCCTAATACTACATTGAGATGTAACATGGGAATAGCAGAAAACCCTCAGAGGCTGCGGGTTCTTAGAACTGAAAGTCCAATCTCAAATAAGTAAAGTCTATAACTGAGGTAAGATTAAGAGGTAGGCAAACATGATAAATGATTAAGGAAGAAGATTAGTCTTAAAAACTTACATGCCGATAGACTTCACGTGCTCCAGAAGTTGCTGTTTCCTCAGTTTCTTAGGCCATCCTTTTACTGTGATAGCTTATTTTTCTATTTTGACAAGAACAACTGAAGTCCATGATCAATTGAAGCCCATGCTAAGAGAAATGTAGACGGGCCAGTCTAAAATCATCTTACTACAGACCAGATCTAGAAAAAAATATGAGCAATGAAAAGTTATTAGGTATATGTACACCAGATCCCAC